>CM034360.1:61780441-62134370 GCA_019925275.1 Mytilus edulis | reverse complement strand
TAAAAAAAAAAACTGAATATGTTCGAATCCTGCCATTAATGTCATATATTAGATTTAGGGTTATTCCATTAAAATAGATGACAGGGTAGGAAGGGAAATTATATTTTTGAATATGGGTCATGAATCATTCATGATTGTGTGTACATTTGATGTATGCAATTTACCCAAAGAAAATATTTTTGTTGTAAGGGAATTTGGAAGTCCCTTCATACCCTTCCACACCAATTTATGGCATAGGCCCTTAAAAAAATAAGCTAACAAACATTAAGAAGGATAACTGACTTTTTAAAATACATTTTTTTTGCATTCTTTTGCTTCAAACAATTTTATGTCAAACGCTTTGTGAAAGTAAATTTGTCATAAGTAAAATGATTTTTTGATTGTAAGTTAAGAAAAATCTTTTATAAAATAGAGTGCAGAAAACAGATTATCTTTTTCTTTTAAATTATTAGATTGGAATTCACAAAATATTTCATATTTGAATTAAAAGTTAATCATGACTGTGATAAGTTAAATATGATTAATATTAGATGATAAAAGACTCGAGATGTGACATGTAAGGAAAAGTCTTTGAAGTTCTCCCGAATTTGATTAATTGAGACAAGTGAAAACAAGAATTATCTCTGAATTTATATGTCAAGTAGATACATACTTAAATTTATAAAATTATGAACATTGAAATGATGACAAGTAGTGTATACTAAATGACACTTGGGATATATTTGTTTCTAACAAAAAAATCTATTTTTAAATGAAATAATTTTGTTATAAAGAAATAAGAATCATGCAGAAAGTATATGAAATGAAACATTGATCACCATGTGCAACATAACATACACTGATAATGCTCTGTAGGAAATAGGTTGCAATTAAAACATCTATGTTGTATCACTGTAAAATCATTTTTATTAGTTTTGCATTCACTGTTATGTTTTTTTCTTTCAATATTCTTTAATATTTTTTTTTTTAAATGACATACAAATATGAAGAAAAAAATCTGGATTTATTTAGATGCAGTACAGATTTAAATGTATGAATTAAAATGAAGAAATGCATGCTTTTTTTTTTAGCCTTTTAAAGAATCAAAGTTTCTGCTTGTACATCTATAATGTATGGGCTAGGATACCAAGTTGGTTAATTTTTGTTTCAGAATCTTTGGTAACATCAATTAAATATCACCTGCACAGCACTTTTGTTTCGCCTGTTTAAAACAACGTATTTATTTATTTAAAACTGTTATTATAACCTACATTTTTTTCACAAGTGACTTTTGTTAAAGTAAGTTGTACACTTATTTTTATATATCACAACCATATGTTAATCTGAGACATTCGATTTGGTAATGCAGTTCTAATTTATGGTAAACAACTGATTATCAGCATTAAAATCACTGTAACTTACATTTTTGATTGTTTGCAGCATCTGTGTATTACATCTAGTTTGTGTATTGTGTGCCTTTTTGAAACGATCTGTTAGTTTAAGTTTATTTGTGACATTTTTTTATAATTGATGACTGTCATTTCAATGATGTGATATTTTAAACCAACATTTCCTTCTGTTTCTGAAACAAATTTGAAGAATCTATTTGAATATTGATACAGGTTTTGGGTACAAAAGAAAAGCCTTTAAACACAGCTTATGTTATGTATGTATTATATAGGTCAAAGTTAGTATTTGTATTTAAAAGAAGTGATAATGAACTCAAAAAGAAACAAAATTTAAAAGTAAAAAAAACAATTATGGGTATTTTTTTTTATGACTTATGGAATTTTTCTCACAAATGAAACTGTGAATCATGCTATTGTAGACCATCCATTTTGATTTTTTTATCAGAATCAGAATCATTTTTGGGGTTTTCCATACCAAAGCATGGATTTGAAAGGGGCAAGTGGGTATTATTTTGTGAGTTTAGCTCTTAAATCATCTAGTTTAATTTTCATTGCCCTACATCAAACTAATGATAATTTAGGGTCAATGTCTATTTATTTGATATCAATTGATTTTATGTGGCCGAAAATATACATTATTAAGCTACTTCAGGTCTCTGGAAAATATGTTGAAAACAATGAATTATTCAAGGATAAAAAACTTATTTGAGAGGAAGAATCATAAAAATTGAAATACTATTCTTAAAGAAATATCTTAGAAACAAGAGCTGTTGTCATCTTTCATCAAATAATATCTATGCTACTCCAAAGAAGATTGTTTTGGACATGCCACTTTTTTTTTATATAAATATGGAGCATACTGTAAAAACAACATTTGTCTATATGGGTTTTACAGATTCATATAGATCTGAGACTAATTTTACTTAAAATCTTACATGAAAAGTACTATTAAGTTATGAATATTTCAATATAACTTGCAGGCAATTTTTTTCATCAAAAAAGTTTTTTTTTGTGTAATGAGCCCCTAGTATATAGCAGTCTCATACTTGTTTCTTTAATTCTTTGAATTACCTTAATTTCTTCAAACCATGTTATTTTTGTATTTAGCATTATCATTTGTTAAATTAAAACTGTTATGTATAGAGTTTTCTAAGGAAGTCATGCTTAGAATGTATGTGAAAAATTGTCACAAAAGATTGTTGCTAAACTCAATGCCATTGATAAATACAGAAAAAGGAAAGAACTGGACAAATTAAAATGTCCGATCAGTTAGCAGAACAGATCTACATGTATGATGTAAGGATGTCTCAAACTGTTATTGCATAAGATGTTCAAAGTAGTTACAGAAATATTAATTGTTTAAATGTGTATGTTATTCTCAGATTATTTTGAGCCAAATATGAACAGTGCAATATTGTTGTTTTGTAATGTTTGTTAAATTACCCGTCATGTTTAGAAACATTGAAACATAGCATAGTTATTAAATTATGGAAAAAACACAAGCATACTGTGTTGATTTTTTTTACATTTGTAATTTGTCTATAAGCTTCACTATTTGGCTTCATTCCTAGCCATGTTTAACTATCTTGACCACCTTCTCTTCCCGCTTGATAGAATAAACCAGAATTTCAGATTCAGGTGGTAATTATGCCCAAAAATGTAGGATTATTTTATTAATACTTATTTCATCAACTTATTGAAATTCTTTGTTATGTTCCAATTCACTTACATGTGCAAACCATGGAATTTCCACAAACATATGGAGTTTCTGCTCCATAGTTTTGTTTTAGCACTGGTCGCAGCCATTTTTGCATATCAAAACTAGAAGTACAAAAGCTTTCATTGGTCAAGAATGACATAGTTGGAGCGGGTATCACTTCTATCTGTCACTAGATGGAGGAACACTGTATTCACAAATTCTCTCTTAATCTGCCACAGTTGGCTAGTGATGATATTATTGGAGAATAAGGAAATATTTTCACTTTCGAGACTTTCCTGTAGGTAATGTAAATATAAAATAAATGTCTTGAACTTTTATTATTGAGTACATATTACTAGTCCCATCATACATTGCTGTTGTTCATGTAACAATAACGCTATGTAACCGTAGCCTCAATAATTATTGTTAAATTCGTAATTAAGCAGGTCCTTACCCAACCATGCATTTCATCATTTAGTCTCCAATGTAAAAATAATACTTTTCTTATTGTAACATTTCCATGTAACCGTAGCAAGTTCCGAAAAAGTATCTACACTGTAAAAAAGTGAAGAGATTTAGTCGTTAAAAACTAAAAAAGCTAGCCAATACATCAACCCCATGTTTGTGTCATCTGAAAACAACAACACTCAAGGCGAGCGGATGAAAATACATTCCCTATTTAAACCACATTCTTTTTAAAAGTCATCATGAACAGCGGGTGGAAAAAAATATACGCTTGTTTTCTCAAATTGTATCAAGCTTACACACATGTTACATAAACTATGATGGTGTAGCTCTTTGGACTTCATATGCAGTAAAATTAACACAAGCGGAATATATGTTCCTTTTTTAATCAACGAGTTGTATAAATTAAACTACATGAGGTATTTAAAGCAGAATATAAATGTTAATGGATATTCATCAGCTTGCATTTTCTATTATAGTTTCCTTGTTAAAGGGTTGATGATTACGTTGAAACACATAGTGGAGTTGAAATCATCCCGTCGAAACTTTTACGGACGCCATCACAAGTTGGTTGACTGTTATCAAATATCTGTTCCTCATATGATTTGTTCTCATTGTTTTTACCACAATCCCGTCCTCTTTTCCACACGAGGAGTAAGATCTGCTTACCCACAGGAACACAAAATATCATCCCGATTTTTGGCGTGGTACGCGTTGCTCAGTCTTTAGTTTTCTATCTATTTTTTTTTAAATTGTTTCCTTTGGGATTTTCAACTTTGCTTTTGACTTATGAGTTTGAATATCCCTTATGTATCTCTTGCCTCTCTTTTTTCCATCCATTTACATTTCACATGACGTTTCAAATTTTTTCATAATTAACCCGCATATATTTTTTTCTGAATTCGTCGATTGCATAGGAGCACATGAACGTCTTACCATGACTTTATTAATTTTGGTTTAGATTACAGATAACTTCATTATATAAAAGCTCAAGTGTCCGATCAATTAAGTCCAGTCATTGTTGTTACTGTGAAGGCAGTATTGATTCACCTTTTATTTAGCACTAGTAAATTACCGTTTATGAACAATATCAGACTTACAGCCTTTGTATCACACAAATAAAGTATCAGATAAGTAAAGAATTAGAATTCATAGATCTAACACATTTTAAATTCACAGAATGTAGTTTTCATGTCAAATCGTTTCAGGTAAAATCTGCAGTTTAAGTTAATAGTCTTTCACGAGTGATATCAGTCTGCAAAGTCTACGGTTCTCTGGCATGTAAATGAGCCGTCTTTAGTTGTTTGCATATGTCAATATATATCTCCCCTCCTAGTCTTATCACGGCCTGCAAAATATAACAATTTGAATAGATCTTAAAAAACTAGGGCAAGTAAAACAACAAAGTAATAAAGATAAAGACAAACGTTACGGATTGAAAAATTATATTTAAAACACATATGGTTACAATCGATGAACACACATTGTTTCTTGCTCTTTTTCTCGGATTTTTCACTTTTCAGCTAAAGGCAATGCAATCATTTGTTTCAGCTAACATAGTTAGTTCAAAGCTAGCAATATGCAGTTTCTGAAATATTCTCAAAGCTGCAAAGGAAATATTTGTTGAATCAGAGAAGAAATTAAGATGAATCATCAGTTTATCATGTTTATATCAAGAAGCTCCAATAGCGGCCTTTTTTAGTTGCCAAATCAGATCGAAATGACATCTCTTACTATAACTGGTTAGTTAAACCCGATGAACAATGCAATTCTAAACAACTGTTGAATATATTGGCTTAAAATGAACCGAAGTACTATTACTTTCGCCGGGTTTTGTATCTAAATAGTACAAAATGAGGATTTTAACATTGGGTAGGCTTTATATATCTCAACACTTTACACCTCAACGCTCAATACACAGATTTATTGAAAAATATAATGCCTATCCATGTTAAAATTAGCATATGCCATGGCATGAAAGAATTATATCTTAATTTTAGTTATCTACATACAGTATGTATTATATCGTTATTATAGCGTTAAAAAGAGAGACGAAATATACTAGATCATAGATGCACATATAAACTCATCAATCGAAAATAAACTGACAACGTCATGGCTAAAAAAAAAAAGGCCAACTGAAAATATTCTTAATATATTATATGAAATTAAACAGACTTGGAAAAATCCAATTGCATGGTACACTTTCTATTTCTTTTTGTATCTATTATATGACCATCAGATGTCTTCAGGAACTCGATAGTTCATTAGATGGAATCAAGACTAAAATACACACGAAACGAAGCTACATATTATCGAGCCCATGCCCTGTAAAATGTTTATTTTAGACATTTAAAAATTTGATAGTGTTTGACATGGTTATAAATCAAATATGAGAATCTGAGTCAAATCAGTGAACATGAATCTGACTGATATTGCCCCTAGAAACTTTTTGCATGTCTTAATAATTTTGTCATATCTTATACTTTTTTTCATGACTTTTGTTTTCTTTACAAAGTTTTAAAAAGAATGTCTTCTGTTGAAATATATAATAAAAGAACATAGCATGCCATTTTTTATATCAGACCCCTTATCAGCCCATGATCAAAATCATCCCTCTAGCCTGTCTTTAGAAAAGACATCAAAGACTTTGAGCACCATAGCACATTGTGGCTGTATCATGTATAGCTAATTAGAATGAAACTAACAGATTTTCTGAACAATACTAATTCAAAATATATTGCACCTCGCTGGAATAAAATGGTGTTTCTTTAATCATGAGTATAGTACTATATACATACTGTCATATTTTTTACTAAATAGAAAACCATTAACTATTTTTCTTTTTCTAAGATAAAATCTTACTTTGCTTATATTATTCCATCGATCTTCAAATTGGTCCATCGTTAGCGTATTGTAGTTTATAACTTCCCTGCGATACCACCAAATTCTTGATAGGTCTGCACAAATATCGACATTTGATTCGTCCTCTGGCAGTCCATCTGTTATACACATGTCTTTCATATATTTCAGCATAGCTACCATTGTCTTTATGTCCAACAAGACGGACGAGACTTTTTCTAAACAAAAGACGTAACAAATATACATGAAACACCAAAGCACATTTTTTGTTAGTAAAGGCTGCATGGAACATGATTAATAAATTCGAACTTTTGGTCCATCATATTTAGTTTTTTTCTACGTTGGTCTATATGGTAACCTATTAATTTTTTATTTAATAATTTTTGACAATTTTATTGCAGTTTCAATTTGCTTTATTGTTTTCAATATAACACCGCGAGGATACAACGTCATAAGAAAAGTAACGTTTTCATTATTTTAACAGAAATCGGCCCGTCTATAGGTATGATGACACTTTTATACAACTTATTATAATTTCTCAGAAAAAAAACCCGATTAGTGCACTGTACTTAAAACTATACTTCAGTTTAACTGTGGCCATCAATTGGTTACTAATAGTATCGCTCTTTATTTGAAAACTATGCAAGGGTAGGGTTTACTTCATTCAGCCACTGCATACCTGAAATTCTTAATCCATTATCAACAACATCAAATCAAAGCATCGTCGTTGCTGTGATCTAGCCATTTTTGAGCTACATGTCATAAACTAAGAACTCGATTTACTAACATGTTGAATTTATATATTGTAGTTGTGTATGAAACAAATGAAAAATTTATGATGCCGTTTACATGTAAATAGTTATTACTTGATTAGTCAACATAGAAAACATATAAAAATGCCTTAACTGGTTATGGTAGGGTATGACTATATGTTTAAGAATCTTATTGCGAAATGTTTAATATTGAAGGTTTAGATACATCCTGTATTGGTAATTAATAGGTCAGTGTCAAGGATAAATATTCAGACTTTAAATTGTGTGTATATGTAGCATATTTGACTCCGGAAGCACAACACGTCAAGTTGCTGAAGATGTATTTTTACACATTAATTACACAGGTATATGAGCAACACAATTCTGGTCCTGTTTTACTTTTAGAGCTTTTAATAGTAGATAAAGAGATGGACACGAGTATATTGTTGGTGTCGATGATCTCTGTCTTTCAAATGTAGTTGATTTTAGATTTATTCTTATTGTAACCCTTTTCTTGATGTCGTAATAAGCGTTAGACAATACTTGGTCATCTTTTATGAAGATTTAAGCCCATGGCGTAGCCGAGGGCTTAAATCTTCATAAAACATGACCAAGTATTGGCTGACCAATTTAGAACATATTCACACCTTCGAGTGACCTTACAAAACTAGTCTTTCCCATTGTAATATTCAAACCTACATAAGACTTCACTTTTTATAATGAACTAAATATAAACCATAGGTAAAATATTGTATCAAGGTAATGACCATTCAATGGATGACATGAAATAGCACTGACATAGTTTGTGAAGGATAAATTGTTTTTCTTCTGCTTCAGGTAAAATTTAATAATTATATATATATCTTTAGATTTTTTTTTTATTTTAAAAGGCAACACAATGTTATATAAATCCCCTTTTTGAAATTTGATTTTTTTTATAAATATAAAACTCTCTGTATGAATATTTGAATTCAGACCATTCAACATTAAATGCTTACTTTTTATTGATAAATTTAAATGTATTGTGTTTCTCTGAAAACAATCCTTTGCTTTATACATTAGCAGTCTGGCATTGTATTTCTTTTGAAAGAAAAAGAAAATAATTCCCTCAAATGTAAGGTATATAAATTAAATAAATATCATTTTATTTATCCTTACCAATTTTTTGTGTGTGTGTATTCTTTATACATGTATGTGTACCATAAGAAAAGGCATGAAATTTTGGCAACATTCAAAATGTTTTTATTTTATTCTTTGCTCTTTCATCTTTAATCAGTAGGCTATTTTCCCAAGGAAAATGTCTTAGGGGAGTGCACACTTCGTTATTGCAGCTATTAAGAGTTCACTTTCATAATTAACTGACAATGAAAAGTCCATGTATAGCATATCATAGTGCATGGAAAACCATGTACTATGAAATTTAGAGGGGAAAAATCTGACTTTTCATTGGACGAGAAGGGGTGAGTATGTTCCAACTATTAATGAACTGTTGTATAATTAACATGCTTAACGGTATTGACATTTTAAACAATGATTTTACATGTATTTTAGGATTATGCAATATGGTTGATCAAATCTATTTAGCCATTTTGCTGTTATAAGAGCTAATGGCTTGGGGATCATAGCGGGTTATAATTCATCAGATGTAGTTCTAAAGTCAATTTCTGTTTACTTTGTTTTATTAAAGGGAGTTTTAATCTAATGTCGTTTGTTTTAGTAAAAGTTACTTAAACAAAAGGAACCTCAACCGTCCATATTCGTATATGTACGACTGTAAAAACCTACCAACCCTTTATGAATGCAAACGGTGTATAATTAGAATTCAAATGTTTTCTTGACAAGATTGAGATGATTAAACCAGAGCCCATTTGTGTGAATGACATATTTTCATCATTTTGTGAGACTGTAGACGGTTAGATGATTGACAAACTAACACGTAAAACTACGTATAAGAGATTGTCTATTTGATTTTGGCATTAGATTTAAAAAAAAAAGCGCCAGATCTACAATCAAAATTATTATTAATCCCATATATAATGCAAACATCATGAACATGGAAGATCAGTTTGACCTCTTCTCTACAAAGGTATTGCACTAGCCTGTGTTTCGTATAAGCTTTATTCAATAATTGTCATATGATAAACATACGGCTAACGTAATGGATACTAGAAAATGACAATAACATATTATATTATGTGGTTATTCCAGCAAATTAATGATGACAAGAATTAGAAACTCTGTTAAACGCATGCGGTGTGACGATAATAACATGACTATTAATTCCAACAACAGCAATATTGCGCATTAGGAATACTTTCTGCTAATGAGTGACTGTCGCATGTTGTATTTTAATATGGAAATACTAACATTGAATACTCTACTAATTTACTAATTATATTCATTTAGGTGTAAATATTATGAATTTGTAGATTATACATGTTATAGTGTGACTGCAAAAACAAATAGAGCAATTGATTTTGTTATAGAAAAGTGTAAAATACTAGATGTTGCTTCTTATAATCACTTTTTTAAAAATATACGCAGGTCTGGTACTCCAAATTGTTGAATATGGCGCTGGTATTTCGGGTTGTAAATACTTGTCTTGTATTAATGCCATTTATAATTATATAGCTTAAAATTGAGAATGGAAATGGGGAATGTGTCAAAGAGACAACAACCCGACCAAATAAAAAAACAACAGCAGAAGGTCACCAACAGGTCTTCAATGTAACGAGAAATTCCCGCACCCGGAGGCGTCCTTCAGCTGGCCCCTAAACAAATATATACTATTTCAGTGATGACTAATTTCCAAATTGTACACAAGAAACTAAAATTAAAATAATACAAGACTAACAAAGGCCAGAGGCTCCTGACTTGGGACAGGCGCAAAAATGCGGCGGGGTTAAACATGTTTGTGAGATCTCAACCCTCCCCCTATACCTCTAACCAATGTAGTAAAGTAAACGCATAACAATACGTTTGCATATTTGTCTTGGAGATTTTAAATATGTTTACTGTAAATGCTGCTGTTGCAGAGGACATTGGGCGGATATCAATCTTTTAAAAGCAGTTTTAAAATAGAAATGTTTTGCTAAAAGTACTTGACGACAGACTTTTACGTTGGATATTGAAAATGCATATCATCGAAAAAAAATTCATTTTTTTGTGTGTGATAATTAGGGTTTATACTCTTCAACCACTGAACATGTTTAGTCTGCCACTCCATGGAATATTTAACTAGATTTTTTAAATGTTTATGAATTTTCGAAAATTCCACCTCAGACCGATCAGACAACAGTTTTAAGTTGACTGAATGCATACGAGTACATTAACGGATGACCAATAGCTAGAAGATATAGTTGTTCTTTTAAATACAACTGGCATATAAGGATCGAAATAGTGCTATGTGGACACATTTATCTGTTTTCAAGAGCTAAATTGGCAGCGCGTGATCCCTACAATGACTTCCATTTTTACGATTGTACAAATTAACTAGCGTATTGGGGAGATAATTTTGACGAAGTAAAATCCTGACTGTGACATAGTTGCAACATAAATGCTTTTCATTTATGTAGAAATATATAAATGTGTCCCTGAAACATATGGGCACATGACAGTAAATAATTTCCCGCCAATTATTTTTTGGTTTACGTTAGAAACGCTTGAACTATAGATCAAATTTCACAAAATTTTTCTAACGTTTTTAGAAATATTTCATAGCAAATGGAGCATAATGAGTCAAAGCTATCAGTTTCAATAACGAAATTGATTCAGATAATGAATTGTGGCAATGCTTTCTGGTTTTTAAATACGTTTTATATAAAAATGGTGACAAGTTGAGGTTGAAAAATAAAGTCTTTTCTCCTTTATTTGTTGATCTTTTCAATGTTACTCAGACTCCTGTGTATCAATAATTTTCAACAGTTATTTAATAATGAGTAGTTTATGCTGCGAGGATTTATGTAGTAAATTTAAACTCGATTTGATAATCATGAATGAATTTTCATATAAATGTCTTAAGTAGTCTGAAAGCATCTCTCCTTTCACGCCGTTCAAGAAATTTCAGATATGTTATAAAATATTGTCTGAATGACAACCTTGCACAATTCCAAAGTGAAAACACTTAGCTAATCTACAGCCTAATTTAGTCAAATGAGCACGGCCATGGATTCTTTGATGGAAATATTCACTTGTTCAAAATGTGTCAACTAAATAAATAAAGTGCAGGCAAACCCTGACAAATTTCCGGTTTTAGCAGTTGTGAAAAAGACAAATAAAAAATATTAACTAATACGTATTCAAAGTGCCGATCTTTCGTGTGAGTCAACTGTCAAACTTTGCATTGACATAGATTATCAGCTAAATTTTGATATTCATATTGGTAAAATATGCAGAAAGGCATCTCATCAACAAATATATTTGAAACTTTTAGGAAGTTATTTGAACAAGGTAATTAGTAAGCTAACTTTTTTCAATACATTCATTTTGTCAAATTTCATTTTTTTGCTCTTTGTTATGGCATTTCTGTACCGAGATAAATTCCAAAAATTAGAAAAAGTGCAAGAAAAATCACTAAGATTTGTATATCAAGATCATTCAAGACCCATATCAACAGTTGCTAGAAAGCCTAAGAAAGGACTAATTAAATGTAAAAGATTGTAAATAGTCTGTCAGATTTAGTTATATACTGAATATGCCACATGTGAAAACTACACAGTTTGATAAGAAAAGTATTAACTTTGCAGTTAGACTCTGTGGAACAGCCGACCTGACCATTTCAGAACTGGAAATAGTTTGTTTTTCTCAATTTGAGAGCCGTAAAGCGTATACAGTCCTGGAATGGTTCAAAATACGGGTGTTCTGCATGTAGATAAGCTTTTTTCATTCTTTTGTAATGACTCTAATTTTTGTTTGCATTATACCTTAAATTTTGCATGTGTGCTATATTTTCATTTGTGGTTAATTTTATTTGTGCCTAACTTTAAGTTGTGCTTCAATTTTAGTTATACTTCGGTTTTGGTATGTTTAGATGTGTAGTTTTGTAATGCTTTGCGTTTATTTCAATATCGTTGTACTGTTTCTATGCATTTAAATAATGTGCTACTTGTGTATTTTATCTGCATGGTGTGTGCTTCAATGTTATGTATATGTTACATATATTCGGTAAAAAGTTCTTTTTTTGTATTGTTATTGTAAACCAAATCAAAATAAAACTTTCATATTCATATTCGTATTCGTTTAACTTGTCAATTTAGATATCAAAAGTTTAAATCATCAAATATTGTCTGCTTGCCATTCTCACCTGAAAATCTGACGAGTCAATTATTTCACTTGATTTTAAGTCTTTGTTTATGTAGTATACTAGTAAACAAAACTGTACCAGGCTAGTGGGAAGTCAACACTCAGACATTTGTATGTCTGTCTTAACGGTAGCTACTTTGTTAGCGTGTATGGACGTGTTTTTGTATTGCATTACTGGTATCTGACCATTTAATTCTATTTATCAATTTTGTTGTAATAAGAGCTAATGACCTTGTGATCTAATTGGCTAATTGTAAATTTTTAAGTCATTCATGACTCAACGGTCAAACAATGTTCATTTTCTTCATGGCAACGGATGTATATCAATTGTTTTTCATGCACAAAATACTCACACTTTTCGCCTAAAAATCTTGTTTTTGTCAAGTTCAATTAATTTCCATGAGTACAAAAAGTATTGAAATGTCTGATTAATTAGTTTGAAACTATAACAGGACACATGCCGTCGTACTGGTATGTGCAAAAGACGAAATCAGCATGTTGCGGACTTTCTATTTAACAAAACCAGAATGTGTGCCGTAAGAGAAATAGTTGTATTAACTCCTGACATTTTGATAATGCTTGTTATCAACACTGTTTATGTAGTCCATATGGTCGTTTATAAATTATATGTTGAAATTAAATGATTTGAGTTGATATGCTATGGAATGACACCTATGAATAGTTTGTTCAATAAAATATAACTGCGTTTATATATTTTCATCAAAAATGAAATACACATACCATTCGAAAACAGCAATTCCATTTGAAACGTAGTAATCAGCTTTCGTTGTTTTTGTAAATCTTCCAGCTTTTTCATGTTTGATCTAATAGTTTTTTGAAGTGTTGAAGGATGAAACTCTAGATCAAAGAGCTGTTTAACAACTTCCCTGGCGTCACGGAAAATGAGATGAAGTATCCTTAGATAGTTTGTTTCTTCTTGAGGTATCTAAAATTGATTACATAACTTTTGTAAATTAATAAATCAATAAATCAACAATAAAATGAAGCATTGGTACATACATGATATTGAACATTATTTTGAACCTGAATAAGACAACATACTAATCTGATTTTGAATGTCGAGACAATAACCGAAGTTATAGACATGAATTTAACAGTTGAATTTCTATTTTTTTTTCTCCGAAAAGTCATGAAAATTCGTCTTTTAAAGCTAGTAAACGTATGATGTTTTTTAACTTTTTAGCCGAACGTTTTAAGATATGAAAAGTGAGTTTTCCAAACAAATTAAAAAATATTTAAATACTAATATATGAGCTGCATAGGGTGAAAATCGACTTTATACAAATGCATATCAATACATTTGTTTACCTTATCAAAGAAATCTCTACGCAAAGTATGTAGCTGTATGAAAATTGAGTTGTTACAAGAACTTCACAAAACAGACCAAAAGGCTCGCTTATTATCAGAATGCAAATAAGTGACTCGAGTTGTTATCATGTTATCAATCGATTTGCAAATTTCGCATGCTATCAATTCAATTCAATTCAATCCAAATCTTTATTGCCATAAAACTACGTATTTATAGTATGTGACACAACATAACAAAATAACAATAAAAAAACCCAACAAGATCATTAATTTACACAATAAAAGTAATTATTATAAGAGTCCCCTGTCCTCAGTTCAATAGACTGTTTTAAAAAGGATCCTATATCTTATTTACCTGAATGTGTGAAATTGGTTTGAGTATGTATGTTATTTTATCTATGTCATTTAAATTCATAAAGTGAATATTTTCATTTATCAAAAAATCAAAATAAACTTTTCTATTTCGTTGAAAATAACAGAAGAAACAAACAAAAATTAAAAACATAATTAATGGTCATGTCTCATAACAAACAGGTTCAATTTTGTTAATGGTTATTAAGAATGGGTCAACAGACTTTTTTTTAATATATCTTGAGGTTAACGTGGGCGTCATTAACTTAATGTAAAATAGAGGCGAAAAATACCAGAGAGACATTCATACTAATAGATCGAAAATAAACTGACAACAGTATGGCTAAAAAAGAAAATGACAAACAATAGTACACAAAACACTACATAGAAAACTAAAAACTAAGCAACATAAACCCCACCAAAAGCTTGGGGTGATCGCAGGTGCTCCGGAAGGGGTTAACAGATTATGTTTCATGTGACAGACTCGTCGTGTTCTATAATTTTTTTATATCACTTCTCGAAAATTGATTCTCATGGAAACACCTAACAGATTTGGACTTAAAAACATTAAAGTGGCACAATATTAATTTTTAAGGAAATATATTTCAAATACCTCAATTTTTTATCTAATTATTTTTTTAAAACATTTTGTAAGAAAAAGAAGCACTTCTTATTATTTTCGGGAACAGTTTATGAAACTGTTGTTTTATCTAGCTCACAATTTGTGAAAAACAAATACCATCGTGAGGTAGCAAAACACTGAACTTAAATGCCCATACACGCTTTTAAAGCAAGTGTTTTGGCACTTGTGCCTCCCATAAGCTTCAGTAATCAGAGACTTAAATAGTACAGAACTTGATGAAAAAGAAACAACCTTATGTATCGAAATAACTGGATTTTATTTAATGGAAAAAGAGAATATTGGTACATAAAATAAGTGCCAACAACTCATTTTGCAATTCTAAACCTAAATTGCGTCCTGTTCATGTCACACAATCCTTCATAAGTTATAAAAAGTGCACAAGTATGATAAGATTACTTAAATGATTCTGAAAATACTTACAAAAGTTAAGATAACTATATATCGCATGATTTTTATATATAAAAAAGCAATCCTGATGGTATGAATGTCGTCAAAATGTTTCAAAATTAGTGTAGACTTATTCAAGAAAAAACAAGCTATTCTAAAGATCTGAAGGAATACAAATCATTGGTAATAGTTATAGTTTTCGGTTACACAAGTAACCACTTATATAGCTCTTAATTTCTGAACACAATCAACCATGTGGTTTCAAAATAACTTTATTGTAATGCAGGTACAGAATAGAAAGACAAAGAGAAAATGTTTCCAACTTATTTACCGAAAACAAATGTAGCAATTATTTATTAAACTAATGGCTTCCCTTTCATGTAAAAATAAAACCCGATTATTGTTAATGAAGTTTATCAAAGTAACTTTTTATTGCAAGCTATATTGACAAATGATACAGTGGCGACAAATAAACAAATTGAGATACATAGTTGATATCGAATCATATTTCTTTTGTCGAATATTGATCCACAGTTTTTTTAATGCAACAAGACTAAACATTTCTTATAAGAAATCATACAAGATGTTGGACTCAAAAGCGGACGGGAAAGATTAGCAAATGCTACATTCATTTGAGAATCAATTCTGGGTTATTTCAAATGTTGACACTTTTTTATATTGGGTCTATGACTTTTCTTTTTTGAAGTGTTCTTGGGTTGTTGTCTTCAGCATATTCATAAGTGTTGTTTTACTGGTATAAGTATTTTTTTTATAAAAACAAATAATTACCTGGCTACTATCATCCAAGTCGCAGTGTTGAATTCCTAAGTATTTTATTGTCGGCTCATTGTGACTTTGTTGTCCTAACAACATGAGTGCCTATAAGTGAATATAATTATTGATGTGTGTCAAATGTTAAGTTGTATCATAAAGTTAAGTTCAATTAGTTTCTTCGAAAACAAAAAATAAAAATAGGCAAAAACATTCTAACCTTATAATGCAACGAACGTACGTGTACATGCCTACGAAATTATGTAGAAAACGTAAAAAAAATGATAAAGATTTAATTTGATAACCTATGACTGAAGACTTTATTAGAACAACAATCGTCATAAGAAAATGCCTGTACCAAGTCAGGAATATGGCAGTAGTTATCCATTCATTTGATGTGTTTGAGCTTTTGATTTGTCAATTGATTTGGTGTTTTCTTTTTTAATTTTCGATTCAGTATTTTTGCGATTTTACTTTTTTCCAGTCTCTATGTAAAATTATACCTAGGAGCAGCTAAACAATATATGTATAATGAAAAAACCCAGACGGATTACAATGTCCAAAAACTTCAATGAAGTATCAGTGTATCTCAATACAGATACATATTTAAAGTTGACAGTTGTTAATCTGATGACCTACCCACTACAATTAAAGAATGTTCATACCTAGAAAATGAAAAATGTGAATTTATATCAGTATGAAATGGTTGCTTATAGACTTTGTAATACACATGCTACAATATATTCCGTATAGGAACATGCAGGATTGTTTTACATACATAATCTAAAATGCATAAGCCTTTGATATTTTATAATTATAATTTTTTTTTTTTTTTTTTTTTTTTTAAAGCAAATCAAAATCAATTCAAGTTAATTGATAACATAAAAGGTCTCCAGTCTATTTATATTCATAAGTTCCAAATATACAATGTCAACTATAGCATGTATAGTTTAATAGAAACATATATTAAATAATACAACACACACGATATACATATATGTGTATTCAATTATTTGTATAATGTGTTTTAATAGACCGATATTTACAATAAACTAATTTATTTACCAAAAATATAATCAAGCGTAAAGTCTGAATGACACAATTTCATCTCATCAGCGTCAGGCCTATGTTAAAAATACAACAAACTATTCAAAGGTTTTTAAAATGTTAGTTTTAAAAAGATTAATTAACGTGTCTTTGAAACGATAACGTTGGATAAAACAGTACAAAAAAGAAGTCATCTTCAATTGCATTTCTATTACACATTGTACACAATCTTATTTCCCTTGGTTGATTTTCGTGTCTTCCTTGTTCTATCACAAGCCTATAGTTTGAACGTAAAATAAAAAAAAAATCCTGTCTTAGACTTTTTAGCAGTTTCAGTATATTTTCACTTATACAAATATAATCTTAACTTTTTGAGTCAAATGCACATGTTGATGAGATACTAATGTAATCTTAACCTATTTTATAAATTTACATCTTTAAGTCTCTGTTTTAATAGATTAATATTCAATGTTTAGAAATTTACCTTTGAGTCATTTTTTGTTGCGTTGAAACATTCGTGTGACGCTCAGTTCGTAAATCGAAATCTGCTTTTAGTATGATCGTCTAGTAGTGTGGATATGTAACCCTTTATTAAACAAACCATTAATAACAATAAATCCCATACTAGCCTACACGCATAATATCCACCGTGTTTTTTCGTGGTGTAAGTCTAAAAACCGGCATGAATGGCTTCATTTTGCTATAAATAATGTATCTAAAAGAAACGACAATAAACATTTAAACGAACACAGATTTTTTACTTAGAACATTTCGTATCTTACCTTGTTAATGGTACTCAAATAATATTTGAAATCCTCTTTTTCGAGTTTACCATTGACATTTTGCGACATTTGTGTCCTGCAAAACCAGATTCGAGACAATGCTGAAGATATTGAAGTGTGTGATGGATCAAACGCATTGCCTATCGAAGGATCATTTGTGTTCTTCAAAAAACATAACATCATATGCAAGTCAAACCTTTTGCTCGACGCTGAAATAAAGATCAGAACTACAATTATTAACTATTGAAATTTGTTATGTTGAAGACAGATTCTTAAAAAGAAATTCAGCAGACTAGCTAGCTTCAACGAGGACAAATATACAAATCTGGGCCTGTCATTGAAATATGTCAATAAATGTTTAGAATGACTTATTTTCCGATAGAAATTGCTTGTTCCGGTGACATTGGATAAACAGAATTTGCAATTTTAGGTCTTTCAATACCTTCGCCCCTTGCTTGTATCTTTTCATGTTCATGTGAGAGACAGCTAAACCACTACATGCTACCTATTCTGACATCGGACTCTGACTTCTTTTTAACTGAGTTTTACTGTGCGCATTGCTGTTTGCTGGCGGCAAATTGGGGTCCCTTAATCAAACAACAGGAAAACAAATCATTATTTTTTAAATCATTTTGTACAATATGATGCAAATGTATACATTCAACTTTGTAATTATAATATTTATTAATGCAAAAAAATTAAAACAGAAGAGGAAAATTCTTTATATTTCTATATAACATGTTTATTTAAAAAAAAAATTCAAATGAAAAGAAAACCACTAAAATTTAAAAAGAGGATAACAGTATAATACAAAGTGTTTGGATACAAAATATTAGATCAGGCATGTCATTTTTTAATTCTATGTTGACAGTTTCAGGGTTTTGCATTTACAAGTCAAACTATGTTTCAGAGTAAAAATTAAAATTGATAGATGTGTATAAAATGTTTATAAATGAATAAATATTTATTGTCATAGATAATGCAATGTTTTACAAATTATGTTCTGATTATTTTCCCAGCCACTCATAAGGAATTTCACATGAATACTTCACTGGCACTTGGTCAGTAAAATATGATTGTAACACGACAAGAAAAAAAATTAATATGATTGTGTTGTAAATAAAAATAAAAGGACCAAAGGAATAACAAGAATTTTTTTTCCGGAACTTTATGTTCAATAGTAAACATCAAATATGATATAAGATAATTTTAGGATATTTTCAAAATGATCTTACAGATGTTTAAGGTTTGCAATTTTGATTTTGAATTTGAAAAATATATCCTAGTCTAGTATTACCTGTTTCATCTCCATTATGTATTTTTTCTGTGAAAAACGTTTCAACCTTTTGCAAAATAATGTCTTAGAAGGGCTTTATCTATATTTTTGTCGTCTTGATACCCTGGTTAACCTGTCGTTTATCCCACTTTTCGTTTTAAGCATATTCATTTGCATTTCCTTTAACATACCCAAATTACTTTTCATAGTAACTTTCTTAATTGATTACAAATCTTAACTTGATCATTTCTGTAATTCTACAGATCAACAAAGAAAACAAATGCTAGACAATGAATTCCATTATTACCTCCAAATAGCGAATGCAATTATAGTATTTATGACATAGTGTGCTAGTGACCTAATAATGTGTATGGGGTCCGTAAATTCCAGATGGGATGAGAACGAAGCATTTAACCAATCACATTCCTAGAAATGTATAGGAGGTAGTATAATGTTAATGTCTGGTTTTCTTATCCAATATTTAACGTACGTTAAGTCTTTACAAGAAAAATGGGTCATATACTTTATCCCAGGCCATGACATTAATGAGAGGTTTAAGTAATCGAACTACTGTTTCATTATTTTGCTACCACTAAGGCTGTGAGTGTGAATTCCGAACGAAGCAGGTGCGTTCGACTCCAACCTTAATTGACTTAGATTGTTAGTTTTCATACCAAAAGTCGGCCGTTTTCTCCTGGCATTCTAGCTTCCCGCAACAATTAAATCTGAATGCCACAAAACAGCACAATAGTGCTGACAGTTGTTTTAAACACCAATTAATCTTTCAATCATTTCGTTTCCTGACTTTTGTAACCTTTTTAATGACTATACAATCATTAAATACATGACGTCAACATTTATTACTTTCAATTTAAAATTTAAAAGACGATTTTAACAGATTATTCAGTATATATAATGAATTAAATGACATATAGCTGAGAGTGTGATAGAGAAGATTGTGTACCTTTAAAAAAACTTCACCAACCATGTCTTTGCATCTGACTCCTCACCCTCTGAGTTAAGTTATGATTAGAAATATATCATGTGATGAAATCAAACATTGTCGAATATTTAAATATAACAATAAGAGTATGTTTCTTCACTTCTCCCTTATAAAGATTACCTTCATCGACACGCATACTGCGCAAGGTCTCCCACTGAAATCTATTCAAATGTTTTCTGATTTTCTGTTTTTCTTTACCAATCACTTTGTAGAGTGCTTCTGGGTGGAATTCATAGTCAAATACAATCCTAACGGCATCTTCTGCTACATGTAGCAGTGCAACAATTCTCAAATAGCTGATTTCCTCTTCAGTAAACTACAATACAAACAAATTTTCTTCAGGTAATTCTAAAGGTTTACATATTGAACATGTTGAATAAATGAAACAAAAGTAGTAAGATTTTATAGCTGCTATCAACGAATTAATTCCATGTTTCCTTATAAACGTATATAATATAAACGTTTTGGTTGAATGCATCGCCTGAATGTAATCTAAGGAACATGTTAAAAATTATGGAAATTCTCATATAAGATATTACATTTTCTACTCATAAAAAGTTTTATTGGACATGTTGATGAAACAAAATTATTCTGAAACCAATAATCCATAAATCGATAATCTTTATCATAAAATACAATTTTACAAAATCTTATTTAAAACATTTTCAGACATTGTCAGAAGCTTAAAGAAAATAATTCGGAAGGAACATCACTATAAAATCTATCTAATTACTATATGATAGTGTTAGTAATCCGTTAGCATTAGCATTAGCTTGTACTTGAATTGTATATATTCTTCAAGGAAAGTTTACCGCGCACAGTTCAAATTTAAATAAATGTGTTAACTTTCATGTGAAATGATAAAAGTATCCTAATTGGATGCGTCGTTTGTCATTAATACTGAATCTAATAACCGTTCATAGCATGTGATGTGTAGTAAAAAGTAATACAACAAATAATTATGAAATATTGGGAAACAATACATTAGAATGTACTCAGGAAACATAATAATTCGAAATAAAATGAAAACAAATCCTTTTGAAATAATCATACATATCATGCTTTACTATAAAAAAGCTTGAAATATCGGAAAAATTAATTTAAATTCTTTCTAACATTTATAACTAATTTTAATCAGAACGCAATAGTCACAAATATTATATAAATCCGATTAGCAAATATTTTACTTGATAAGACTCGACAGTATTAAGTTGGATCAAAAGTCTTATTTAGTACTTGATAATCTTGGTATCGTTTAAAATGGTATTCACAAATGCATGATCAGTCTTGACTTAGTCTCGACATCTCTTGCATTCTGTACGGTCAAAATGTAATTGAGATAGCCGTATAGTTACATGAATATCAAAGTTGATTTGAAAAGTTAATTTTTTTTTAACGATGAATCTGAAGAAAGTCTGAACTGAAAATTCTGTTTTTCTTTAC
Organism: Mytilus edulis; assembly: GCA_019925275.1. Classification (NCBI taxonomy): domain Eukaryota; kingdom Metazoa; phylum Mollusca; class Bivalvia; order Mytilida; family Mytilidae; genus Mytilus; species Mytilus edulis. The sequence continues at coordinate 62,112,871 of CM034360.1, read as the reverse complement.
CTATTAGTTAGATCCTTAAATTTGACAGTAATTAACCAAACTACTTAACAACCTGGCATTCTCTTAGATTAATGTATAAAATAAACTCATCATAGATGCCAGAACTAAATTTAGTATATACGCCAGACGCGCGTTTTGAAAAAGTTATAAAAATAATTTTAGATGACTTTCCAAATTTGATTAAAACTGAAAGTTCTAGCTTCTTTTACCCATTAATTACATCTTTTATTTGACTTCAATGAATTATCGAACTAATCTGCCAAATAATTTAGTTAGATAAATATATAGTTGATTTAGCTTGGCTGATTCAGACCTGTTGAGACTAATTAAAAGGTAAATACTGAGTCTAGACAGGGCGACACAGGTCAAGAACTAGTCATTCATAAGCGATATCATTTCAGACTATACCAAGATTATCAAGTACTGAATCAGACTAATTAAGTAAAGTTGAGACCATGCAGAGACGAGTACAGTTAAGTATTGTCGAGATTATGTCGAGTCTTGTCAAGTAAAATATGTGCTCGAGCACAACATATGGTGTTTGCAGACTCTTGGGCATTTTGTAGTGTATGTCAAACCGGCATTGGCTGACAAAATACGAAACAAAGCATGATGCTTCAGATTGTTTACTTGTCACTATTTTTTATGGAATGTTGTTAAAATATATTGTGAAACAGCGGGGTCATATGTTAAGTCGAAAGATGGTCTGACTAATTTTACAAGAAAACTTACAAAAAAAAAAACCCAATACTAAGTGAAACTTGTAATTGTTTTCCTCGCCGTTCAAGAAAAACAATAGTCGTTTTTAAGTGATCAAGCAGCGATACAAACGCAATAGTGCGTTTTTATTGCGCATGACACATTACGGAAAGTTATAGATGAAAAACTATTGAAATTATTGCGATTATTGGGCTTGGGTAATCAGTTTTAAAATGGCTTTAAATGCAAGTATTGCGTGTGACAGTTGCTTATATAGTTTTCGTACAAAGACCAGTTGCTTCACCAACAAGAAATTAAAAATGAAATAGTGGGTCATAGTGAAAGATAACACACATATTTTAAAAATAATTACCTCAACGATGTCTATTGTCCAAGGTAAATATAACCCTCTACATTCATGAACACTCTGATGCTGTAAACAATAAATATACTTTCCTTTTTTCATGTCTTCGAAGGAAAGTGTATTGATATGATAATAACCATCACTGCATTTAAACTTTTGTTCATAAGATATGTTTAATTTATATCTCCTTTTTATGCTATCAATATGTCTAATCAATTCTTTGCGAACCTCTGTACAGAGGTCGCTGAGTCCCTTATTTGTACTTGCAAACGACACAACTTGAAGAGCTATTGTATCAGTTGACATTGTCATCAAAAGTTTATCACAACCTAATTCGTCAAAATTAAAAACACAAATTCCTCTGAATAACGCAAGCGCTTCACTATCATCTCTCATTCCGCTGGGTTTATATTTTTGGATTAACCATGCTGATAAATGATTAAAAAATGCTGGTGGGAGAAACGAAAATTTAAGACAAAACCAGGAACTTCTTTGGCACTTTCCGGCATATATGCCGATGTCGTTGCAAACACTTTCGAACGAAGAAATTGGCATCATACTTGGCATAATGTAAGAGTTTTTGTTCTCCATATTCACTATTATGTCAAATCTTTTCATTACTTCGATCAAATCGTCCATTTGCTCTACAAACTGACTTCCACCTTTTATTTCGAACAGTATTCTAAGTAGACGGTAACTCAGTTCACCTGTTTTTCTTAACTTTATCAAATCAGAACAGACGTTAACGCTTACATCATTTACGTCAAGATTATTTGACACTAAACATCGAAAAGCATTTGCCAACCACTGCGGTTCGAGAATGATCAAATTTCTAATATCTTCAAAATACATAATGTTACCAACTTCATTTTGAAAACGAAGGAACAATAACAATTCGTCGGAATCGGATATAGCAATATCAGGATGTTTAGCTATATTTATCATATCATTAAGTGAAATGAAACTCTTTCCTTTACTCTTAATGATGTCAATCAAATGTTCTAAAAGGATCCACTTGAGAGGCATCGGTTCACCCCAATTCTGCATATTCTGTGCAATGTCGGATATTTTCCGTCGTAAATTTTCGAAATCTTCGTCAGGATCTTCAGTATTTGATAAAAAACATTTGTGACGAAAATGATGAAATTTATTCTGTCCCGCAATGACGTTAATTAACTGCTCATTAAGTTTCTCTCCTCTTTCTCTAAACTTTTCCTAAAATGTTCAGAATAATTATGAAATAATTAACTTAAGTATTATGTCGTCTGAGATTATGTGTCTCATAACACCGAATACTGATAAATACATGCAATAGAGTCAATGTAAACAAGTAAGTTATATTTCGCCTTACTAAAAGAGAGGCAAAAGATACCAAACTGACATTCAAACTCGTATTAAAAAAAAAATAAACTGATAATACCATTGCTAAAAAGGTAAAAATACAAACAGACAAAAAACAGTACACAAACACAACATAGAAATGCTAAAGACTACGCAACACGAACCCCACAACACTGTAAATCTGACAATCCATAACAGTCAACTATCTTGGGATGACGTGGGTAAAATTAACTAAGAGATGATTTAAAATTAACTGCGTGGAACTCTTGGTTTTATATGTTCGTTGTAAGCAGTAACCCTCTATCAAGGAAATCATGACAGGACTTACAAAAACGTATAGACTGGGAGATATATATTTCGCAGGTAGGCGCTGCTAGAATGTTGCTGCACAGAAATGGAAAGTTCACTATTAGGAAGCTGATATCATCTCTTTGTTCGTAAAGTTTTGTAGTCAACAGATCCTCATTGTCAATTTGTAAATGTAAGTCAAGATATTAGGCAGAAATCTGTTGTATTCTTTATCTAACACCGAAGGGATAGATGCGGTCAATATTGTGTCCACATTTTGTCTTGAGTCATTTATCGTTAAATAGTTATCCGCAAAAATTGGTGTTGGTCAAGTCAGATCTTTGAAAGTAATCACTTATTTTACAGATTTATATTGACACATGTCTATTGAAGTTGTGGTATGATTGCCAATGAAACAAAGCTTTACACGAGACCAAATGGCTAGTTCAAAGCCACTAACAACTAATAAAAACAATCATGTGTCTAAGACTCAATTATTAACTAGTACACTTACATCATCAAATGGATTTAGTGTCAAGACGTTATAAACTGTCATAGACAAAACGTGAACCTGTACAATGCCAATTTAAATACAAGTATCGACAGATTGTAGATCCATGAATGTGTATATGTATATACCAATAATATATAATATAAATTTAGTTTGCATTTAATTTACTGATAACAAAATCAATATTAATACCATGCAATAAAACAATATTCAATGATCTAATTACAATGGTGAATTGGTAACCTTTTTATTTAGAAGAAGTTTATGAATGATTATGGTGGTTTAAGTAATTTCTGTCATCTGTTCAATGATCCTTAATAAATACCTTATATCTATTAATCATATTGGTATGCCTTATCATGGACATGTTATGTCTGGAATGTGATAAATCTGTTAACCGTATTTCATTGGTAATAAATAACATTAAATAGCTGCATCTCAGCTGATTCCAGGCTGCTTCTGGGGGAAGTGAAGGATATCTTAACGACTGGTTGGCTATTATTGAGTTGTAGGAATGACATCTTAACGCGTCTGTAAGTGGGGTCGGATAAAAATCATGATAGTAAGTCATCGGTAGAAACTATAAGAAAGTGTTCAATTGCTATCATAATTTAAGCCAAATTTAGTTCATGAAGATCTGCCAAAATAATATCATTCTGTGATGATGAAATTTATGTTATCTTGAAATGTTGTTGCAATTTTGGTACAAAGGTGTATTTCAGGAGTATCAACGTTCTTTCAAAAACAAAACACAAACTATAATTTTAAATAGTAAATACACAAAACGTGTGCTTTATGAATAAAACTATTATCATAACATTTTTCATTGCTTGATCATATTGATAAGAAAATATTCAAATCACGGAATTTACCGTATTGACATATACGAAGATGTCCTTTCCTTTCCCGCGCATTCACCGCTTCATTGATTTCTGATGTAAACAAAACAGACAAAATAATTGCCGATAAACATTTGATTAAAAGGCGAGTAATATGGTTGTGTGTGTGCAAGGAAGCAAACACCCAATCATCACAGTTTAGTTATGGACAAGGGTTTTAGTGCACTGTAGTTTGTTTAATGACCCCTCTAGCTGGACGTCTACGACTTAGATGAAATTATATGTGAAGGCAGCAATTTAAATTATATGATCGCATCTTATTTCCTGGAAACCCAAGATACGTGCAACACAGCGAGGACCCAAATGACGTTCGCATGTGGGGAAGACAGTTTAATGTAGTCGTACATAATGATATATAGCCCCCTTGTAAAAAGTTCTGGATCCGCCACTGCACACAGTGACACTAATCAGTCATTATTAATTGATATACCAACAGCACTGAGAACTGCATTTGATATAGATACATACAATTCTAATTTGTTCACGTTATAATGTATCAGGTCTTACAATAAGTATATTTCGTCTTGCTGATAATTACTATTTGTTTGATTTACATGCTCTATAATAATCAAGGTTTTCAATTTTCAGATGGTGCTGCTATTTTGTTAACATTTTCAAATATAAATTAGCTGATACTATATGTAATATGAGGCAGGCATTACCTGTGAAAGGGGACGAAGTCTGTTTGATTATTTAAAGATTCAAACATGTTAAAAAAAGAAACGGAAATACTGTAAGGATTGCAATTTCGGTTCTGCTATTTGGAATTTTAGTTGTGAAGTTATTTGAGTTATGACGTCATATTCAATGTAAAAAAAAAGAAACGCTGTCATCAGGTAACGTTTTTTTTTTATATCAAACATTTATTAAAAATTAGGTGGTATTGAGTTCTTTCCAATATCTTAGTAGACTGATAAATATATATGTTATTCAAAGTCTCATGCAAACAAGACATAAAAAAGACGTAGATTTCTATGCAGATGCGGGGAATTAAAAAAGTCTGAAACAAGTTAACGATTTTGAGGCTGTATTTATATACGTATTTGTAAAATGTGATATTGGCAGATGAAACTGAATACGTAAAGGCTCTAGTTTATGACTTGGATGCGTTAACATTGGTGGTGGTTGATAAGGAAATCCAGATCAAGGATGTAATGTCAAAACTAAATAGGTATTCTACGTATATATATTAGAAAGTCATTCTCCTGAACATAGTACCCATATATAATTACCATACAGGTAATCGCTATATGGAGTTCTGTCCCAGCTGACCTGAGAATCTGTCCCACTTCAACAACTGAAAGCATACAACAATCACTTTCCCATTGTAGCGTCAGATATTTTGTATTATGACGTCAAAAATTTACGTGAACCTTTGTGATAACCAGTAATGGCAGACAAATAGCAATAAAAGGATTCAAAGCACTCTTAAAAAATCATCTCTAATGACATATTCTTATATATTATATATAGATGATCAATTAACATCATGAACATAGACGTCCCATAACTAGTGCTGAAAATAACCTTTGCAACTGCATCTGTTGAAAATAAATTATTGCATGCGTTTCATAAGTTCTGCTTTGGAAATAACTGAATAACAATGCCGAAAATAATGGAAGCTAAATTAAGTTTAGTTTCTTTATTTTTCACAAAGCATCTGACAGCATTGAATGATACGATATGAATCAGCAGATGTAAAGCTGTTTTAGAAGTTCAACGAGAAGTTATATATTTTACTTAGTTGGGTGGATACCATCACATTCATCTTGTCATTATACGTATAAAAAGGAAGATGTGGTATAATATAGCAAATAAGACAACACTAAAAAAAAAGAGACCAAAATAACACAGAGATAAACAACTACACCTTACGGCCTTCAACAATTTGCAAAGCTCATACCACATTGTCAGCTAAAGCCCCGAAATAACAATGTAAAACAATTCAAACGAGTAAACCATCGGCGTTATCTATGTTTTCTCAGCATTCATCATGAAATCTATCACATTATAAATCATTTGAGGAAAGCACTGTGTAAACAGACATGTCAGAAGGCAACAAGTGTTTAGGCTGGCTGTATATTATCTGAACAACAAAGTCATGTTCATTTATTTTTCAGAAGTATAGACGTATTATCAACTAGAATGAAAAAAAGAAGGATTATTTAGCAGTGTATTCCAATGTGGTATTTATTAACTTTGACAAACTGTACATACTATAAATAACTGTTAGTTATTTGATTACTGTTAGTTATTTGATTAAAGTTATAAAAAGGGATTCCGGGTTCGTCTGATTTCGCAACATTGTATACCAATATGAAGCGCTCATCTATAGAACTTACAAAATAAATGTCAAGATTACAAACCACAACAAAAAATTCAAAAATATAAGAAGCCAGCTGACAACATGTTCTAGAAAATTGTTTGCAATTAATATTTCATTCCAAATCCATTACCACAAAACACCTTCTTACAGTAATACTACAGCTTGAAATAAGTAATAACAACACTTTACCTGTACCTTCAAAACTAATTGCTTCTTTTAAGACAAAAGCCAGATGAGATATTCACTTTTTTACATATAAGATGTAATAATCTCATATTTGAACGGCCAGCTATAGAGGTGGATTGAGAGTTTTTCAGAAATCCCGCCACTGGTAGTCCCTTTTGCCAAGCAGTAATCCTCAAAAGAAAATAATATGTTTTTCTTGATTATAACATTGCAAACTATTGCATAACTATCAAGATACTGAGTGCATGTTGAAACTATTTGCATTGTCATAAAGAGTAAACAATCATATTCCACAAAACTAAGAAAAAAGAAAAAAAGTGTTTGTATCGTTACTCTAGCTATAACAAATCATAAATATATTCCATGATACCCCTGATCCACCAATACTACAACTAAAATAAAAAAAACTAAGAAAAAAAAAAGACACTATTTTTTCATAATGCATGGAGTGCAAGATTCCAATAAAAAAACCTATACCCACAATTCACCGATCTCAATATAAGCAACTAAAATACGGCAAGCTTTTTAGAAAAGCTATTACTTGTACTGAAATATTATCATTCGTCTATATGCTATGTAAAATGTAGTTATATAGACAATAAGCAATGTTTGAAAAAAGTAGCTAGTTGATTTAAAATTACATGCGACATTGAAATTGGATGTAGGTATATATGTAAATAATTGAAACTGAAATTGGACGCATTAAAATCCTCGGTTGGAATAATACCATGCTTGATAACATATTCTTTCTACCTTCTACTATCATTTTAATAATTTCTATTATGACCCATACTTTCAAAAGTACACCGAATGCATACTTATAAAAAGTTATCAATCAAAACATATTCTTACCTCTTTATACTTATCTTTACCAGTAAAAACTAAAATGACAGGAGGATCCGTTGGTTCATGTTTTGTTTTTTCGTCTGTTCTATAACAATGTATACTATCAAACCAAAAATCAACATACTCTGAAACAATTAATTAAAACGTCATGTAGAAAACAGATATCCGAGGTCAATTTTGGTTGTTGTGGTACTTACATCTGTAGCGTTGACAAAGAAACCACAAAGAATAATAATTCCTATACTAGTATTTAAAGTAACATTGAGTAAAATTAATTTGTTTCATGTGTCCAGCGCATTCACTGTATAACTTATATTGATTTAAAACACGATCGATAAATTGATTAAAGTTAAACACCACTTTAAGCATCATCGACTCCGTCGTGGTGAAGGAAACAGGAGTGACCAGAGAGCAGCACTGACCGTCGGCAGGAAAACGTACAGTTATATTCAATTCAGTACGTAGTCGAACCCCCCTGCCATGTACAGACAATTTAAACAAGAAATGATCTTCCAAATTGATAGCAAATCAAGATTTATGTATTGTTACTATTGTTGAGCTTAAGGGAACAACTAGAAAGAATGGAATTGATGAATCGTAATGTATGAAGCTTTCATGTTTGAAACTATGCCAATTTATCAAAATTGTTAATAAAGGGTTGTGTGATCCGGGCTGACATCTCTCTCAGATATGTTGATTGGTTGATTTGTTAATAATAGTATGTGATTTCTGTACCATTCCACTGTAAATGGTATATTGAGAAATAAAGATATATATGATTGACCTGTCTGTATCTCTAGTATCATCAATAATAACATATAACCTTTGACAAGTATGGCTGAATGATTTATAAGTTCTGTTCGGACAATTTACCATTATATCTAAAAGGGACAATAACGCCGGCCCGGGAAATGAAAATCTTTAACAAATATTTATATTTATATTTATATATTAGAGTTTTAAATGTACATCTGTTCAAGCGTTTAAAAAGTTATTTAACAAAACTTGGTCTTCTGTTTTCTGTCTTATACACATGTGCTTATAGACTGTATGTTCGCTTGGGTATGAGCAGTATGTTCAATAACGGCACTCAACATTTATAGTAGATAATGTTATACTGAGGTTTGCTGTTTATTTATGAAGTATTTATTAAAGAAAGCTTCTCCTTGAAGGTTAGTTATAATTTTCTGAGTTTGCAATACTTTTGTTACCTTGTAGTTGGCTTGTAGTGATATAGAATTGAAATCTTGTTATATTGTGATCAGCACGCTATTCATAAAAAAATAGTACAGTAAAGTGGATACTTTTAATGTAATAACTTCCGAAATAATTGTTTCTCAGCTGAAAGGTTGTTAGACCAAAAGGTATCCCTAGCCAAATTTCTATTAAATCGGTTCTGACATATAATACAAATTTCATTTTATTGAAAAGAGAGTAGAATGCATTTTGTTGATATTTTTCACATGCATGCGTATCGCATGCATATGTTAGATTTCCTATTTGTAGTAAATTATTCTTTTAGTCCTTTCTGTGTTAGTTTATCAATATTTGTATAAGGTAACTTCTTCATCAGATTCATACATGTCGATAGTCAGTTGTGGCTTTGTAATTCATCTTTTAATTGCATCTATTTTATAAACGGTTATAACACTTTATTCTCACAGAGCATCTGTGTATGTTTATTAAATGTGAAGTGTATGTATTTGCATAAATCGCAAAGTATTGTTCATTTAACTCCATAGAAGAATTTTAATTCTGCTGTTGACAATAGTTTACTTTGTAATTCACTAATTACAAGGGAGTTTCACAACGTTTTGCTTTAATTATAGGTACACAATATTTCCATTACTTACAAAGTGTGTACTATATCTTGATTTGATCAACATACCTCCGACATTTTTATACTCTGCAAAGTGCTGATGTATACCTTGCTTCTCGATATCTGCATCCATGTCCGTCACCAAAATGTAAATTGCACTACTGGTTAAAAATGCCTGATGAGTAGCATAAAAATCACGTTGACCAGCAAAGTCCCATAAGCCACATGATGCATAGTGACATTTATTTGAAGAGTCACTAGAGGATGAACAGGATAACACATCAGACATTATGTTAGTTGGCATTTCCAATGAATATGCTGTATTCTTCTTTGAACTTTCAATTGAATGACTTTTTGTGTTTATTTGTGTTACATTTGTATCGTTCTTCACTTCTTTCTTATCGTTATCGTAATTTTTCTTTAATGATGCGTTATTACCATTATTGAAAACAGAATGACGAGGCATTTTATCAGCATCATTGTTACTTCTTCCTGTTTTAACATTATCATTTGATTTTGATGATTTGAGCATCCCGTCTTCATGAATCTGTTGATTGGTCATGTCCTTCACATTGATGTTATCTTCGTTCGATTTTATGTGCTCAATTTCAGACGTTTTGGTTGTACTATCTTTACTCTTAACACAATCAGTTTCATTACTTTTACCCCCCTGAAATTTTACCAATCTGGGTGAAATAATTTTGGGGTTCCCAATGCGCTGAGAAGAGATCCCATACTCATCGTTCATTATTTCGGGTGTTGCTAGTGCTCTTTTGATCCGGTTCCTTTTCATCACCTTTATCTGTCCGAAATAAATATAAAGGTACTAATATGTTATTATTATTAATAATCATGTCTCAGATTCTTGTAGTAGTAACTGACCTTCACGTAAAAGTCGTCTATTTGTAAAATTTGTATCTTCCAACTTTTTTTTTTTTTTAATACAAACGAAATTTGAAAATGTATATTTTTCAGACTAAACATTATACATGAAAACAGTAACTGGGACTGGATCATGCGAACTAACCAATTAAACTTATAACCGGATTTGTTTTTACATAAAGATCAAGATGGTTGCCACATGTGGAACAAGATCTGCTTTATCTTCCAAAACACATTCTGTCTGTCTGTCTGTCTCTTTTCTCTTTTGACATGTTGTTATAAGTTTATTTTCGACTTATGCTTTGTATGTTCCGTGGTAGCTTGCGCCTATCTTTAACTGATCTGAGAACACATTAACTCAGTATGCTAAAGTAACATTGATTAAGGCTTCACCTATTGTACCATCACATAAGATAAAGTTTTTACACCTTTGTTACAAAATAATACAATTTAAATCACTGAAAATTTCCATCAGATTTGCCCAAATATACTGTTTTTATTTTACATATATATCTAAATTAAGTCCTGATACTGTTTATTCTAACATGTTTCGGTAATATAATCAGTAAAATTGACTAAATGTCTTTCATATCATATTCATCTATGCATGCTATGATATGACTGTTTTATACATTCGTTTCTTTGTTTTACTCATGTGATTTCTTTGAATTCATTGACAAAAATAATGCATTGTAAACAGATGTTTTATCTTTTTGAACAATAAGATATACATGTTCTTATTTGTGTTATAGCAGTTGTCAAACTGTTGTTTAAGCAGTCTTTTTTAAAAGATAAAATACATACAGAGGTGCCAGTTAACATTTAAGACATGTCTTCAAACAATATGTCAAGCTATTAATAGCCCGAGTCGAGAAGGTTTAAATACATGTCACATTGTGTCAGAAAGATTAATTGATTGATTGTTGGTTGCTTAACGTCCAGTGGCAAATATTTCATGCATGTTCAGGACGAGAACAAGTTAACAATAAATACAATAGGTAGGTCTTGTAATAGAGGCCTTCCGGGATGATGATCGGGAAAATTCTGACTGCCACTGGAAAATGAGGGTATACACTTGAAATTACTCTAGGAGAAACAGTGGAAATTAGCAATTATAGTTTGTAAAACTTTTCGAATTTTAGGTCTTCAATGGTGTTCAACATTGTACCTTATTTGGCACTTTAAACTTTGTCGATTCGAGCATCACTGATAGGTCTTTCGTAAACAAAATGCCTGTCTGGTATCCCTAATGAGATGTTTTGTTACAATGATGGTATGTTCACAACCGGCTTCTAGATTCTGAAAGGTTCTATGGAAGTGTACATGAATTTTTGAATGGTTGCCGGTGATCTCAGGAGATGATTTGATGAGTTTAATGGTCATATCCTTTATTAGCCCACAGGGTGAAACAAAATATGCTAACAGGTGTTAATGAAATTAACAACTTCGTGGAATGTGGAAGGCACTCTAAGGGGATGTTTGTTTAACAAAAAGTGATAATTATTTTTTTAATCATTAAATTCTTGAATGGTTACTCGTGGATTATCGGATTTATCCAATCTCGATAGTTAAAGTATCAAGTTTAAAGTCTTCGTCAATGCTCTAAGGGGATTTTGGTTTAACAAAAAATGATAATTATTTTTTCAATCATTAGATTCTTGCATGGTTACTCGTGGATTATCGGATTTATCCAATCTCGATAGTTAATGTATCAATTTTAAAGTCTTCGCCAAGACTCGGACATTAAAATTGATAATTTAACTATCGAGATTAGATATATCCGATAATCCACTGGTATCAATGTAAGAATCTATATATATATTAACCTCATTCAATATACTATACGATATTGTGGTCATGCGGGCTAAACAAGGTTGTGTGATTCAATGATTTGAAAATAAAATATTTTTTTTAATGATTGGTTATAAATTGTATTGTATGGCAATGTATAATTTCATATCAGCTTCATGATATACAGGTCAATTGGTCTTGAAAGAAGCAAATGTTCCAAAAAAAAAGAGCTGGCTTATACCAATCTTATTATGTCTCGTCAGCCCCGGAGAAACACTTTGTCTGCTCCATATACCTTTTAAGTTTCAAATCCAAGTGTCAGTCAAAGCTCTAGGTTATGATGCATCCATCTACAACACATATAAATAAAGGAAAAGGGTATTGTATTGTATAATATATAAAAATGTACATACCTTTTCCGATTATCCATTTACCATCTTGTATATTGATTTTGCAGTGACGAACAATAATTTCAACACCATCTGTACTTTTTACACCAAAAATACTTTCTTTTAATAATCTCTTTAGTAAGCATGTTTTGCCGACTGCTTCCTTCCCAACGATCATTATTCTTAGGAAATAACGTTTTTCTGTCTTTGAACTTGTCATTAGCTGTTTGAATTTATTTCTATCTTTCTCAGATAACACTTTTATAGCTGATGGTATATCTAATAAATAGAATAAAGAAATAATGCTAAACACAAGAATATAATGTGCCATTGTAATCAATCATTACTGAAAGGCTAAATGATATAATTCTAAAACTAAACCTCAAGCTCTTTTGGGAATTGTCATCATTGGTCATGTTATCCCAATTAGACATCGGCGCCTTGCAATGACCGTACGTAGCATATATAATAATGTTGTCGCATTACATATAGTAGTTAAAGAAATAATGTGGACTATTTAATTTTAGCCAATATGCGGAAAAGTCTGTCAGACAAACAAATAAACCTTCGATGATTAACTTGTCTTTTTGACTAATACTTTAGCAGAGAACCCTACATTTTAGCCTCAATTGTGGAAGGTAAATAGGTAAATTTACAGTGTTTGATGTGCTTGAACATTTTCTATTGAAATTTGTAAAGGAACTTTCCGTTTTGAATTTTCCTTAGAGTTCAGTATTTTTGTTATTTTACTTTTTAAATGTGTTGCGCTACGTATATAAATGTATAACATGTTCATTTTTAAGCTACTCCTCTGCTTGGGAGAAATTTGATATACATATCAATGCTGCTTCTCTTTACATGGTTGTTTCAAAGGATTAAAAAATAAGACTTGGATTAAAATTTGAGAATTAAATGGATAGAAGTAAAAATGTCTTTTTTTAACTTATTTTCAGGAGAACTGGAAGACATTCTTGAGTCAAATATAATGGAAAAATTCAGTGCCATCCAGCAATATTTATATAGAATCCAGGAAACCGTGGAAATATCCCGCAACAGCTATATGGTTTCTTTGGTTCATAAATGAAGTGCATGTCTTCTTTCCAGGGAATTATAGCATTCTCCTTAAAACCTCCCAAAAAGAACAGAGACTATCTATGCATTTTAGGCACTTTCCAATTGAAAATTGCATTGCTGGTTTTACACAAGTGCAACCTGAAACATGCCTGCAGTTGCAATTTTAACATAATAGATCGTTACTATATAAAAATAAGGAGATGAATTATGAATGCCAATGAGACAACTAGCCACCAAAGTTCAAATTGAGTGCATGTAAGTAATTATGACTTTCAGCAATGAAAATAACCCATACAGTTATATCGGCTATGAAAGGCACCGACATGAGAAATATGAAACAGTTCAATTGAGGTAAATTCCTATGGGTAAGTATCGGCAGTATATTTCAAGAACTCTTGATCGTTTAGGGACCGGTCCTTATTTATCTCCAGGGGGAGTGGGGCGGCAAAATGTAAATTTAAATTCTTCAAATATAATTGACCCCCTCTTTCAACTACATAAGAACTTTTGATCACCCCTCTTTCAAGTACACAAAAACTTTTGACCCCCTCTTTTTTGATTGAAATTAAAAGGTTTCAAATGATTCAATCTTCATAAAATGTTGCTAATATTTCTATTAGCAGGTAAAATAGTACAAAGGGAATGGAATTACAGTATTTTTATGAACATACACAAATAAATTTATGAATTGAGGACAATACAATTGAGAATGGAAATGGGGAATGTGTCAAAGAGACAACAACCCGACCATAAAGCAGACAACAGCCGACGGCCACCAATGGGTCTTCAATGCAGAAACTCCCGCACCCGGAGGAGTGTTTCAGCTGGCCCCTGAACAAATATGTATATGTTTAGGGGCCAGCTGAAGGATGCCTCCAGGTGCTGGAATTTCTCGCTACATTGAAGACCTGTTGGTGACCTTCTGCTGTTGTTTTTTCTATGGTCGGGTTGTTGTCTCTTTGACTCATTCCACATTTCCATTTTCAATTTTACACTAGTTCAGTGATAATGGACGTCATACTAAACTCTGAATTAAACACAAGAAACTAAAATTAAAAATCATACAAGACTAACAAAGGCCAGAGGCTCCTGACTTGGGACAGGCGCAAAAATGCGGCGGGGTTAAACATGTTTTTTGAGATCTCAACCCGCCCCCTATACCTCTAGCCAATGTAGAAAAACAAACACACAACAATACGCACAGTAAAACTCATTTTAAGAAAAGCTCGAGTACGATGTCAGAATAGGTAACAAAAGAAACTAAACAAAATGACAATAATACATAAAGTAACAAAGGACTACTAGCAGTTACAGACATGCCAGCTCCAGCCTCAATTAACCTGTTTGAAATATTATGTTTTCATCATATTAATATCAAGCACTATCCCCCCCATTAGGGGTTTAATATTATATTATCATAAAAAATATGAGAAGAAGATAACCCGTGTCATGTCAATAACAGGTTTTAGAATAAATGTGTTTAATTCCGATGCAAAGACCCTATAAGTGGATCACTATTAAAGCCAAAATATGCAATCCGTAATGACCTGACAACGGTATTGTAACTATATTCCTTCTTAATAAGTCTGTTTGAAGGTTTTGTTAGCTTTTGATATATAAAAAAGAAGATGTTGTATGATTGCCAATGAGACAACTGTCCACAAGAGACCAAAATTACACAAACATTAACAACTATAGTTCATCGTACAGCCGTGAGGTGATTACTGATATTTTTGTGCTTTGATAACAACCGATAAAAGGATTGCCTGATGTAACTTTACCCATTGTTTACAGTGTCGAAAGTTTTTGCCATATATACAACTGGCTGCATCCAATCAAAACGCGCCATTAAGATGACTACGTGTAAATGTTGAAATTGTAAAAAAAAAAAACAATTACCACGTGCTAATTGAGAAACACCCCAAAACTTAGTTTAGTGACAATTGTAAAGTTATTAATCATGTTAATCAACTAATTGAAGTTCTTGGTTATGTTTCTTGCGCAAATGTTGGAGTGTCAATGTTTATTTTCGATTTCTGCTGTACGAAATTTGTAAACACTAGACACCATTTTTACACCTCAGAAGAGAGTTCAAGTGCTGTCATTGGTCAAAAACGATGTAGTCGGAATCGGTGCTACCTTTAACTACCGGTCGATGGCGCTGCATTATACTAAATAAATGTTGGCTTGTTCATGTTGTTGGGATGTACAAGTACCCTGCAACGTCCACATGTATTTTTGTCCAACTAGTGAGTTAAGCCTTTTTCAACTGATTTTTATAGTTCGTTGTTGTGTTGTACTGTTATATCATTCTCCCAAGTTAGGGGGAGGCTTGGGATCCGCTTACATGTTTAACCCCGCCATATTCTGTATGTATGTGCCTGTTCCAAGTCAGGAGCCTGTAATTCAGTGGTTGTCGTTTGTTTATGTGTAATATATATGTTTTTCGTTCATTTTTATACATACATAAGGCCGTTTTAATTACATTGTCATTTATGGGCCTTTTATAGCTGATTATGCGGTATGGGCTTGGCTCATTGTTGAAGGCCGTGCGATGACCTATAGTTGTTAATTTCTGTGTCATTTTGGTTTTTGTGGAGAGTTGTCTCATTGGCAATCATACCAAATCTTCTTTTTTTAATTATTGATCTGCCAAGGGTAGAGAGAAAGGAACTAGATTGTTAGAGAAGATGCCAGTAAGTATATTGAATATATTTACTCTTCCGTTTGAAAAAAGGCTTAATATGAGTTGCAGCAAATAAATTTGCAATCAAATTTATCGAACGACCATTTAACTAAATAGGTAAACATTTGTGTGAAAAGATTGTGTGGAAGTGTAGTGTAAATAGTGGAAAAGTAAAAACTGCTAACCATTTAAATCATCGATAAAATATATCACATTCCAAAAATGGTGAATTCCACTACTTATAAATGGAGATTTATTTACAGGTATATGTTATGCATGAAGAAACCATCGGAGACGTAGAGTCAAAAGGCAGCGGTATTTAGTGCTAATCATGAAAATAACACTTTGTGAATTGTGCGTGTCTGAAAGCTTTTCTGGACTAACCTTTATTGGTATCGGTCAAACTAAAACTTTGAGAGCCAATGATATATAACTTTTTGCAAATATCGATATGAACTTAATGTAAAACAACGGCGAGGGATTCATTTTTTGAATTTTCTGTCGGCCTTTCTGTTCATTATTTTTATCCGCTTTAACGATTAGTGACATCATGATTTATAAAAGTATTTTTTTGTTGTTATTCATTTTATGCATGTTGCTGTTATCATACAACCCTGATTCATTCACTACTAAAGTGGCTTCTTATAACATATGGCTAGAAGGTGTATTCCCTTCTGACGATATTTGGTACCGCGACCTTCATATGAACTTTATCCAAAGCTTTGACTTCAATATGTTGTACATTTTCGTGGCAAGAAGTATACTCTTTGTTTCTTTTACACAATTGTTTCTATATATTTGGTACAATGTTGCAGCATTTCGAGATTTACCATAGAAGATTTCATCTGACGTAATTATTTGACATTTAAAATCAAACTATCATTTGTATGTGTCCAACACAAAAAATAAAAATAATTGTTTGCCTCACGTATTCCAATGAAAGAAAGGATTTACCAACTTAAGTCAGATTACCTCCAACCTTATCATTATTGCCTACTTCGCCACATATTAGGTCAATCTAGAATGATGCATAGTGGAGGTATGTTATTGTAAAAAGCTCAATAAGCGCCAACTATGTATTTTGAATTGTCAAGACGACCCTTTCAGTGCATTATCATGTTTTGCTAGAAGTTGAACACCGTCTTTTATATCGTCAATTATGTATTATAGAGATAAACACTGTTCATTTTCCCGCCTCTTAACAATATACATTTTTAACAATCATGACAAGACCTTTTAATAGAACCATAGATTTTGTCAGCGGAGACTGACACGCACCAACTCCGCATATAATAAATTGTTAACCAGGTATAAAACTGTTCGGATTCCAACTTGTTCACCATATAAACATACTATTTTTTTATTGACGTTACACGAATATGTTTCAATATGTCTTTTCAAAACAATAAATGTTGTTTTCTTTTCTTTCTTGGAGAGATCATCTATGTTTTCGTCTAGTTCCAGTGTGTGCTTTCGCGATTTTGATCGTTGACATTAACATAGCATTTTATGATGATTGTTAGATATAGGAATTGCCTTTCTTTCTAATTATTAATTTTCGACATGCATATATACGTAGTGTAAGATTTGCTAGCATGATTAAGAACATGGTATGGTGTATCAAGATGTACTAGTAGTTAAAATCTTCAATTTGAAAAAAAACCAATTAATACAATAGATAATTTTATAACTATGTTGTTTTTAAGCTAGTAATATATAAGGACAAAACGTAGAAAATGTTACAGATTATGAATAGATAGAAAAAGTACATGTCATTGAAATAATCATGAAATGTACTTTTGGCAGATAGCTCTAAAAAATGCTTTAAGAAATTAAAAGATACATATGGAATCACTGATATTATAAGAAAAGTTTAGCTGATTTTTGTAGAAAAAGTAATTAGTGGAATATTAATTATCTCCCTTTATAACACTTTTCATAGTCAGTTAACAAATCTCTCATTTTGAAACGCAAAGTTGTTTAAAAAGATAAAACAATAAGTTATTTGTATTGGTAGTTTCGCATATGTAAAACAAAAAGTGAACCGATTGTTTATTGATTTTGCGATTAAATAGTACAAAAGACTCTATATCTTCCTTCAGTAAAATAATGTACAAAAGGCAACAATAGCATACCGCTGTTCAAAAGTCATAAATCGATTGAGAGAAAACAAATCCGGCTTAAAACTCAAACCGAGGTAAACATAACAACTATAAGATGGCAAAAACGGATCAGCAGAAACACTGTAGTGCAACAAAAAACAAATACCGACATACATACATACTACATGTTTCCTATATATTCATTTATGCTTCTGAAAAGTACAAAACTTCATATAGTATGTACTTACTATAGGTTTGGATATTTTGTCGACAAATTCTGTTTGAAATGTAGATCCCCAAAAATACGACTGAAAGAAGCAAGAAATTATTACGCGAAAAATCTAACATGTGTTGTATAACACCAGAAATACGATTTTGTCGAACACAACAAACTCTTTACTAGAATAAAAGTTAAAACATTCATTAACTTTTGGTTTTGAGTAATGTTTGCGTACTAATCGTTTTCACTTAAATGAAATTTTATGCGAATGTCATACAAGTTATTGATTAAACTAACTTTAAAGCAGGTTTGACAAAAAATATGGTAGATAAAACCTGGTTTTATAGCTAGCGTAACATCTCCTTATGAAATTCGCATAAAATTCTGTTATATGACAACAACATGTGAATAAAACTAAAAGACAGAATAGGAAAAGTGTTAAAGAAAGGGGTACAGCAGTCAACATTGCGTTATAATCTGTATCATTTAGAAAACAAACAAATATGCCAATAATGAAAAACAAAATGGTTTATAGACAAAGCGCATAAGCAAATATGAATAACAAGATAATCCACCATTTTCTACTTAAGGAAATTATGGAACTAAGTCAAAAATATGACAGTTGTTTTCAATTCGTTTGATATGTTTGAGCTTTTGGTTCTGCCATTTGCTAAGTAACATTCCGTTTTACATTTTCCTTGGTATCTTTCTTTGTTTATTTTGTTCGTTGGTTTAACCCTCTATGCAGTTGTTTATTGCCTAGAGCGAATGCTGATGTTATATGCATTCCCTTGATGAAGTTTAACCCTCTATGCAGTTGTATAGTTCCTAGAGCAAATGCTGATGTTATATGCATTCTCTTGATGAAGTCGATATGCTCGTATTCACGATTTCAGACCTACATGTTGATATTTTCAAATCTTGACTTGGACACTACTTTCATATCATGTTGAATACTTAAATTCGTGGATATACCCATTCACAAAACATAACCCAGTTTTTGATTGGGTTCGAGATGCTGAGTCTTCATTTTTCATATGTTGTGTATTGTGTACTTTTATTTGTCGGTTTGTCTTTTTCTGTATTAGCCCTGGCGTTGTCAGATTATTTTCGAATTATGGGTTTGAATGACCCTCTGGTATCTTTCGCCCCTCTTTTGATATCTACGCAAAACGGTAAATTAGTATTGTTGAAGGCCATATTATAATGGTTACAGACAATATGAGAGTAGATATGGTTTAACACACAAACAATAATTTGAGTTCTGTTTTTATTTTATTTTCCTTTTCACAGAAATATCGAGTTAAAGAAGAAGAAAAAACGCCACAAACTTTACGTTCTTCTTTTCGTGTTAGTTTAAGAGGCCTCTTTGGCCACTTGGTCTACATAATGTATCTGGTGTGTTAATAGTCTGTCAACACTGACGTTGTGAGTTTGAAACCTGCACATTGCAGGTGTGTTAGACCCCATATTGATTACAGGATCGTCAGTTTGTATACCAAAGGTCGGTTTTTCTCCTTGGCAATTTGAATTCCCCTATCAATAAAAAGACTGACAGACACGAGATAGCCATTAGTACTTACAAAACACCAACAATCAACTAATTAAAAAGTCATTTAGTGGTTTTATTAATATATGTGTAGCTAAACCATTTGTGCTGCTGATAGCTTTTACCAATCTTTTATAGCATGATAGCCAAAAACTTGTTAATAAGTCAAAATTCGTCATTTAAAAGCAACGACTTTGTTTTTGGTCATTTCAGAATTTCTAAACGATATTGTATTGCTGATAGTATGTCCTGTCAAAAGCATTTGAAATAAGTCACCTTGTTTGTTCAATTTTTTGATAACAAAATTATGAGATGTTATGAAAGATATTAGTTCAAGGACTAACCCTCAAAATATTCTAGTGAAAATCCTTGTCAAATATTACATTTTGATGGTCATGCTGAAAATGTCACATTTCATTCGAAGGAACTAACATACATTTATCATATTCTGCTTGTATAAATTAGGAAAACAACCTTTTATCAGACTATTGTTATAACTTTATGTAAACCCCAGTTTTTGCAATCATTTTGTTCGCATCAGAAAGGACAGCATATGTGTGGTTTTTTTTTAATGTTTAGCGCTGATTTATTCATTTACATAGTTAAACAATCAATAACCACTATGTTGAGTTACCGAAAGAAAGTTTTGCTCCACCAAGTATCGTCAGTTTGAAAGAAATATCTATTGGAACGTTTGCAAGAACCTTTACCTTTAACTGAAAAAATATCGTCAAGAATTGATGAACAATGATATGCGAGAATAATCAATTATACTTGATGTACTTACGATGTAAGATTATAAGTAATATCAGTACAACTACAGATGCCTTTGTACGATCTACAATTATACATAATATAAACAATTATTACTATTTTATATATTTAAGTCCAATTTTCTTTGTTGTAGGCTATATATATGAACATAGGTCTAATCTGTCTTATCACTGGCATTTTGGAAGATATTGAATGAGATGAACATGAGAGATTATCAGTCATCAAAAACACTATTTGTAAAAAAAATTAGGACAACTACAACCGCTTTTGTACAATAGGCATCTGCAATTAAACATAATTCAAACAATGATTTTTTTGTGATTTTGAATTTAAGTTGAAAATTGAGAATGGAAATATGGACTTTGGCAAAGAGAATGTATATGTATATAGGTCAAATCTGTCTTATCAATGGCATTCCTGGAGATATGATCTTCTTACTTGTCAAAGGAATTAACTGCTATTAAATAAAGCGTCATCTAGTTTCGAAAGCTTTCTACGTTATTGCAGTATCCTATGTCCGTGTTGACTGCTTGTCATTGGTAAAAAGAAAGAATGATAGGAACAAACAACAATTCATTCAATTCAATCACAGAAGTTGTTATTTCTGTGACCAATTGTCTTACCAATTAGAATTAAAAATTTAAAATAGTTAACGAAACACTAACTCGAATGGGGGGCTTAACAAAGGAATAATTTTGTTATTGGTATTGTTTTGTACACTTTTTATGCTTTATATAATTTGTTGATTGTGTGCAGATCCAGCGCCCTCGTGGGAAATATCGTTGACTAATATTCAGACGTTTTTATATATCTATATATTTATATATATAATTCATCTAAATAATAGCCCAACAATGTTAGATCTGTGCCCGACGCGCTAAACCATTCGATCACCTAGGCTCTGATGTGAAAAAAAGTAAAATCACAAAAATACTGAACTCCTAGGAAAATTCAAAACGGAAAGTCCATAATCAAATGACAAAATCAAATGATAAAACACAACAAACGAATGGACAACAACTGTCATATTTCTGACTTGGTACAGGCATTTTCAAATGTAGAAAATGGTGGATTGAACCTGGTTTTATAGCGCTAAACCTCTCACTTGTATGACTGTCGCATCAAATTCCATTATGTTTACAACGATGCGTGAACAAAACAGACATTTGGTAAACATGTCAAAATATGGGTGCAGCAGTCATCACTGTGTCACAATCTAAAAACAAACAAATATTTAACAAAAAAACACTAACAGCATCTATCAAATTTAAAAATCACATTCATTACTTCGCGTGTTTGACGTCAGAAAAGGTAAACGTCACACAGGAAGAAATATAAAATAATTTTGTTGTTCAAAGTATTTAAAAATAAAATGATAATTTCACATGGGGAATGATGGTATACAGGGTTAAAATATAAAAAAGTTTTGTTAGACCTAATTTCAGAAAAAGACCGAGATAAAAAATCATCCAGACGTTCATTAAGAAACCCCATATGGTTAATACCACTACGCAAGTAAAATAGTTTTGTCGTTCAAAGTATTTTCAAATTTATAATAGAGATTATTTATTATTTAGGAAATCCCTATAAACAGGTTGTGTTGAAAAGGTAACAGTCTATTGTCTTGCATGCATCACTTTACACTCGAATTCAATAAAATTGAGAATGCCCAGAAGGTCTAATTGAAAGTGGAATTCGAAAATCTAAACTACTGACACTTCAAGAATTACGAACCCCGAAAGTGAAGGACACGGATGAAAACTTAAGGAAATTACTGTTTGTTAGTACACATGACCCGTATTCACCAAACGTTTTTAATACAATTAAATCAAACCTTCCGATTTTACATGAAAGTGAAACTATGAAAAAATTGATACCGGAAGGAAACTTAATCTACAGCCGCAGACAACCTAAAAACTTAAAGAAACACTTAACCAGAGCTCGGTTCGAACCGAAAGTTAGTGACTTTGAAATAAAGTCTTGCGGTGATTCAAGATGCGGTGTTTGCAGTCAAGATATAAAATATTTAGAAACGGGTAAACTAAAAGCATTTAAAGATGGCAAAAAATTTCATGTGAACGCCAATATGACTTGTAAGACAACAATCTTATTATCTGCGTCACATGTCCTGGTTGTCACGCAAATTATATTGGACAGACCGGGAATAGCCTCTGTGAACGGGTGCGAGTTCACAAAGAACAAATAAAACACCCACAATACAGAAATTCGTCAATTAATGCCCATCTTGACACTTGTGGTAAAAAGCATTTTCAAATAATGCCTTTTTTTAAATAAAGACGGGATGAAGCATATAGAAAAGAGATGGAACGTTATTTCATAACAAAGTTCCGATCGAAATTAAATCCACGGAGATTTTTTAATAACGAACAATGCCGGAACGTCACAAACCTCCTTAACGAAGTCGCCTATAGCGACACTACATCAGTTATCCTGAAGAGTCCCAATGGAAGGATAAAATCGATAGAATGGAACTATTAACTTTTTACTTATTTTGCTATTTTATTTAATGAATATATATATCTGCACATGTGAAAATATTTTTTTACGCCTATATATATATATATATGTATTATACATTTATACATTGTATATATATATATATTCATAAGTACGTCTGTGTCAGTGGCAACCCTACAACAGATGTATCCATCGGATCGCCATCAATGATGGTGATACATGGCTTTGTACATAATGTATATATATACAACTCGTCTAAACATAAACCCAACAATGTTAGATCTGTAAATTTGCTTTCGCAAATTTTTGGTTCTTCCCTCGCCGGGATTCGAAACCATGCTTCTGTGTGTCACGATATCACAGAAGCATGGTTTCGAATCCCGGCAAGGGAAGAACCAAAAATTTGCGAAAGCAAATTTACAGATCTAACATTGTTGGGTTGATGTTTAGACGAGTTGTATATATATTTATATATATAACAAGTCAAAAAGGGTACATCATCACCATTAAATAACTATAAAATGAACAAATATTAGATAATTCGGATAACAGATATCCTTCTTCAATAATAGCACGATGTCAAATGAATCATGTCAATATATTATAACTGAGAAACTATCAAAATCTTGAAATTTATACAATTTAAGCGAACACCACAGACGCTGGTACAATTTTAAAATTTTCAAACACGGCGCAAAGATTACAAAGATATGCCAAATAAAGATAGTTATTTGCTATATAAACTGGCACAACTCTAAATTTCCAAAGGTTGTGACAGTTAAGATGTTATAACTGCATGGAGGGCAGTCCTCAAAAAAAAAAAATCAAAACTGCCCTAACCGATCCAAGTTGGTATAATATTTCAAATTTGACAACGGTAGGGCAATTGCAACAGAAACTACATATTTAAGCCTCCCAAACGAATAGCAGTTTAATAATGATTAGAAAAATAAGTTTTATCTAATAAGGTAAAATAATTGAACGTGGCTACGTACTTATACATCCATCCCAAATGAATGGAGCCCTGTAATTTAAACTGGTATTTAAAAAAAATCTTCGTACTGTAAAGCCAGTACGGAAGCCGGAGTTACTGGAAACAAGTGATGACAGGAAAACGAGTGACTCATTCTATGTTTTTTTCATTTATGCCCTCTTGGGAAACTGTCCTTAACTTTCTAATCCAGATCTTTCCCGAGCGACTCTGCCGACCTTCGACCAACCCTCGATGTGGTCTATGATTGTGATGGTAAGATTTTTGAGATCAGCTTGTGTGTGCCCAGGAGATCTCAAATGACGACTTACGGGTAGGTCGGGATTGCAAGTGTAGTCACTTCGATGACCATTCATGCGTTTGTTGAATGACTGCTCTGTCTCGCCAACATACTGCATGCCACATCGACACTGAAGGAGGTATACAACATTCTGGGTTTTGCAAGTTACATTGCAAAATATAGTGTACACATACCGAGTCGAGTGGCAAGTAAATGTTTGAGTATTTAGTATTTGTTGACAAGTCAGACAACGTCTGTTACCACATGACTTGCACCATCCTGCAATTGAACAGCTTTTAATTGAGGAGACGTCAGCTCTAACAAATAAGTCCTTCAGACTTGCTGGTCTACGAAAAGCTAAGACAGGAGGATTGGGAAAGATCTTGAATAATTTAGGGTGTTTGGCAATAGTTTGCCAATTTGCACGGATCAAACGTGAAAGGTTAGTAAAGGCTGGATTGTATTTTAGAACAAACGGGACTATTTTGCTGCGCCTCTTCCGTTTGTACTGTAAAAGGTCATTGCGGCTGTTATTTTTAGCGCGCGCAAACCCCTTATCTATGTCCAATTTCTTATAGCCTCGTTTTGTCAAAATTCCGCGAAGTTCCTGTAACCGTTTCGTGACAGCCTCCTCAGAGGAGCAAATTCGCTTTACTCTGAGAGCTTGACTGTACGGGATAATTTTTGTACAGTGTTTTGGGGAGAAAGGTACTGATGTTTATCTGTGGGTCTACAGTAGAGGTCTGCTGATATGACACCGTCCTTTATATATGTGGTTGTGTCTAAGAAAGATATTTTAGAGTCGGAAATTTCATACGTAAATTTAATTGAATGGTGGGCGTTGTTTGCATGTCTGTTGAAATCATCCAGTTTTTGTTGGGATTCAATCCATTTCATGTCAACATCTTCAATCTTCAAACGGAACCAAGACAGAGGTTTGGATAAAGATGCTGCAATAATTTGTTTTTCTAATTTGCCAATGAAAATAAATGTATGTATACAATGTAACACAAACAACCTAGCTACTAACTGTCTGCTTATGCTGTCCTAACATGATCATGTTTTTTTATGTTTTTTTTTGTGTGCTCAAACATGCACAAACTTACTTGTTGGAAAAGTTAGGTTGTATCTATAGTTGTCGAGCTCAATAATCCTTATTGACTTCGATTTATCATAGCTATCAAAAAGAAAAAGAATTTATTGACATATCAAATCAAACAACTATGCTCATTAGTTCATAAAGAATACTTCAATTTGAAATTCGTTTTGTAAGTGCAACATTCATTTTGCTGTTCTCACCAGTAAATGAATTTTATACTGAATTTGATATGACTGCAATCATAAATCTCTGGATATAGAAACAAAACATAATCCCGTCATTATTCTTCTATGATAATTTGTGTATTCTTGTGTTTCATTTTGGCTTATATGCTTTGTCTATATGACTTTTTTGTGTTTCTTTGTAACATATGACGTGTCTCTGAACTACATCCCGTCATCGTGTTTTTTTTGCCAAGGTCAGTGTTTGTTCACATATTTGTTTGTTTTTACAGTGATTAAGATAATAACCATTGTTGACTGCTGTACCCGTATTTTTTACTTTTTTTTTTACCTATTACGACTGTTTCTTTTGTCCACACATCGTTGTCAACATAATGGAATTTTATGAGACTGTCATACAAGTGAGAGGTTTAGCTAGCAATAAAACCAGGTTTAATCCACCATTTTCCACGTAAGAAAATGCGACACCAAGTCAGGAATATGACAGTTGTTGTCCATTTGTTTGATGGTTTTTGAGCTTTTAGTTTTGCCATTTGATTAGGGACTTTCCATTTTGAATTTTCCTCGGAGTTCATTTTTTTTGTGATTTTTTTCTGTTTGAGATATTTTTTAAGGTATTTACTACCCAGTTTGCTGCACATGTTGCAGTAAGTTCAGTGATATCGGAAATTGGAAATACAATCAAAATTAGTGTTTTCTTGCAGGTAAGAAGTAAAATCAAAAAATTACTGAACTTCATTGTGTATATTCTTAGCACAGATAAAAAACAGAAAGTTAATATATACAAATAATGCGATTGATTCTTGATTTACAAATACAAAATGTACATGCTGATATTTTTCATTCAAACAAACTGACATCATTTGTGTTTTCCTGTCTTTTCAATACATTATGAAATGGCTTTTTTTGAATAAAATATAAACATATCATGTAACAGTGAATGAACATTATGGTTAGTAATATGTTTTAAAAAACTTGTCAGAACTAAACTTACTCATCTTCCAATGAGCGGTTTGTAATAATATTCATTTCAACTGAGGATTTAGAATCTGGAAAAAATAAAGATACATAAATTTTGTAGTTGGAATTATCTATTCATTTTTGGTTTTATTATTTGCTTTTGTTCTGGTTTCATTTCACTTTAACGTGTTTTATTATTTCATTTTGTTATTTATAAAGCATTGAAAACGTAATTGTCGGTAACTTATATTTCTTTGTTTCAGAAGTGTTACTTTTTTCATTCAGTCTGATGCATGACGATTGTCATAATTTAAACCAACAATACATGTTAATCTGAATTTCATTGTCGTTATAACTTATAAGTATGAGTGTAATAACAATATATCGTGTAACAGTTAGTTTCGGTTGTTCGACTTGCTAGATATTGTAAACGTGTGGAGATGTTGGTACTTGATTTTCTATTATCTACACATTTCATAACAGTACCAGAAACAATTGTAAACTCGCTAAGAATAAAAACCCTAAATGAATACATCACTGGTTTATAAATCTAAAAATAACATTTTATTTTATCCATTACATTTTTTAGTATTTATTAGGAACACTATTGTGATAAAAGAGGCAAAAGAATAAAAACAGACATAAACAACTGTTTCATTAAGCAGTGGTGTCCAGGTGTCCTTAAAGTGACAACATGAATAACACTTTAAATTTTCTTCTTTTCCTATAAGGTGAAATCTGGAAACAAATATGGACATTGTCCGCTATAAAGGTTTCGCGTTTCCAATTAAACGTGCTCACTTGTATGTAAATAGGCCAACATATCAAAGTATTTCGGTATTGTGATTATTGAGAGCAAAGTTATAATACATATCATATATAAGATATTATTCAGTTTGGTAAATTAAAAAAAAAAGTTAAATGTATCATGAAGTTAAATTGTATTTATTTTGCTCATAACATTTTATGACTGTTATATCCTTTAACAAAATTGATGCACAATTATATTATTTGGTTAAGAATATTTACAACGTCAAATACATTTTAGAACCTTGGAGTAATGTACACAATTAACAGATGCTCATTTCAATGCAAGGCACATACACTAAAGGTCCACAAACCAACACGAATTATTTGAAGTTGGGTTTCAACTATATTACGCAAAGTTGACCTCAGATAAAACTGAAATTCATTGAGTGGTCGATCCCATTGCTGATGATCTGTTAGTCCTTCAGATCATTATCTCTGTAGGCAGTGTCCTGGTACGGACATGGTTTATAATTAAATTGTTTTTTTTTAAATCACCCGTTGAAAAGAGAGGGGCAGAAGATACTGAAGGGATATTCAAGGTCAGTAGTCGAAGATAATCGGACAACGGAAATAAAAGAAGACAAAAGACATCAGAACAAACAACAATAAGTTAATACACGAAATCATTGAGAAACTACGGTGTCAACTCATAAACAATGGTACGAAAAGTGTTCCTATCATTTTATATTCAGGTAAGAATAAATTCGAATGATTATTATATTCTTGGGGTATTGGAAATACTAATCAGAAGTAAGATAAGAGGATTTTTATGTTTTGTACCCGACGTTCCTAAATTATGTTTGTAACCAATAATGATGACTGTAGAATTTCAAACATTGCTGATATGGCTACACAATCTCATGGGGAATGATATGTTTACACTGAACGAAGATTGCTATTTTAGACCAATCGGTATGTTTCACTATTTTTTTCTACAATATTTCTATTTTTGTAGACAATACCGTCTACGCTGTTATATCTTTCTAAATAACTAAAAAGCAACATTAGAATCATGAATATTTTCAGCAAATACAGATTTTCAATATAATGCTTTGATCTGCCATAAAAAAGCTGCACAAATGTATTTTAAGCGGTCTATTTATTTGGAAAGAAGTAATATATATTCACCTTGCGAGCAGTTTGGTTTGTTGTTTGAACGAATTCCGACATAGCAGGAGCAATCTTCTTTTGAGGGATTGCAGTAACTTTCGTTTTTCCGGTTCTTCACATAAGCATATCCGTTATAAGTATCACATATACATGTTCTGTCGGACGTCATGTTTCCAATTTCATACGTCATTTGACCTTCGCTGTTGCAAAACGATTTTAGAAAGGCGCAGTCACTAAACAAACCCGTATCAAAAACAAAAGGCTGATATCTTGTATCCCTGCAGGCTGCGCTATTCAAGATCGGTTGAAAGACGTATTTGTAACCTACCAATATAATCAAAAACCGTTTTAATGGATATATTATATATTAATCAAACAATAAGATAAAAATGCATGCCTATACTGCCATTCATCTGTTAACATTATTCATGTTTGTAATACCATACTATCACCTGCAAAATTTACAATGTGATAAAAACAATACATAAATAGTAAGTGTATTCAGATAAAAAAGTAAATTGATTTTTGTAATTTGACAGGTTTGTTTTATCTAAAGCATAGAGTGAATATTTATTAAAACAGCAACTTTATCGAATGGCAAAAAAAAAAAATACGTCTGCAAAATATAATATAAAATATATCATATATAGATTTTAAATGATATACCAGGATATAAAATTCTCTTTGTACCACATTCATCCACGTATACATTAACTTGGAATGTCACATTGTATAAACAGGTATACTCTATTGTCCGATTACAGATAGCTTTGGCCCGAAGATTTCTGTGTGCCTGGGATGGACAAGAAAAGTCGTATGCTTCATTGAATGACAACACCTACATAAAATATAAAAATACATGTATATTAATTGTCTACAATCGAAAGTCTTAGAGAACACTTCAATTTCTCTCTGTTGTACTAGCATTTTGTTCTAACAACTTCTACACACCCTTAGCTGAATTTGGCAACACTTTTGGGAATTTTGGTCCTCAATGCTCTTCAACTTCGTACTTTATTTGGCCTTTTTTTTTTTTTTTTTTTACTTTTTTGGATTCAAGCGTCACTGATGAGTCTTTAGTAGACGAAACGCGCGTCTGGCGTATATACAAAATTTAGTCCTGGTATCTATGATGAGTTTATTTTTATTCACGGTGTAAGTCGTTCAAACTTATTACATAATTATAATTTTACACTGCAATATATTCTACAAGTCTTTTAGCATTTCAGATGTTTATACTGCAGTTTCATTAAAATCAATGAATTGGCACAAAGAGTACACAAGATAGTATTCGGATCGAGTGTTTATTATAAAAGTTTTCATTTTTGTCTAGCATACACATTGTAAATAGAGACAGTTCGCTAAAGGAGTACCCATATGAAATTTTTTTTAAGAAAAGGTAGAAATTATACAAAACAATTTAAAAGAGATAACATTATTCATACTACTAATATTGAACCAAAAACAAGAAAATTGAAATTGATACACAAAAAAAACCAACAATAACGACTCATTTATACATTTTTACCTTGTGTCAGGCACACACACTAATTGAAAATCAAATCACATTTTGTTGCATTTATAAACATCTAGAATACTCTTGTAAATGAAATACAGTTTTGAATAGTCGATGATCTTGATATCATTTGAAAAAATGAGACCATACTTTTTTAGTGTAGTATAAACTTCTCAAAGTTCTTCTCTTTCATGTTGTAAATTCTGTACAGTTTTAATGTTGTTGTACATTATAGCTATCTAAACATAGACTAAACAGATCTTCATTGATGGCCATCGAATTATCTGAACAGTAATGAATTTAAAGCAGTTGATTAGAGTGAAAAATTTAATCACAGCTTATGTTGTCTTGCTTTGTAAAGCCCTTTTAGCGCTCTTCAGATCAAAATTATTGTTTAAGTTTTGAATTGGTTCGGTAGAGTTTTAACTGTGTTTAACATGTTTGAGAGAGCCCAACGCTACTTCTAAACAGATATCATAAAATTCTAAAGACGTACAACATTTTAAAACAAATATAATTACTGCAATCAATCACAAATGTATGTGTTTTTTTCTGTGAATGTACTGATTTTGTATTATAGACGGATTACCCAGACCCTTTGTTATTCTATGATTCCACGCACAGTTATTTAATGGTACATGTTTCATTCTTCTAGCTTGTAGGATAATAAAAACATAACAAATGAAGGAATAGTCTTTTCAATCATTAGAACTTGTTTAAATACTAGTTCATACACATAATTTTAATTCAACTGTTGTCTAATCACCACAAAATGCACAAGATCATGTATTTTTCTTTCTTGAATACATATCAAATCGCTAACTAAAAGTTTGAAGCAGAACCAAAATATTGATTTTATAAATTTCTGTGTAGTTTGATATGTGATCAAGTTTTTCTAGTTTTCTTTTTTTTGTATATTATATTCTCTAAGTTTAAGGTAAACAAGTGATATACATATAATGTGTGTTGGCATAAATCATAAAAGAACTAAACTATGCTTATCAAACCATCGATATGTGGATTTCTCAAGTCTGAAATTGTCAGTAACTGATAAATGTGATAAATATATGTAATTGGTAGAGACTTCAGTAATCGTCTTTCAACAAATTTGATTAAATTGAGGCACAGTTTTTGTTTATTCACTTATACTTCAAAATTCTTACATAGTAGACATTTGAGAACTGAATTATTTTTTACCTGAAAGACGAACCAAAGGCTTAATATGTTCTTCATTATTCATGAATTGATTTCTTTAGTGCTAGAAAGTGTCATCTACAAAGACAAAAATTAAGATACATAGTAAAAGTCAACATAATAGATAATAGTTTGAACAAATCAATCAATAATAATCTTTATTATATTCAATAAGAACCATTATCCGTATATAAATGCAGTACTGAAATACGGGCAACTGGGCAGGTTATGCCCTCCTCGACTAACAGTCAACCAACATATGTGTTATGCTTACATTACTGCATAACTAATATCATTTATCCACCATAAGTAGTTATTCTTAAGCTGACTTATAACTTAATTTTACATTGTTGACGACACTGATGACAATGCCACAGACAGTTCTCGTCTTCACCAACAAAAACACAAATGTATTCCGTTTAGGACATTACTGATTCTTTTATTGTTGCTGAGCAGGCATATAATTATGATAGTTGCACAACCTTGAAGGTCCTTCATATGCTACATTGTTGCACGTCTGTACACCTCAATTATCATTTTGTGATTCGTATCTTGATATGATGTCTATAATTTTAATTTCTTGTTACAAAATTGAGAAACGAAATTGGGAATATGTCAAATAGCAGGAAATAACACGTAGACAAAAATATGTAATTGTTCAGTGTCAATGAACGTCATACTAAACTTAAACATCTAAAAAAAACATAAAATTAAAAATCATACAAAACCAACGAAGGCATAAAAGCATAAACCTGCAGCACATGGAGGCACTCTACTGTCTACACAAGCACTAATGGAAATGGAGAATGTTTCGAAGAGACAACAGCCCGATCAAAAAACAGAAAACAGCCGATTTTGTTTTTATTTTGATACACTTCTATCCTACATTGTTTCCCCTTACTCATGGTCGAAATAATAGAGGAAAATAATTTATGTTCATAATTGAATATTTGACAAACGTGTCTGTGTTTATCCTACATAATTTAATCTAATTACAGAAAAAAGTGCTATGGAAAAAGTACCAAAGTCAGCAAAAATTCATATTCAATTCATTGTGTGGTTGAAAAAGTTCAAACTATTCTTAAATAGATCTAAATGTTTTGGCGTTTTAAGATTTTTTTAAGGTATATTCCTACTGGAGCAATTGTATTGCATTGCATTTATTGATATAAAATAAGAGAAAACATATACATTATGCAGCTGCAACACAAAAGGTCTCAGTGTAAATCAGTCAGTATTGTACTTCGTCAAAATTATCTCCCCTTTAAGACTGCGACTTTTCACAATCGAAAAAATGAACGCCATTGTTATAATGACGAGCTGCGAATTTGAAAACCGATAAATTTATCCACATAGCACCATTGCGATTATTATATGCCAGTTGTATATTAAAAGACAAATGTATCTTATTTCTTTTTTTGCATCATCTAATGTACTTTTTTGGTGGCAGTTTTCAAAAATTCTTATGAAATATTTCGTGGAAGGAAGATGTATAAATTTAAAGGTTGACGACTAATCTTTAAAGAAAACACATACAAAAATGCAGTTTTTTGGAGATATGCATAGTGAGTTCCACTTGTAAGTCTGTCGTCAAGTACTTTTAGCAAAAATTAGTTACTCGAACATACATTTATCTACTCTGTTGTTCTGACTAATTAGAAAGATATTTGTTTGCCCTATATATTTCGTCGATTAGTAGTGTGGTTTTTAATATTATTACACCTGTACCCTAAATATAAAAAAGGAACAGAATCTGAAGCGAAAGGATGAATCAAATAGTTGTGCTTTATACGTTTTTAAGACAGAAAAATCAACTCAAATATGCCCGAACATAAAAAAGTTATTCCACTTTCTCTTGCAATGGAATTATTGCCAGTTTTCAGTTTTTTCTTCTTCAAAAAGGTTACCGGGGCAGAGATAAGAATCAGGGCTTTCAAAAGATCAATCTATTATCTAGCTGTGGATTTATTTAGTCGGAATTTATGCTTATGCACAAAAACGATTCATATATATTTGCTCGTACCACAATCAACTGTTTGTCTATAGTTTAAAAGTAAAAAAATATATCGAAATTCCATACTATAATTTAAGTAAACACACGTATATAAGATGAATACTAAAATATCGATCGTTATTAAACTTGCAAAGCCCATTGGAACCGATGTCAACATTTCAAGTATGCCATTTTGGCTTTGTTACATTTTTAAACATACAGTTTTATTTATTTTAATTTATTTTAACTGGGTATCCGACTAATATGATCATGAGTATTCACTATCAATTAATAATCAAGGTATTGTACATCATTTCTTCTTCTTGTTACTTTTTGAAACACAAAATCAATATAATTTTTAGATATCCTGGTGCCTAATATTCAAAATTAACATATGTTTGTGTATAAATAGATCACTTGTAATTTTGTAAACATTGTAAACAATGATTATGATAAATTACAACTTTGACACGTAATTTTCAGCACTGAAACATAAAATGACTAAGATATTACATCAATTTCATTATTTTCTGTTAATACCGAATACTCAATGTTTCTTATTTATTACCTTATCGAATAGCACAGACATGAATTCAAAATTCTAAACCTGTATAATCCTTTATATTTGTTTAACAGTCGCCATTATATTTAAATTTATCCAGGTATGACAGTTAAGTGAACAATTATTGATTTTATAAAAATACTTTTTATTGTCATTTGATCGTTTGTAAAGAAGACAACCTTGCCCTAAATTGTTTTTAATCAAGACAGGGTTAAATACTTTGACATGCATTACTAGTCATTTTGGAGTTTTAATTGATATAATAGCATCGTAATAATTTTTTTTACAAAAATGCCTGTGAAGACACGTCTGTTTTGAAGCATTGGTAAACTTATATTTATAAACGCGTCAAATTAGCAGCTGGCTATTCTCGCAAGTTTATTCATTTATTGTGTTTCACATAAGAACGTAAACAGACTGGCAAATAACCTTCATTTTATGGAAAATAATTTTCAAAACATTGTTTAGACACATTATATTACAGAGTTATGCATGCATTAGATATTTATCATAGACTTACTACTAAAATAACTAGGTCAAATGTTTTACCATTGTTTTGCAATTCCAGAACCGTTTATTTTCCACGTATTTGATATAAACAATAAAGAACAGGTCAACGGGTTCAAAAAGCAAGATTTAGAAAGCAGCATTAACTGCGCACCTTATTATTAGCATGAATTTTCAGATGACAATACAAATACTTAAAATTTAGGCTACAACTAAGGCGTAGCTACTTCATTTTAAGCCAGGGAATTAATGTCGTAGAAGAGCTCTAGTAGCCCTCTTATCAAACCAATAATTGTAACCTGAAATGTATTTGTATGTAGTAAGGAGGAGCGTAAGATTTCAGAAGAACATTCAAACTCAAGATCGAAAATACCTGACAACACCCTGGCTCAAAAAAGGGACACAGACAAATAATAGTACACAAGACACAACAAAGAAAACTAAAGACAAAGCAACACAAACCCCACCAAAAACTAGATGTGTGCCCTAGACGCGTAAGCAGATCTTGCTCCACATAATAGTTAAGTGGGTAAGAACGTAAGGTGTGAATCCCAAAATACAGTCGAAAAAAGATATAACTCGAAGTCGGGTTATAGGATCGGTAATGAGTTTAGCAAAAAACATTACAACA
Source organism: Mytilus edulis (assembly GCA_019925275.1). Lineage (NCBI taxonomy): Eukaryota > Metazoa > Mollusca > Bivalvia > Mytilida > Mytilidae > Mytilus > Mytilus edulis. Next base: position 62,077,812 of record CM034360.1, on the reverse strand, counting down.
ACCACTAGTGTTGCTGCCAGTTTCACCAGGAAGCAATCTTTAAATATTAAACATTTCATTGATTCTGTAATATATTTCCGACAATTTTTTCAGGAAACACTTAAAAAAAACAACATTTGACGATATTTAGATGTTTCAACAGTTTCCCCTGGGAAACCCATCCTCCTAAAGCTTCAAATTGGAAAAAGTAAAATCAGAAAAGGTTAAAAAAAATGACATTTCGTAATAACATTAAATTCCGTTTACACTGTCAGTTTACACAGAAAACCCTTCATGATAAGGCATTTGTTCTAGGAAATATTGTTGGCAATGAATAACACAAGCTATCAATTTACAAAGGACCCTCCGTCATAACAAAGTTTTCAATAAGACGTTCTTGAAAAGTTAGTTTGAAAATACCTTTAGATAAATTTGGATACTGTCAGTTTCCGTTCATTATAAAGTAACCGCTAGGAGGTAACAATTGAGAAAAATGACGTGTAACAATAACAAGTCGACACTGGCAGAGTGTAGCTAGGATACAGCAAATAAAGTGAGCCTTTTTCCTGAAAGATTCGAGAAACAGACCTTATTATGAAAAAGTTATTGAAACGTGGATAAATGAACGAATTTCAATTTAAAAGTATGATACATTTGATAAGTTTGTTCGATTTTACTACAAAACCACTTATCGTTTTATCAATGACATTATCAAATACATATCTGCTAATGTTGGCCGATCAATCTAAATCCTAAAGTCGCAAATTCAAACGTCATCCATGTCAACAAGTTCTCTTTCAAGTAAACATGCATTTGAAAGTCATGGATGGATATATATCTAAAGCTGTTCCCACTTCCAAATGCAAGCCAAAGTTCGTCTGCCCTTTGTCACGGAATAACGAAACAGCAATGACAGCAACATCAGTATCGACTGGTCGAGTAATGACTCAGTTAAGCCTTTGTATCACTGCATCAGACACATGTATCTTGATTCTAGTATAAGCCTCTTCATGTTTACATCATGTTTTGGATAACACAGAACATCTTGAGCATACCTTTTACTCAAAATATATGGAGCAAGCTCCTGTGAATAAAAACGAAAACGTTCTTGCTTACTGTCGTCATCTCTAAAAAAAAAATTAGCTATTGTTTCTTGAAGCAGCCATCAAACTACCGGTATTGTCTGAGTACGCATCCGAGACTACATCCACTGTTGTTACAGTTCCTGGATTTGTCTATGTATTCCCTTTCCCCTAAATGTAGCTATTGTTTCCTGTAGCAGCCTTGAAACTACCGGAAGTGTTTATGTACACATCCGAGACTACATCCACTGTTGTTACAGTTTCAAGGTGTTTCGTAACCAGTATCCTGATATTATTTATTATACCCTTACTTTAAAAAAAGGTGAAACTGTTACAAAAGTATTGGATGCATATGACAGTTGTAGCAACACATGTTAAGGATATTCTATCTTTTCCACCACGTGATGTATTTCAAGTTATGCCATATTCACATTAAAAGGCTGACACTAGAATCATTGTGCATGTGTCTGATGCAGTGAAACACGAACTTAAACGAGTAATTATTCGAACAGTCGTTACTGATGATGCTGTCATTACTGTTTCGCTTTTTCGTAACATACATGTAGGGGTAGACGAACTATGGATTGTGTTTAGGATTGGGAAAAGCTTTGGATAAATATCTATCAATGACCTTTCTTATGCACTAGCGATGAGTTATCACACACTCATATTGTGATCCATGTATTTACCGGTTGTGAAACGGTTCTTTGTTTGCTTGAAAAGAGGGAAAAAGACTGCATGGGAGACATTGATGGGATTTGAAGATGTGACTTTAACATAAAGAATGATAATTGATCCGCCTAAATCATCGGTGTTTTCTGTAAGATCGCACAAACTTATCAAATGGGGTAAGCATTAAGGCTAATTGAGGCTATTCCCTCAACTTAGTCTAGTCTTTTCCAGCATGCAAAACGTACAATACACTAAGACACGTATTTAGGGGACGAGCTTGAAATTGGCTCTTATGCTACCCAGTCCAGGCGCTAATTGATGACGAAAGGACAAAAAGGATCACTTTTAAAAAACTCTTTCTGAGGCTTCATCATTTTGCCAGAAGCTTGCACATTGTTGATGTAAGACTCCCTTGCCCTGCGTCGTGTGCATATGGTAATGACTGGGAACATGTTTTTGGCCAAACAGTGGTAATTTTTAAAATGTTTTAGTACTTAAGTGATTTTATATTGTTTTAATCAATCTATTCAAAACTCTTCATCGAAGATATGGATTGAGGACTCATCTTTGACATTTACGTCATATTGGTGTTTTTACCGGAAGTGTTAACTTTGTATTTAAATATCAACTACAGAATACGATTAGTAGTTTACAGGATAACTGAAAGCAAAAAAAATTTATGACCACCACAAAAAAACCACTATCTTCACATTTTGAAAAGAAGTTGAATATCAAAATAAAAAAATGAAATTCTTAGTCCGCCATTTTGAATATAACCGAACGACTTTAAGACATATGTCTTATACATTGTATCCCTTAGAAGCATTAAAGAAAGGTTCCTGCACAATTTACCGATAGTAGCAATACGATAAAACACATTTCAATCACCCTCCCTAGAAAAATAGCTTATTTTAGTACAATGTCCACCATGTTGGATTTTACCGGAAGTATGGTTTTTAAAGACATCTAATCCAAAAGTAGTACACAACAAAGGTTTGTACCAAATATTATCATAGCAGCATGATAATAATACCTTTTCATGCTTGTAGCAGGATGTGCACAATTCGTCTGAAATATGCTTGCAGCCGCTGGACTATACTTTACGTGATTGGTTACACCACTTAATGTTTTATAATATTCAACTTTTATTTTGCCTCTATATAATTTTTATATATTGAATAGAATGATACTTTAATTATTCAAACAGCACGTGTGATGAACAATGTTATTTATCACTCCAATAAATTAAACTTCCTCATTGATTAGCTGTTAAATTCTTTTTCCCCATCCTGTGATTTTGGTCAACTAAACAACTAAAATGTAAAACTAAATATTTCCTGATATTCTGGACATAGTGTGTATTAAAATGTTGGAGTTATTTTTCTTCTGTACAGTACTGTATAATATAGGTGGCATTGTAATGACTCTAAATTTCGGCGATAAGGGTGTATGTGCAGATAACGATGGGTATGTTATAACATTTATATTTTCATTTAGGATTATAATGATACTTCGCGTAAAGTGTTAAAATCAGGATCTGACTTGCAAATTTTTTTTATCAAAAATACAAATTACGTTATTTTTCATTTTTATTGAAACGCAACTGACCTACTAAACATTAATGTGTATGTGTATTTATTAAGGCGAATATAATGCAAAGGCATACAATACGATATGTTTATTGATTTCAGGAAATGTGGCTTACACATAATGCTAATAAAATATAAGTTTTTATTTCCTATAACGTCGCGATTTGCACATTTACAAAATCATCACAAGTTCCGTGTGAATTACAAATGTATATTTTCTACATTTTTTTTCTCTATTTCAAAACAACTTTTTTTTCGATATATCTGATAGACATCTTATATTAGATCAAACATTAAAACATGTATTGTTCTCAATAGTCTTCAAAATTGTACCTAGAAATTCAGCAAAGTGAAAACATGCTTTTGCGATCAATTAGTAAAGCATTTCTTTTTAAAATACTCGCTCCTCAATTATTTCTGTAACTTTCTATAATTCAAATTGACACCTTACACGATATAACACATTTATGTTAACTCCCTCAATGAACCCATTTAAAAACATAATAGAGGTTTCTCAACATCTAATGAACGAACGAAAATTGACATAACTTGACGTAACTTTCCGTACAGAGAAAAGAGGGAGCATTCATTTTTTCAATAATTTTGGACTATCGGCCGTGATCTTTTTCCCTTTGACATGTCTTTTACATAAAAGAAAAATACATTCTGGATTTTGTAAGATCATTTTGAGTGGTAGACACATTATATTGACTTGATATATATAATATTGATATTATGTTATTGATCAATATGGCGTATAATATACAATATTTAGACCCAGGACAACCATCGTACAAGATATTTTGATAAACATGACATCAATTCGATTTTTAGTACATATATCAAAAAGGGTTAATATAGAACTTTAGAATGGAAGGACATGGGAATCTTTTTGAATCTTATCAAGAATCAATTGAAGAAGGTCTTTTGAAAAAATGAGGTAACACTTATTATAATCCTGGTACTTTTGATAACTATCTAGGTGTCAACGCCTCTAGTTTTTAATTTGGAAAACAATCCTCGGTTCCGGGGTAACTTCGTGGTCCAAACTCTAAAATCCAAATGATCCCTTATTGACCTTAAATGATAATAAGTGATGTATATTTAAGCTTAACTGATAAAATCAAGAAGATAACTGAAAGGAAACATTGAAATAAATATTTGGATAAAAATAAAAACAGTGAACACTTGTAAAAGATGTTCTGTGATGGTTTCAGTTTTTTTAGTTTGTTTTGTTTTCATGGCAGTTCTTATTCTTATTCTCTTTGTATATGGTTTATATTCGTACACATTTTACTATACATGTATATAAAATTATTTTCTTTTTTTTCGGGTTGTTTTTTTTCGTGGAGTTTTTATGGCATACTGTATATGTTATCTTCTGTTTTTGTTAAGAAAATGAACGTTTTGAAAATTATGTAATTATCAGTTTTGTTGGTGCTGTAGCACTCATACTTTCAACAGGAATACACCAAACTCTATAAATTAACGATTGATCGAATGCACCTTTATATTTCTGTAATTTATTCCGAAAAATAATTTAACAGCAGCCAACTCATCCTCCTTTATTCCTTCAACATTTATAAAGGATGTATGTATACAATAAATGAAAAAACACTAAACTTTTGTCGTCTCAATCACTTTTAATCCTTTTACAAACGCGAATCTCGTCGTAAAATACTTGTCATAGAACGTTAAACATTCAACAATCAATCAAATGAAATGCAAACCAGACGCGCCGATTGTTTTTAACATAATTACAAACTGCCAATGCTCTCTTTGAATGGATAAGGGAGATAAATCGAACGCATATATTCGACATGTAAACAGACGAAACTCAACGTAAGAATACGTTATATTCAACAACAGAAAATAAATTGGAATACGATGTTTAACTACAAAAATAAAATACAAGGTTGCAAAAAGACTATGCAATTGTTAACTGTTGTCTTCAAACACACTGCAATATCGGTTGACATTTATCGTTGATTTTGTTATAACAAAAATACTGCTCCTGAATGATACGTTCGTACAGTTTCGTTCGTTCGTAAGATGTTGAGAAACCTCTAATAGGACAGAGTACCAGAAATATAAAAAGTAAAATCACAAAAATACTGAACTTAGTGGAAGATCAATTGGGAAAGTCCATAATCACATGGCAAAATCAAATAACAAAACGCATCAAAAACGAATGGACAAGAACTGTCATATTCCTGACTTGGTACAGGTATTTTCAAATGTGGAAAATGGTGGATTAAACCTGGTTCTATAGCGCTAACCCTCTCACTTTAATGACAGTCTGATCAATTTCCGATATGTTTACATTGATGCGTAAAATAAACAGACACAATAAATAAAATAGTCAAAATATGGGTACATCAGTCATCATCGTTTAACAATTTTAAAAGGAACAGTTTAACAGAACACAAAACATCTACTATCTACGAACACATTTATTGATTTGAGTGTCTGACGTCAGAAAATTTTATACGTCACATAAAGCAAGTGCAAATCAAAATAAGCAAGCCATTCAAATTCCCTGTTCAAAAGACCCACTAGTGACAGTCTTATAAAACAATTTAAAAACTAAAAACATAGCAAAAAGTGGAAGAGCATTGAGGACCGAATATAACGAAAGGTTTTGGTAAATACAGCTGAGTTAATCTACTTTCAGGGTAGAAAACTATATGTGTATGTCTGTAGCTTTTTCGCTAGATTAATATTCATATAAAGTCTGTTATTTCGTTTCATGATAATCATGCGATAACAAACACTACCAAGACATTACAAATAATATCAGACACTTAGCTTGTTGCAGTTATGAGATCTTCTCATCATTAGAACACTTCTTTTCATGATAATCACGAAATAAAAACAACAAAATATCATGAACTGATTAAATAATACTAGACACTTAATTGCAGTTATGAGATCTTCACACCATTAAAAACTTAACAAACTTAGAATTTTGTGCGAAATACACACGATTCGTCTACAAAAGACTAACTTAAACATTCTAATTCTATTTTAAACTTCCATAACAGAATACGCAAAATTCTGACATTTTGTAAATGCTGTGCGAATATTTGACGACCTAGGAAAAATGAATGAACATAATTATACTATTCTTTCGCATGGTATATGATTTAGCCGTTGGTGTTAAATGCATAATGAAATTGCGTGGTTAATGTCACTTGACTAATTATAGAGCTCCATTAATTGAAATAGTTTGTGAAGCCTTATATTCTGGGCAGATTATTTCAGTCCTTTCCAACATTAAAGCATCCAAACCAGTGTCAATCATGTTAACACTTTGCGAATATCCTCTTAACTTCACTGTGTCGTTAGCTACTAACAAATCAAAGTATTGAACTACATTCACTTAACTCGTGCTTTGTTTGCTATTTAACTCTTATTTGAGCGTCACCTGTGAGTCGTATTGAGACAAAACATGGTATCTATAACAGTGAATTTACTATCAAATCGATTAATGAACTTCTTACGATGCTATCTAACATTTATCGGATCTCAAAAACGGAATAAACTGCCTTTTACCGATTCAAAAAATAAATATGGAGACAGGCAATTCAACATTTTAAGTAAAATACAATTTATGTATAAATGTGTTTTAGATCATTCGTCTCGGAGATGCAAGTTTAACAAATATTTGTTTTAAGAATATTAAGACAAATATTAAATCAAATTACAAAATTTTGAAATACAATATGGAAATCATAACAATTCTTGTCATTTGCTTACACAATCAATATGAAAACGACAAAAGCCAAATTGCTTCTGCCCTGGTTTTAGTAAACGGATGAGGATGTTATTCTACACCTTTAGGTTAATAGTAACCCATTCGACTGTAATAATCTTAAATCTGAAAAATAATGTCTTGTACCGTTGTCTTCAAACCTTCATGTATTTACTAGACAAACAAAATTGACTCGTAGCTAAATGAAACTTATAAAGTTATCAATATGCTAACAATTATATCTTTTATTCTGTTATAGGTAAAGAAAGCGTTTATTACAATCTTAACTTCTAACATGCAGGTTGGTCAACATTGCGTATTAATATCGATTGTATATTCACATATACCACAACATGCAACATAAATTTTTGATAGTTAATGTTGTATCCAGACGTCTACATTTGTGCTAGATTTTTTTGTCTCTCATATACGTACTGTTGGTAATGCATATAAATGATAAACACAACATATTTTCTTTTCTAGAAAACCTTCCTGTTGCTTTGACCATATGCTTATTGATGGGAAATGCTTCGGTATGTATCACTCCATACAATGTATATGTGTAACGAACTGAATTTAAGGAATAGGTCAGGACCAATACTATTTTATGCTTACAATGCCGTGGCTAGAAAAAAGGCAATGCATTGCACAAACCCAAACATAAAAAACAAAAGACTCATAAGTAACACAACCTTTTTCAAAAAATGAGGTTGATCCCTAAAGAGTAGGCAGATCCTGCTCAACATGTGACATCCGTTGTGTCGCTCGTCTTTTAGATTAAATGATATGCTACTTGTTTGTTCCGTTGTATCAAAGTCATACATTAACTGTCTAGAGCGCTATTAAAAGAAGAAAACAAAAATGCAACAGTTTTTTTTTTCAAGGGAAGTTTCAATATTCCTTATACTTTTCTCACAGAAAAATAAATATGCAAGAGGAGGCAAACCGCGATTTCAAGTGAAGTAAATCGACATGTAATATGTTAAGACGGTAAATAGTATCTAGACATATCTATATGATAACCGACTTTATGGTTTATATTTGTAGATACATTGTTTTTTAATGTTCCTTGTTTAAATGTCGTTTAAGGTATTAATGGCAAAACATTCTGAATTATCGCCTTTAAAAAATGTTTTTTCCAATTAAAATCCTGTATCCGTTGTAATAAAATGATAAACGCTTCCATTGTAATAACCCGAATTAATAACATTTAGTATTTTATAGGATGCACTATTGGATTCTTCTTTAAAGATGGTTCATGTGTGCATTGTAAGAAAAATTGGTATGGCGAATTATGTGTACTGTCATGTTCGTGCGTATTACATCAAAGGTACGTTTATAAGTATTTTCACATTTATTTCTTGTCATCTAATATCACTAGTATTAGATTATATATCAGTAATAAACATTTGTATGTTTTGTCATTTGACCTTAAGCAAATAATAATTAATCACTCATCGGTTTAGCTAGCTGCAATGTCTTAAACCAGGTTAAACCCCACATTTTAAAGAAAATGCTTAAACCAAGTCAGGAATATGACAGTTGTTTTCCATTCGTTTCGTTCCTTGACAACTTCGAGCGTTTGATTTTTGTCAGTTTTCATGAACTTCCATCTTTCTGAATTTGCTTTGTAGTTTGGTATTTTTGCTAAAACTTCTTTCCTTTCATAATGTACAACATGTAAATTAAATTGTTTTCATTGAATAATTAGACGAAAGCTATATGCGAAAATACCTGTACCAATTTAGGAATATGAGAGTTGATATCCATTCGTTTGATGTGTTCGAGCTTTAGATTTTGCCAATTGATTAGGGAATTTCCTATTGAATTTTCCTCGGAGTTCAGTATTTTTTAATACATTATGCAACACTATATTCGGTTAATGAACCAACAAATAACTACAAGACAAAAAAGCTAAACACAACACTGATAAAACGAACAATTTTAGATACATGTTTTGAAGAGATGACATATATCACACATTAAGATTAATTTTAAAATCATCCAAAATCAATAAAAGCACAAGAACATTCGGTGATTTCATATGTTCTTGAAGATTAAGCAGATCCTGATAATTATGTGGCCTCCGTCCAGGTGTTCCTGTGAGTACAAAACCGTCGATGAGTATTATTCGGTGGATCACATTCACGGAAAAGAAGACGGAGGGATTGTGAACATTGTTATATTTGTAATTCCTCATCTGTGAATCAGTAATAACGACAACCAATTAACTCTTGATGACGTTTGAAATTGTTTTTGAGGGGCTTATCATTTTAACATCAAGTTGGAACTCTTGGTTCAAATGATTACTTATCAGTCACTGCTCTCTGTCATAACAATCAGAACATGTGATAAATTGCAATCTCTGGAATAATCTATCAACTCGAGATACATAGGTCATTTGTAGGCACAGCTGGTATGTAGCTTCATAGAAATTAAAAGTTTAAAATTGGGAAGCTGACATCCTTTCTAGTGTTTTGTTCGCAATTTACCATAGCATGCCTAATACTTTTTCTCTTATTTTCTTAACTTTAAAATATGAATTGGTATGTGGAATGCTTGCCAACGAAACACAAACTCACAATTCGACTGTATGTGATTATTACCCATACTGTAAAGTCAGCTATGAATTACAACGATATATCAAATGTGAAATATTGAAAGCAAGAATACGAACGACAGCATCCATCACAAAACAATTAAGGAAAAAAATACATACATGAACAAATGACAATTACTGAATTACAGGCTACTGACTTGAGACAGGCACATCACTGAACCTGCAGAAATCGTCTTACTTATGCCATACGTTATGTGTCATGAAAACCAATTCTTGTAATTGCTGACTTATTTCGTTAATTTGAACATTTATGTTAAGGAATCGGGGTTGGAGTATGTATGCATGAGTTTTCATTTCTTTAGCTTGTCTAGTTTTGTCTGTGTAGATTTCCCCAAAACGTTAATGAAATGCCGTATATTAAAAAAATAAGCCAACTAATGGTACTTATAATACGATTATTTGTTTCTTTAGATGTGACAATGTTCTTGGATGTGTTGATGAAACCACATTTACTCAACTACCGTACTCACAGTCAACAACTTTCAACAAAGGTAACCCATTATGTGCATACTTGTACTTATCGTCAAGAGCAAAACTAATATCGCAATATCTTTTCTCATTTTTTTTAAAGCGGGGAGGTGTTATTAAGTACTTTGTAATGTATTGTAAAAAATTGCAAATACTTTTTTTTATAGTTTACTTAAATCTATTAATTGCTGTAAACTGCTGGTTTTTATATGATTTTATAAAAAAGACCTTGCATGTATCTACAAAGATGTCATTTGTGGAAAAAATTTATAATCAGATGTTTTATTTGTTTTTATTCCTTTCCAAATTTAAGTTTTCCTACCTTAATTTGATTATGTATTTATAAAGATCTTATAAAAGAATATAAGCAAGCTTTGCATGCTTTAAACATGATGGCAGTATTGACAAAATTCTAAACAGTTTTGCCAATAACACTTTACAGAATATATTTGATTATTATTTTGATATTTACTTTTTATAACATATGAAGGATAAATGCCCAAAAAATATGCTTGATATTATTCATTTTCATAAAATTTCATTTTAAATCCGACTTTTGGATAAAATCACATTATAGTGCTTAAAAATGTAATACTGGTAATGTTTAGTGGGAAATATTACTAAGGTAACTCATAGAAATTGAACAATGAAAAATACAAAATCATGTATACAGAAAGTTAAATCATCACATGACATAAAACTTAAATGAGGTCCAAGTTTGTTTCTGGTCAAAGTAATTTAAATTAGTTAAGTCACATGGTACATAGAAACATGTTTAAAGTCAATGTTTTTGTTTTAAATGGAAGGCTGGTACACTAATCATACTTACTCCATTGAGTATTTTATATTAAAAAGAAATTGAAGTTACATAGAGAGACCTAATGGGTAACCTTTTTTATTATTGGCCCAAAATTATGATATTTATAGTCAAAGTTCGTAAATATCATACATTAACGTACATCAAGAAAAAAGTTTTCATTTGTAAAAATAAATATTTAAAAATTATCTTCTGACATTTTATAGAAGTCAAACAGACTATAGCAAATACAAAAGTAACTTAATGTTCAGCTGATTTTGTTACTTCTTGATATTATAGAGCCTCAGAGGAAAACAATATTTACATATCTTGCACATTAATGAGTGTTTATGATAATTAGTTTTATAAACAAATGCACGTGTCTGAATAATACAAAATAAGAACATGTGGGCAGTACTATGTAGTTAATCAATAAAATCATTTGATAGCTTTATGACTACTGACTAGCAATAAAAATTACTGGTTATGAAAAAGAGGTGGATGTGGGATCTATGGAAAAAATCAAGATAAGAATTCCATATAAAAAGCTTATATATCTGTATTGCAGCTTCCAAGAGAAAAAAAAACAACTATTTAGAGGGAATACAAAATAATGTACAGATTTTAAACAAATATAATTGTATAACAATTAATATTGCTGATAATTGCTTGAGGAGAATGTTTAAATATGAATTCTTTTTAAAAGAGACTACAAATAAAATATTTTATTTTCAAACTGCAAAAATGAAAAAAAAATATACTACATGTATGTGTAACAAACCATATTGGCAATGTATACAATTATAGTTCAGAATCCCCCATAAGAATCCCCTGGACTGACCAACTAATGATTTTGTGTACACATGTATTACTTACTTTGTAACAATACAATTAACAAAACATAAGATTTGATGTACTAAAAGAATATATTCCATTTTCAAAAGTAAATGCAATGTTTAATTAAACTTCTGAGATCTTTAATAGTAAAGGTTTATCATGGTGGGCGGAGTTTTGACCATATCAGTAACAACTGACTTACAACAAGGTCAATAATGATAAAACTCCTACCACCAGATCTGATTTTTGATGCATAAGGTGTGCATTTATCTTCATATATATATTAAGAATTACTGAAATGGAGTGCTTTCTTACTGGTCAAAACCTAATTAATTTACGATTAAATGCCAATCCTGAAGTATTGGTACATCTATGAATTATAGAATATAGTTTTAAAGGAAATTAGCTCATATCCTACATCAAACACATCTTATACCAAAATAGATTAAACGATATCTTATGAATTCAGGTTTTATACTTCAAAGTTTATGATAGAATGGAATACAATAGGTAATATCTGGGACATGGATTTGGAAGTCAAAGTTTGTTCTACAAGAATTTATAAAATATTTTGAATTGTGTGAACAGTAAAGAAGCTAATTTCATTCAAGTATGGACATTACAATAAATCAACTAATTACATAATATATTATGTCATAATGAAATAATCACCATTTGAAAGGTTTTTTTTTTCTTTTATACCCCACTTATAAAATTTAAACTGGATGAAAGAAATAAAAACTGTTTAAAGTTGTCTGATTGAGAGTGGAAAACTCTTTGTATTTTGCTACTTTATATGCAAAATGCTTCCACTGTTCAGTGGACAATATTTAAAGCATATCCGTATAAAATCATGTTTTTGAGATTAAACCAGTTTTTTTTTATACCAATATATTTTAGTTCACAAGGTATATTTTCGTAGAGCGATTTGCTCGATGCACACTCAAAAATAAGATAAAATACTAGTTGGAAATAAATATACTATAAATTGAATAACTAAATCAAAACTTATAAATATTACTTCATTTTTCATTGGACATATGCGACGTTTGATACCCATCAAAGTTAACAATAAAAACGCTAGTACTTCGGTACTGACATGAAAAATGCATATTGTGAGATTGATGCTGTTGTAATTTGCTACAATACATTTGTTGCACTTAACGGAATTGAATAATATATTTCTCTCATTCTAAGCTGTGAAAACTGTTCGATTTTTTCGATAATGTGAGTCCTTTTGGTTTTATAATCTCTTCAATCGAAACATGTATTTTCCAAATGTGAATATAATGCAGTTATTATTTATCAAAGGTACCAGGCTTATAGTTTGATACCCAAGACGCTCGTTTCGTCTACACAAGACTCATTAATGACGGTCAGATCAAAATAGATAGAAAGTCAAACAACTACCCCGAGGGTATAATCAGCTCAATAGTCAGTACTTCGGTACTGACATGATTTAACAAACTTTACTAAAATTGTCCGTTTATAAATTTTGAAATTATTAAGCAACTAAGGTTTCAACTCCCTCAAGCAACGTTGGCTTTAGGTGATTTTGGCTATCTATTTTAGGTATTTGTTACATATAGCTCTTCAACGATTTCGGTACTTATACATCTTCGGATTTCAAATGTTTGGCTTTGAGCGTTCCTGATGAAGTTAAATCTAGAAAAGCGCGTCGGACGCAAGAAATTATTAAACGTGTTGTTTCAATTGTTTTAAATCACTGGGTCGATACCTCTTCTGGTGGGCTATCAGTCCCCGAGGGTATCAGCAGCTCAATAGTCAGTACTTCGGTACTGACATGATTTAACAAACTTTAGTAGTAAAATTGTCCGTTTATAAATTGTGAATTTATTAGGAAACTAAGGTTTTAAGTCCTTATTTTAGGTAATTTTGACATATAGCTCTTCAACTGTTTCGGTACTTATACATCTTCGGATTTCAAATCTTTGGCTTTGGGCGTTCCTGATGAAGGTAAATTTCGAAAAGCGCTTCGGACGCAAGAAATTATTAAACGTATTGTTTTCATTTTTTTCATCACTGGGTCGATACCTTTGCTGGTGGACTATCAGTCCCCGAGGGTATTATCAGTTCAGTAGTCAGTACTTCGGTACTGACATGATTTAACAAACTTTACTATAGTCGCCGTAATAGAAAATTGACACAATGATTTTTGTTTAAAAAATTAATTATCAGTCCCGTTTACTCGAAATGGTGTTTTTCAATTAGCGGGAAATAAATCTATCCAAATATCCACTACTGTCCTACCTCTTACTGTGTTTGCACTGTATAATCCTGACCTTCCTATTTTTCAAGTTTATTTACATTGTAAAACCGCCATCTTGGTTTCTATGAGAATCTCTTATTTCATAACATTCGTTACCCTCCGGTAATATCCTTGTCATTGATGATACATTTTCCCGCGCATTTTTGCATTAAGATGATGAACAGCTCCGAGAGACACGAGAAAATAAACAGCACTTGGAACTCCACGGCAACACTTCTGCCATTCAATCTAATTTTGGATTATGTGAAGGTCAGGATTATACAGTGCAAACACGATAAAAGGTAGGACAGTTGAGGATATTTGGAATTGATTTTTCTTCCCCTATTTGAAAAATATCATCTCTAGTGAATGCAACTGATATTTAAAAAAAAAATCACGGCGACTATAAAATTGTCCGTTTGTAAATTTTGAAATTTTTAAGAAACTAAGGTTTCAACTCTATCAGGCATACTTGGCTTTAGGTGATTTTGGCTATCTATTTTAGGTATTTTTGACACATAGCTCTCCAACGGTTTCGGTACTTATACATCTTCGGATTTCAAATGTTTGGCTTTGAGCGTTCCTGATGAAGGTAAATCCAGAAAAGTGCTATGGACGCAGGAAATTTTTAAATGTGTTGTTTTCAATTTGTCACATCACTGGGTCGATACCTCTGCTGGTGGATTGTCATTTCCAAGGGTATCATCAGATCAGTAGTCAGTACTTCGGTACTGACATGATTTAACAAACTTTACTAAAATTGTCCGTTTGTGAATGTTTAAGTTATTAAAAAACTAAGGTGAAGTGCTGACTACTAGGCTGGGACGAAACACCCGGCAGCAGTGGCATCGACTCGGTAGCGTAAATAGTCGTCGAACTTTCCGAGCTTATAATTTGATATGCTTGACGCGCGTGTCGTCTACACAAGACTCTTAAGTGTCGCTTAGATCAAAATAGTTAGAAAAACAAACAATTATAATTTTTAAGAGCCTTCGGGACCCAAAATTCCACAGGATATGAAAATTATAAGCTTTCGAATAATTCATACATTTGCAAACAGTTAACATAAGAAAATGACCATATAAATGATATTCTTGTCAACACCGAATAGCTGACTACCGACCTAGTGATACAATCGGGAACGAAAACTCCGCCAGAAATGTCATCGACCCAGCGATGTAAATAGTTATCAAAGGTATCAGAATTATATTTTTAGACGTCAGACGCGTATTTTGTCTACCCAAGACTCATCAGTGACGTTCAGCTGAAATAGTTAGAAAGACCAAATAGCAATCGTCAAGTTAAAGTGATAAAATGGAAATATGTTCACGAATAAAATGTAAGAACTGAATGTGAGCTCCTGACCACATAATAATACCCTACTAGAAGTATGTATTCGGTTAGCAGGGAGATTATACCAAAGAGATATTCACACATATAAGTCGATGGAAAACAGACAATGCCATAGCAAAAAAACAAACCCGACCGAAATATTTAAAACAACGAAATGTGAAGAATATGCCAAAAGCTGTTCCAAAACTGTCAGGGAGTAGTTCTAGACAATGTTTTCGAACAGTTCTCTTATTAGCTAGTTCTTTGAAAATTTTAAGATGAGCACTGGTCCGAACAACTGTAGTCAGGGGCCTTAGCCTTGTCCTTTTAAACATACTTCACATATGGTTATTTTGCAGCATGTTTAAGAAATAATTCATGGCAGATGTTGATTTGTTTTCATTTAACCATAGATGGGGCATTTACATTCCATTTTTATCTGAGTGTTAGCAAGGGGTAAAATACGATCATAAATGCTAAACCGATTGTTAAATGAAAATAAACCTACGGCTGCCATGAATCATTTCGATTCTGATATGACAATTACGGTACCTTTGTGAACCGTGAAATTCATGAAGACATGATACGTTTTTGTTGTTTCGTTTTACCTCCCTATTCAAAAACCGAGTTTTCATTTTTTTTTATTAAATAGTGTGATCATTCATCGGATCTCTATTATTTTATTCAATTGTTGTCTTTTTTCATAATATTTATTTTTGAACAGAATATGTCAGACTATGTAGGAAAGTTTGCCGAATTTCTGTTTTGCTGCAACCAAAAATTATTTTGCTTTAATTTACATAGTAAATGTATTTATTACATTGTTTGCAATGAATTACATTGATTTCCCAGTTTAATAAAGACCGGTGATTTCACATGTGAAGTGAACCTGGTTATTTCACTCTCTGACGTCACACAACAATAGGCGTTGTCAAGACGTCGATAACGGCGGATCAAAACAAATTGTGAATGCGTAGAAAAGAGATATAGTTGCTTACATGTTTTACATTAATTTCTCAAAAAAAAAGCCATTTGCCAGTGTAATAAAAAAATAACTAATTAAAGAATTCAAATATCGAAAAATATTCAACTCGTGACCGAACAACACTGATAATTACTCATGCGCTACGCGCATTCGTGAATTAATTTGTTGTTCGGTCACTCGTTGAATATTTTTTCTGTAGGTAGATATACTGTGATTATACTAATTGACGATAATGAGTCGTCATATAAGATTATACCATAATATACGGGGAGGTTTTGCACATTGATTGAAACCGTACGATGTTTTGTACTTATAATAAATGTCGATAAGCTTATAACTTGATTTATTTCACTTGACTGGGCGGGGTTTAACCGGTTCGCTTATTTAAGACCAGTCCATCTATAGACAGGTGTTTTGGGATACACTCAGTAATGAAGTGTCCAGTTATTCCTAACAAAGTGTACACTCAGTTCAATTTATATCGGTTTGGTGACACTGAGAGGTGAATAAAAATCAACTATTATTATAACGGCCATCATCCTTATCAAACACATCTTCAAATAGACTGTCTTTATGCAAATTAAAACGTAAGCTCCGCCCGATCAGTTGAAATAACATTGGTAATACTGGTAGTTTAAAAAGCGATACATGTCCTTCATTTGTTTTATTTCATTAATTAAATGATTTGACTGACGAACTTTGCACTTGAATTAAGCAATTGCATACATGTTTTACATGTTTATCTATACCTGTATTTTCTTATTAATGCATTGTATACATCTTTTGACAATTGTCTTATAAATATATAAAAATAATACTAGTAAGCAAATGTAGTACTGTTATTATATTTATATTTATGATTACTATTATTATTTAATGCTATTATCAAATGTGTTGATTATAACTATGCCTTATCATTATGGCAGTATTATCTAATCACATTTGTGTGCATTGTGTATCCATAATTGCAAAATCCCTTTCACTGGAAAGCGAATGAAACATTTTAATGCATCTTTATTACTTGAATTATTGTTTTATTTTTGTAGATAATTTTACGCAAACAGCAATACAAAACCTGTCTGAAGAATCGGAAATAACAAACCCATCTCCAACGAAAAAACCCAGCGATGGTTAGTGTACTGAAATATATAGTTTAATGAGAAACGGGTGTTTTTTTAGATTCCTACTGCATTTCTTAATCTTTATCAAAGATAAAATAAAAGGCTAACAAAACAACTACAAAATAATATTCCCAAATAAAAGTTATCAAAATGTTAGTTTCGAAACTAACAATTAATCTTAGAAGTCATTACAAATTGTAATTTTTTTTTATCCTTCCCTTTTATGCCAATATGACTTAGTCAAACTAGTCAAATAATGAAATAATAAAAAAAAAACCACTATATTTGTTTTATTAGAATCAAAATAATTCCTTCATGTTATGCTCTATGCTCATTTAACATAGGTAGGCATTATATTTGGCCATATTTGATAAGTTGATAATGCGCAGTATAAAATATCGACAAATATAATGGCTACCCATTTTAAAATGAGCATAAAGCATAACACGAAGAACATATTGCTTAAATAAGATGAAGTATGAATGCCGATTAGCCATCTCTATACACAAGGTACAATGTATAGAATTTTAACAATAATAGATCAAAATATTGTCCTCAACACGTAAATTTGGCTCACGCCGAACAACAAGCTATACAGGACCCCAAAATGACTAGTGTAAAACAATTCAAATAGGAAAACTAAAGATCTAATCTATTTAGAAAATTAGATACCAGAAATACCTATGAAGCACATCATTAAAAGACAACTACTGAAAAACAGGCTCCTGCCTAACATGGCAAAGGGTGCAAAAGAGGGACGAAAATACCAGAGGGACAGTCAAACTCATAAATCGAAAATAAACTGATAACGCCATGGCTAAAAATGAAAAGGACAAACGGACAAACAATAGTTATATTCTAATTCGGTAGTTCACATTCATAAAAAAGAAGGGGTTATAGTTACGACGTAAGGAACATATCCGATATCATTTGTGAAACGGTTATTCCATAACGGTTAACCAACTCGTGATGGCGTCCGTAGAAATTACGAAGAGATGATTTCAACTTCACCATTTGGAACTCTTGATTTAATAGCTTCCTTTTGAGCAACAACCCACTATCAAGAAAATCATGATAGGAAATGCAAGCACGGGAATATCGTATCAATTGGGAAATATATACACCGTATGCAGGTGCTGCTGGAATGTTGCTACTTAGAAATGGAAAGTTCACAATTGGAAAGCTGAAATCATCTCTTTTGACGTAGAGTTTTGTTTTCAATCGACCCTCATTGTCAATTTCTAGATGTAAATCAAGATATGAGGTCGACTTAAATGTATCTGTTGTATCCTTTATCTCTAGTTCGTGTTGTTTATTCTTTAGTTTTCTATGTTGTGTCATGTGTACTATTGTTTTTCTGTTTGTCTTTTTCATTTTTAGCCATGGCGTTGTCAGTTTGTTTTAGATTTATGAGTTTGACTGTCCCTTTGGTATCTTTCGTCCCTCTTTTATCTCTAGTTCAATGGGATAGATGCGTTCGACATAGCCACGAAATTTTGAATTATTTAGTGAAAGAACATCATCTATATAGCGGGAAGTAGAGTTAAAAGATATTGATAACTTCATATTTTTCTTCCTAAGAAGTTCCTGTATGAAGTCAGCCTCATAATAATACAGAAACAAGTCGGCAAGAAGAGGGACACAATTCGTTCTCATTGGAATGCCGATAGTCTGTTCATCCGAACGTAACAAATATGTTGTCAATCAAGAAATCAAGCATCTTGATAATGTCAGTTTCAGAGAATTTTTTCTTTGAATCAGAGTGATCCTTTACAAAGTAGGATGTATCCCTTTCTAAGACAAGATACTTGTATCTTTGTTGGCTATTCTTTTTTATGAAACAAAACAATACCAACTCTTTCAATTTATCTTTTAGTTGGGAATGTGGAATACTTGTATAAAGTGTAGAAAAGTCAAATGGTTTATTACTATTACAAGATGAAAGAGAGTTAGATTGTATGTACTCTAAAAATCTTTGGAATTTTTAAGTATCAACACCTGATTCACGCTACATCTATAGATATAGGAAGATGTGGTGTGAGTGCCAATGAGACAACTCTCCATACAAATAACAATTTAAAAAGTAAACCATTATAAGTTAAAGTACGGCCTTCAACACGGAGCCTTGGCTCACACCGAACAACAAGCTATAAAGGGCCCCAAAATTACTAGTGTAAAACCATTCAAACGGGAAAACCAACGGTCTAATCTATATAAACAAAACGAGAAACGAGAAACACGTATATATTACATAAACAAACGACAACTACTGTACATCAGATTCCTGACTTAGGACAGGTGCAAACATTTGCAGCGGGATTAAACGTTTTAATGGATCCAAACCTTTCCCTTTTTCTGAAACAATAGCATAACATCACAACAAAGGAAAACATACGATAAAATATCAATTGGCAGACTTAACTCAATAAAAAAACGTATGATTAAACAATGAACGAATAAATTTGATCTGCGATATCTGAATACAAATGAATAGTTTCAGAAAACAATTTGGTCTCTTGAATTCATTTGATTTATTTGTTCATTTTAAACTTGCCGCAGTTTCTTTTTTTATATCTAGATATCTAAAAAACAATCATAATGTATACAATGCAGTTCATACAACAAAAAAGAATTATCTTAATCTAATATCGTCTTTTAAACATCACTGGAAATCGAATAAGGTGATATCTTGGACAATGATTAAATAGAACAAACTGTTAAAATGTATAGATAAACTTCAAGGTTTTTATTTTATTTTTTGAAGTAAAACCAAAATAAATATGTTGGCATACTTGTTTTCATCAATTTATTGTTAATTGCGTGAATTGCTTTACATCTTTAATAAAAAGTAATATAAAAAAGCACTGAACTCCGAGGAAAATTCCAAACGGAAAGACCCTTATCAAATGGCAACATCAAAAATCAAATGAATGGAGGGCAACTGTCATATTCATGACTTGATATAGGCATTTTTTCTATGTTGAAAATTGTGAGTTGAACCTAGTTGTATCGCTAGCTAAACCTCTTACTTGTATGACAATGGCATCAAATTACGTTATATTTACGTAGATGTGTGAACAAAACAAACAAACATTAAAGGTAAACATGGCAACAATGCGTTGTATTTAGTGCCTTTAAACCATATCAAATACGATGCACTTCTGTTGTTGACAAATCAATGTCATTAGCTGAGATATTTTAACTAGCTCAAATTCAGTATCAAAATTTGTTTGGATTTCACAAACTATATTTCTAATTGAAGCCTTTCATGCTTTCAGGGCTTCTAGACAGAGAAATAGTTATTTATTCCGTAGTTGTAGCTTGCATAATAGTAATACTAGGTCTGAGTTATTTAGTCATGAAATATAGAAAGAAAGAAAGAAAGGAACCAATGACCACTATTGCACAGAATACAAACTCAAATATAGGCAATTCTTTAGTTGATTCAAACCAAAGCATATATGATGAAATTGACGAAACAATGCTTCATGAAAATGTTAATATCAATATGTTACGAAATAAAATGTCTATAAATACTGATAACACAAGCTACTTGAATCCCATTCATGTAGAAGATGACAAAAGAAGCTCGCCAGTCTCTGCAAAAAGTGTGAATAATAGCTACTTATCCATACATGATTCGGATCCTAACTGCACTTCAGATGAGTCAGACACGACAAGTTACCTTCATCCTTATCATACGGTTGATGAAGATTTGACAGAGAAAACCCACCAATACAATATAACACACGTCTCAGACAAGGACACGGACGATTCATCTGATTCTAGTACACATTTGATAACTGATGGATACTTAAATCCATACCAGCCTCTGAATGACGACTGGAAGCAAATTTCTCATAGTTATGAAGTGCCGGTGACAGTTCATAATTGCCAACGAAATTCAACAGTACCCACTTTATCAGATGAGGAGCTTAAAGAAAAGGGCAATGATGATTATCAAAACTCGAGTTTTAAGCACAATAAAGTTGGACATATCAGAGAAGCAGTTATATCGACCTGTAATAAACAGGATATGGCAGATGGTATATCCTTGAATGATGGAATGAAGGAAATTTCAGCGAGCATAGGAAACCACCTTGGGATATCAAAATTGAAAAATACGAAAAATATCTCTACAAGTAATCCTCCTAGTACACAAAAAGAAAATGCATTAGTTCCGGTCGTTGAAAGTGATACTAAAGTTTTTGATAAAAATGAGGATAATCTGCATGCTTACAATTTATTGAAAAACGTTACGATACAAACTGTTTCCTCAATTCAAACCGATCAAAATACAAACTTACATGATTACACTGATGCTAAATCTCAATAAATGGATAAATTGTTGACGCTGTACTTTGAATTTAACAAATTTCTTTCTTTATATACATGTGATGAAGCCGTATTAACCATTGTGTGTATGTTAAATCACAACATAAACTGTTATATAATAAAATATTTATTGACAATTAGCTTAGACAATAAACATATGGATGGAGAGTCGTTTCATTAGCACTCATATCAAAACTTCTTATTAATACAATGTTATATATACCCAACAACACTCACCATTGTGTAAACCTGAAATTAGTATAGATCTTTCTATGTTTAGACTTCAACTTACTAAGCATTTGGTAACAAACACTCTTTCCATTGTATTAACATCTATCATATCAACTAACTTAGTTGGGCTTTATATGCATTGCGAAACTATATACTCAAGAGATGGTGTGTATTAGTTGTGTAAACTAAAAAAATCCAAAGATTTAAGGACTTCATACAATATGAGTATCACTAATTTTGCAAGAGAATAAGCACACTTAAATGTTCTACCTTTCAAACCAGAACTCCTCAATTCCAAACTTAGAGACAGATAAAGAATGGGTCTAATTTTGATATAATTGCATGACTAAGGCGAT
The DNA here is from genome assembly GCA_019925275.1 of Mytilus edulis. Lineage (NCBI taxonomy): Eukaryota > Metazoa > Mollusca > Bivalvia > Mytilida > Mytilidae > Mytilus > Mytilus edulis. Next base: position 62,055,386 of record CM034360.1, on the reverse strand, counting down.
AACACTCTTTTTGTTAAACAAAATAGATAAAGCATAGTTTGTAAACACAAAAAAAAACTCTGATTCAAACAAATCACCCCTTGCTAGTAATTTGGCTTCGTTAAAATGCTTTATATCTTGATTAATACCATATCAGTTACAGTTTGAGTTTAACCTTAACAATTGAGACAGAGGGCATCATCTATAAAGCGGAAAATGAAGTTAGCAATTAATGCTAGGTTTTGTGCACTCCTTTTCAATCTGTCTTAGAGATGGTGACGACTTACATAAAATGTAGAAAAGTCAAATGTTTAAAACTTTGCGTGACGAAAATGTATAAAAACATATGCACTTTCAATTTATCAAATCTTTGGATTTTTTTAGTATTCACATCTGATTCTCTTCGCCTCTACAGTAGGTAGTTTCTAATTAAAATGATGCCCCACTTTCATGGTTTTGTGGAACACTTGGACGACACAACAATACACAGTTGTCTGTAAGGATACTTATGTAAATTATGCATATCATACAGTGGAGGAAGATACATTACTTAATCCTTGGTTGAACTTCCAAAGGAAGATAAAACAAAATTCAATTATCCTGGATTTAACTAAGGAAAGTGTAATAGGGTATATGAAAGTGTAATAGGGTATATATTCAGTTTCCATGTGAATTGACAATATCTTATGTATCAAGCAGTATGTAATGTGATTTACGCACACAGACGTACGTTGCATTCTCTGCGGTGAACCCGATTAAGAAGACAAAGCAAGGTTACGAAAAACGATTGCAATCCAAAATTTTCGTGGCTATGGCTATGGTCGTAAACAATTGAAGCCTCTCTTGCATGCATTACCAGCTTTACGAAAACACACAGAGTCAAATGGCCAACATCGGGACAATCCCACAATAAGTAAAACATAGAGTCGACGACAATTATTCTACCTTAACTTGTAAACTACAGAAATATATCGTTTATGAATTCAGACATACAGTTTAGATTACTGAGTCATTTTTCTCATAACTCTTTTGGAGTAGTTTTTGTGTCAGGTAAGTAGTGACTATATAGTGTGAACAGACACTAGCGTAATTTTTCTAATGAAATAAATAAAAACGATACGATAGCACAATGGGAGTTTTGCTGTTAAGAAATGGACACTAGACAATTATGATACAATCGTCCAAATTCTTCTTTTGCCTTTCCCGTTTTAGTCATACGCCATTCGCACCTTTTAAAATTAAACACAAAGTGCCATGTTTGGAGGTTACAAATTTCTACAACATACACATCGTAATTGGAAGTTTACATTCACTGTGGATAGCAACATGTTATTAATATTAATGATAATAAAGTCGAATACGATATGAATACAACAATTATTATAATTGATAAACTGCAAACCAGCAGTTGGAAGAAAACTAAACAGTCGCGTACTAATAAATATGATCTAACTGCACAATTAGAAAGGTCCAACCTCCAAGATATATCGCATTCGGGTGTTTAGAGATCGCCTTATCAAATAAAAAATATTAAAAGCAAAATAGGAATTCCATAGCAAAATCGAAAACCACAAATAGACAAAAAAAAATCTTAGAAACATGCACAACACAATAGAAAACAACGAATAACAATACCGATAAAAAAAGGTTTGATCGCAGGTGTTCTCGCAAGGAAGGCAGTTCATGTTTCAAATGTGACATCCGTGTAGTTATTCATTTAAGTACATATCTTGAGATAAGCCTTATTCTGACGGTCACAATTGTCTTTGAATAGCTGAGAAGCTCGCAGTACGTTTTGCATTAATTCAATAATTTATATGAAATGTGGAATTATGTGCTTTATATCAAAAATGAAAATATACTGGCGTTGAAATTCAGTGGTTATTGGTATTGTTTTATAGATAATACCATGTACTCTAAATAAAAATTATTTGCACAAATTGGTGCCTGAAATATGAAATATGGTTGTATCCCTAATTATGTAGATATTTAATTAATTTAAAAGCCTGTATTATTTTTCAATTATTCCATGTAGAGTCACAACTTGTTGATAAGAACATAATATATACATTATATAATAATTCTTTTTATTCATTTGTTTATTCGGATAGAACGTTGACACATTGATAATAAAAATACACGATTAATAGATGCATTAATTATCATCTTTTACATCTATTTTTTTACCTTTGATAACTCTGTTTAAAATAGACACTTACTATACCAAAAATATAATTAACAGAACACAAACGCAAATGTTGACCAGGTAAAATAATCGAGACAAAATTCAATATCGAACTGCAGAGAAAAATCCTCCCTTTATTAACTTTCATATGATACAGGGTTTATGCTAAACATATATAACACTTTACACCTTGTCGTCATGGCGAAAAACCAATGAATCACTTAAAAGAGTAAATAGTTATTTAAAACATGTTTATTCTAACCTCATCCTGTCCGGAATGAAAGAAGCTACAAAATCAACGCTGTTTTATAATGACTGGATCTGACCAAGTATAGGCAACTCTACGTTTCTTCAGAAAGATTCAATATTATTATTTTTTTTTTGCGTTAATATTCCTTTGATTTTGATATAAAAGAAAACTCACAAAAATACTGAACTCCGAGGAAAATTCAAAACTGAAAGTTCCTTATGAAATGGCAAAATTAAACACACAAATGTATAACAGCTGTCCTATTTCTGACTTGGTATAGGCATTTTCTTATGTAGAAAAATTGATTAGTATCTACTTTAAACTAGCGAACAATCGAATATACAATATTCTCTTATCCGCATTTTTTTCTTCTCAAATATATAACTGAAACTTTAAAATTTGTTGAGTTCTTCACTTAATATTTTTGTTCATTTATTTTATATTACCTTCAAGAAAATAAAATCAAAATCAGATATAAAAAAAAAAAACATTTATATATCACTTTTCGAATTAAAGTTCGATAATGTTTGAGCACCTACATGAAAATATTGATTATTATGCGTGTTGTCAAATTGTCGAGGTCAATAAATCCCGGTGCATTCTAGCTATATGACGTTTCAAGAAGAATGTGATAACTTTGATTGATTGATTGTTGGTTGATGAACGTCCATTTGATAATTATGGGTATCATAACGAATGAAATTGGAAATCACTTCATATCAACTCGTGGTATTTGATTTCACTATAATAATAAACTAGCCGCCGTCGATTTTTTTCATTTCTTTTTAAACTAAATAAACTCAAGAATTATCAACTTTTAACGAGATGTTCAACCTATTTCCCTTATGATCAAAACTATTATTGTGTTAAATAAACATAAACTAGAGAATAATTGATCTACCTCTGTGTACATTCCAGTACGACGTCTTATGTTCTTTTCCGGAGTCAAATTTTGACATCAGATATTTTAAATTTTGTTGTACGTTTCATAATGTATTTATATTTTGTTGAACGGGAATTCCCAAATAAAAAGTGTGTTTGATTTGTATGTTATTGAATAAATCGCATATGTCCGTTGCCATGGACGACTTGTGCATCGCATTAACCTGTACAACTTGTCAACGACTAAACAAATACCCTTAAGAAATGTTAAAATATCGTCTCCTGGTGATGGATAGGCCAATTAAAATTAACGCAGATTTTGTATAATTTTTTCATATCACACTCCGTGTAAAAATGATCTGTTTAATTTCACTGAAGAAATCAATACTTATCAACTAGCTAATTTTATAATTTTAAAAGAAAATGATATTGTATATACATTTTGATACACGATAAGATAATATTTGAACAGAAATGAATATTAACTATAACATGTATAAGATTTCATGTTATCTAATCATCTTTTATTTGTTGACATTATTCTTGTATTTGGACATTGTTGGAAGAATGGAACTAAATTCTAAACAAAAAAAAAAGTACGTATTAAACAATGTTATGTTTTGATTCTTTATACAAAAATTCCTCATCGAATCCAAGGCTTTCCTGTACTTTTTCCGGTTTTTTAAAATAAAAATATTAAATCAATTATTTCCTGATAAACTGGACATAGTGTAAATTCAAAATGATAGAATCTATGATTTTCGGTATTATATTGTGAAACATATGTAGCACAATAGTGACCATACAACTGCATGATAAGCGTGTCTGTGACGATCATAACGGATATGTGATAAGATATTTAGTTATTAATTGGGTATAAATAAACTCATCATAGATACCAGGACTAAATCTAGTATATACGCCAGACGCGCGTTACGTCTACAAAAGACTCATCAGTGACGCTCGAATCCAAAAAATTAAAAGGTCAAATAAAGTACGAAGTTGAAGAGCTTTGAGGACCAAAATTGCTAAAAGTTTTGCCAAATACAGCTAAGGTAATCTATGCCTGAGTTATAAAAGCCTTAGTATTTCAACAAATTCAAAAATTTGTAAACTGTAAATTTATAAATTATATATAACCATATCAATGACAATTCATGTCGTGCTGACTACAGGGTATAAGTTGAACCCTACTTTTATTATGTTGCTGAGTTTTGCCTTTCTTTGAGTTTTTATTAGTAAGGTATATATTGAACATTTTCGATCGTTGATATTGTTATTCGTGATCTAACAAACAAACGATATTAACAAATTGTTTTTGTTAATGGTAATAGTTATTCAATCATTTGTGTCTCTTAGCCGCCGGTATTCAGTATTTGCTTGCAAGTTGGACATCGTTTGTTTCCGCATCCCTTGTAAGAGCACACGGACATATATAATGCTCAGAGTAAAACGCCGTACTTCGACTTATAAATGTTTATATACATTGTGACTTGGATTGAGAGTTGTCTCATTGGCACTCATACCACATCTTATCATTCTTATAAGCTGTTATATGTTGTCTTTTCCTGATGTTGTTGTTTTTTAAGTTTTCCAAGTCCATCGATTAACGACTTTGATTACCCATTTTATGTTGGTTCCCTTGTTTTCATTTTAGTTATTTTTTGTTGCTTATCTGTAAAGAGAACGGATACAATTGGGGAAAATGGGAAAATGAATACTAAGACAGAATTGCTGCTATGCGGTGCCCCAGTTCTTGATTTGTCAGTCTATTTATAGTTTTTAGATTAGTTCCATTGAAAATATATTCAATACTGGAACTTTTGACATCTGTTGAGATCACAAATAACATCCATGAGTTTACTAGAACTAGTCCCTTCTCACCTTTAGAATCACTTTTCTTTTTTTCTACAAGAGCCTGTTTTGTTTTAAAAGAGATCAATGGTGATTACCGGCTAAAAGGTTGATGTTATCAAAAATAATCACCCGGTGAGATGCTGAGTTATATCCATGAAGAATAAGTTAAAAGAAAAGATGTTAAGTTATAGAAATTAAGGTTGAGACAGAAAATAACAAATGACTATATTTCTTTTTAATTACAATGAACAATTACACAAAACAATAAGTGTCGAAATTTTAGTAAGGCAAGGCAAGTGCCTCACTCAGGCAAGTTGAGGCAAGTCAGGCACGTGCCTCAATGGTGGTTGCGGCTCTGAAATTCAAACCAGATTGTTGTAAATAGAGGTCGGTCATTTAAAAACGTATCAACCGTATCGTCTACGTTGACGTATCCGCATCTGCAAATATGTAGAAAAATATTATGTCACCCCGAGCTTACACTATTGTACCTTTTGCGTTTTTTTTTTTTTTTTACTAATCGGAATCTGTTACAAACAATCAACATTCACATTCAATATTTACAAAAATGGTGTTTTGTAAAAAAAATAAGGGGTCTATCAACTACTTTTACATGCCCTTCCAAAGGAGCCAATGTAGCTATAGGACAGGTACACGAATCGTACATAGCACAAAATCCTTTAATAATCTAGTTAAAAAATATTTCAAGATCTTACATGAATAAAAAAAAAAAAAAAAAAAAAAAAAAATCAAATGAACTAATGATATACATGTAAGGAACTTTGAATATTGTTCATTTGCGATTTTATCATAAAAGGTAATAGAAACACGAGTTGTCTTAATATTATGTCATATAAATACATTTAAAAAAACCCGTACTGAGTATCACTCTTTGTCAAATAACAGTTTGGTTCTATACGTGAGCACAAGTTAGCACACAAACAAACGATATAACCGTATTCACTCCCATCATGCCTGTAAATTGTTCCAACTTTCTGGAATATCTTTTAAAGTCGGATTTCATGTTCCTCAAAAACTCGATATTTCCTAATTGCTTTGTTAATTTTTTTCTGTACTTTGGCAGCCAGCGTAATTGTGCTATCGTAAATGGTGTAACGATAGGATGGCAGGAAGGGTATATAAAATCGCATAGAAATTTGTTTTGTTTGTGTTCGACGACTGTTTTAAAAAAAGGACCTTGATTAGTTTTATTAACTTAATTTTAATGCACGATTCCTTCCACTCACATTGGTAATAGAAGCGGCGTTAAAAGCCATTAAATTGTCATATAATAAGAATAATAATAGGATTGCAATTTTTTCCTAACAATGCACATTGTAAAGCAATACCTACCGCCTACATGCATATGTATACACATGCGTTTCATATCCATCTACCCATGCAGTAAACGGAATTTAAATCATATGAAATCGATATGAACACAAACAAGACTTTTCAAAAAATAAGTCAGCTACACAATTAAAAACTTGCATTAGAAATTAATCAGTTGCTCATTTCCATTATTGAAAGTACATACAATTAAAGCTCGGGATCACATACTGTTTTATGGTATATCTGCAGATGCGGATACGTCAACGTATATGATACGGTTGATACGTTTTTAAATTACCGACCTCTAGTAGAACAACTGTTACATTACACATATGTATAAGAACACACCAATAATATATACTAAAAATACAACGACCAAATCAAGCTTTCGACTCATTATCAATTTTAATCTTTACTGAACATTTATGCATAGTGTGAACTTTGTTTGGGTTGGGTTGGACTGAGTAACTGGACTTGCTGATGTTTGTAAGTGAAATGTGGGTGACCGTGTTATACTTGCATGAACTTGTGCTGGAACTGCACTGAACTGGAACTTTGAATACTGGAATAAGAACAAGCTTGTATAAAGATAATGATGTCTAATGTTTGCTGTTCACGATTGCAAGTGTATAATAATAATACTATGAACAACGAACATACATAATAAAAACATACATATGGAAACATGAATACAATTAAATATATCAGTATACATAGAACTCTGGTATTTGAATAATGCGAATAAGAATAATTACTAGTAACCCACCTAGCTCACTAGAAATATTAAAATATGAAATTGAACTAGGGGAACTGAAATAAATATGAATTTGAACTGGAGGAATTTACTTGAGGAATGAAAATACCCAGGTATAACAAAAACATTTTATTGATATTTTTAAAACATATCACTAAATGTCACCAAAATATCATTCAAAAACATGTTTTTGACGTGATATGTCTGGCTTTACTCATGTGAATAGCATATTTTCTGGGAATATTTGTTCTGAATGTTTAAAGAGCATTGTTTTTAAATATCTTGATTTTATATTGAAATAACATAATTTTGATATTATTCAGTGTCAATTGAAAATATCCAGACAACATCTTTCAAACATCTGGAGAAAATATTCTTCTCATGTCTAGGATATGTTTTATGGATGTCTACCAAATGTTTTTTAAATACAGTCTGTCAACCATATACCCATGTTAATGAAATGTTGATGCATTGTATAGAATGATTATAAGACAACTCATGAAATCTACTGGTAGATATTATATTATATATATTCAGTCATTTCACAACTGTCAAGAAATACACTCCTGTCACTATTCTGTTGATTTGAAATAAGATGAAAAGAATGAAAGTATATTCAAATTGTATTTGTTGTTTTGGGCTGGTTTTAAATATTTTATGTTTGTGCATAAAATTATTCAATCATTTAGGTAAATACATTTAAATGACTACACAGATTTGAAAATGTTAGATAAAGAGAATGAATAGCACATTTTTTTGTTAGAACGTTGGAATAATATAAAAAAAAAATCAATTATGTGGTATAAAGGGGGGGGGGGGTGGGTGGGGTGGGAGATAAGTACCTAATACGTTGGCACAATGTTGGCTTATATTTCTTTATTGGCATGAAATATCAATGATATTTTTTTTTATAAAAACTGTTAAAACTTTGAATTAGGCAAAATACAAAGAATTTTCTAGTTCTAGGCACAGCGTATCGTAATCCTATTTCGTATGACTTTATCATTTGATTTTTTTACTGAGTCCTCAATGCTCTTCAAATACAATCGCTATTTGCTAGATAATTTTTCTTTTGACTTAATTGGAATGTTCATCTAAGTTAGATATTAGAATTGTTAAAACTCTTCTACCAAAAATGAGGAGACATTCATGTTAATCTGATTAAAAAATTATATAAAAAAAGTATTTCCTTTTTCATATCAAACATGGGCTTCACACAAATATCACTTAAAAACATTAGAAAAACTTTTGTCGTACATCTTACAAATATCAATAAGAAATAATGTGTAAAAATGTTTATAAAATATTTCTTTTTTCATATCAAACATGTGCTTCACTCAAATATCACTAACAAACATTTGGAAAACATTTCTATCAAACATCTTACAAATAGCTATTAATCATATTATCTTAAAATGTTTATGAAACAGTCTTTAACTAATGTTTTCTAAATAAAATAGAACAAATATATTGTTATGATGTTATTGAAATATTCATTAGATATTACCATTTTTATATTTTTAATTCGGAAAAGAAAATTATATTGATGTTACATCAAAAAGATATTTTATTATACATCAAACCTATGCTTTACATAGATGTTAATCAAAAATGTTTTATAAATATTTGTTTTACACATCTAAAAAAAATATATATTAAATGTAATATAAAAATGTCCATCAGATATTGTTTGAATATTGCAAAGAAATATCTCCTCGACATACAATTGTTCTCATTTATAAAACTGTCTATTTGACGTTTTAAAAACATCAACAAAGAATATTTATTTATTTATTTTAAAAAAATATTTACAAAAAAATGTTTTTATATTGGCAATCAAACATTGGGATGAAATATTATTGTTAAAATATCCGTCATGTATAATTTCTGATGTAAAACAAATGTCTATAAAATATTTTTTGGTAAATATTTTTGACAAACATACATATAACCAGTCAATAATATCATGAAAATATTTGGGTTACCGGGTACATATGAATTTGCACTTGAGGAATGAATTACCAAAAGCTATGTACAATGTGCCAGATAAATATGACTGACAAACACAAATAAAACATAAATACAAGAACACCCTCTTTTCTATGCACTGGCCGTTTAAATGAATAATTTCCATGAGAAAATGTTTATAAGGTATGTGCATGAATAATTGAATGTTACACATAATTATGTGAATTATTGAACACTATAAAACACCTTGAATAGTCGAATAAATGAAGAACGCACACTTTTCTGTTTTGTCGAAATAAACGTTACTTCAATAAGGGGAGTAACTCTGCAGTGATATGAACAATGACCCAAAAATAAAAAAAACTTAAAGTACTACATGTAAATAAAACCTTAACTAACTATATACAAAATTGCTTCTCAATGCTTAAACGAACTAAAATAGTTAAATGCCTGAAAATGTCGCATCGTTTAATTATCTGAAGAAATAAAGATTGAACGAAATTGAATAAAGCGTATAAATTCATCGAAACACGCACCTTAAAATAAAACGTATTGAAACACGCATATTAAAAGTAACAAAACTATTTACAAAAACGAATTGAATACTTATTCTGAACTCTTGAAACCAAAGAAAATACTTGAATTAAAAGAATGTACTCTTGTAACTATTTTTGAATATATTGCGTATAAAGAATTCCCTTTCGAGTGTACAAACTACCTTGATTTAAATGAACAGTTAAGACGTTAACAATATCTATAAAAATAATGTAATTTATCATGTTTATGAACTGGAAAGTATAAATGCAAAATACATGCATATGAACAAAATGCTACTAATTCCGTCTTAAAACTTTGTAATAAAATCTTAGCATAAAGATATTAAAATAAATAATTTAACTTGACTCACCTGGAATAAGAACAGTCAAGCTTGTATAAAAATTGATGTTTATTGTTTGCTGTTCATGAATGCAAGTGACCAGAACGCTTGTCCAGGTGCCAAGTTTTGTTACCGGGCGAGGTTAACTTGGGGAATTTCTTATGATTAACAAAGGAAAAACATGAAATAACCTGTGGGGTACCTTGGCGTTACTTACGGTTACGCTGTGAATCATGTGACTCACATATGTCACTTAGAGACAGATTACCTAAATTATTGAGAAGGAAATTGTACAAATATAATCCTTTATTTGCTATCTTTTGTGAAAAAGTATTTGTTAATCGACTTGTAAATTCTTTATATAACGTAATTTTAGCAAAGAATACTATGAAGATTAAAAGTTACGAAACTATATTTTTCCAAGTGAAATCAGATATCTGTAAAGTTATAAAACTTGGAAATTGACTTTTATTATAAAATCATGAAAATAAAAATCTTTATTAAAACATATAAATATATACATAAAACATGAAAATCTGAAACAAGAAGTGAAACGTGAATTTCCGCTGTCACAATAGTCTAAACACATGTTCAAAATAGCTTCAGAACTAGGACAATGTCCATAATTCATGATGTTACCTTTAACTTGTTTGAGCCTTCATAATTAATTTACTTGATATTTTATAATTTTACATTTGCCGCAATATTTATTTTTCATTTATAATTGGAGATAAATCTGTTTTATATAGCTAAATATCTCTATGAATTTCAGTATTGAATGGAATGAAACCTACTACTAAAAAGGATGACGTCTAATGATCAGATTCAAAATAAATACAAAATAATTCATGTAAATACAAACACTTCACTGTAGTCTAATAATATTCACACAATAAGTCAAAGGACTACACTAACTTATTCTATCTGTCATACATGTATCATTTGAGCCTTTTACACTTTTACAATATTCTAAATTTGTAAGAGTATGATAATCCCTTTTTGTCGTGATACGTATGCGCTTACGCTCGTATCTTATCACGAAGAAAGGGATACTAATTCTCTTTCATCCCAGCTCCTTTGTACTACCAGGGGTGATCTGAGTTTGAGTTTCTTTTTTTTGCATGCATGCATGCTTTCCTTTGTTCTGTAACATTTTGGCGGGAATGTCAAATCCACTATAAAACTTATAATTAATTAAACGAAAGAATACTATCTATCACAATTTACGTAGAAAAAATACAGTATCCATGCTGGGATGCGAACTCAAAACCTTTTGCATATCAACCCACGACCCACTACTACACCAGGACGACTGGATTCCAACAATCAGTAATTTAACATACTTAAAGGAAGCAAGATATTTTTATAAGTGTGGCGAGTTGGTAGACCTTTATTCAGTGGTTTTTTTTATCCTTTTTGTAAATAAGTGAGTTGTCAGACTGATTGTTCAATTTGATTTTACACTTTTTCAAAAGTGGGGCGAGGCGGTAAACAAGAGTGGGACGATTTTTCATAAAGTGTCGATCTGGTGTGGGCCAATTGGCCAGTGGGGCGAGCTGACATGGGTTCATATTTAAAAATCGTGTATGGGGGTCATAAAGGGTGTATCATATAGTAACATATAAAGTAAAGTAAACAGCTGGGATGTAAAATAGTTATCCCATTCGGATTTTGTGTGTCAGTGTTAGATCACCCTCTGGCCTCCGGCCATCGGGTTAATCTTACACTGACACACCGCGTCTTCGTTGGATATCTATTACTTACATATACTAAACTACACAATAACAAAATATAATTTAAAAGTAATAAGGATTAAACAAATGTGTTAAGTTCATGAAATACCACGATCAAATAAAACAAACCACATTAGTGATATGAAACTTCCAAATACATTTAACAGAATAATCAAATGCAATGGACCAGGTAAATTTTTGCAAGACTACATATAACTGAGAAAGAAAAACAATCAAATGTTAGACGTTTCTAATTCAAGGTATACATACTTCACAAGTAACATGTCACAGTGGCTACATATAATGATCTCACCAAACATAACACAATGTACAGTGCATCATAAGCCAATTTGGCTGTCTGAAAATAATTGTATATATGAATGCAATTGTTTGTTATAATTCAGGTTTCACTTTAGTATTTAAATATTCATTCATTCATTCATTCATTCATTCATTCATTTATAACAAAAGTAAAACTCACATATATATTTACATATTTGATATCAAATACCCCGAACATGTAGCGGAAAATGAAAATGTGATCGAAAAAACGTTTCGTTTCGTTCAGGGGAAAAATGTTAAAACTAAAACAAAGCAACGGTGACATGCTCACATAGCGCTATGATCAATGGTTCACTAAAATGTGATCTTATGAAATTTTGCATATAATATCGTCATCTCAAACAAACAAACTCGTTTTACTCATATTTCTCTGATATCATAATAAAAATAATCCGAAATAGATTATGACAAACATTTTTTTTGATAAAAAGAGATCTGATTCCTCAGATAAAAGAATATATTACGTAACATGCATATATCATTCATACACCTTAAGCTTGTTTTAAAAACACAAAGTATTTCACATTTTCGAAATCTGTAGCATGAATAAAAGGGATTTCTATGCATCGGATTATGCACCTTAAAATGGATCTCGCTATTTATGCTATGAAAGATATCAATTACTACACTTTCTAGAAAAGAAAGGTTCAATGAACATGTATCTCAAAAATTCTTTATTTTTATGTGTACCTCTACGATTATGAGGATGCGAACAAAAATATTTTATCACACATTTGTTCGTGCTTGATCAAATACAATATTAAGATTGGTTATATATAAGTAACGCTATCACACTGTTGTGTCATGTTGTATAAAAGACGTAAGTGTGTATCTGCCGTTTCACTAGTTATTGCGAATATTAATTTTTAAAAAATCAATTAGAAAATAAACTGACTAATTTTCACGAACAATGTTGCCGAAAAAATGCAAATTGGCTTATCAAAATATACTGCAAGTGATAAAAGAAAGTTACTGTCGATTTTCAATATTTAATTCCAATCATCACTATGCATATACTTCGGAATCCATCTTTACCAAATTAAACAGTTGTCTTATCCTGATTTTTACGAATCAAATATCAAAAGTAACTGGTGAATTTTGATATTGTCCTGACTTAACGGGGACGCAGTTGTAAACGAAAATATTTCTTGAACCATTATTTTGTTCAGAATCCATATACACGGATGAAAAATTGTCTTTTTTGATTATTTGAATTTTTTTTGTATGGCTGTTATAAGATCAAATGTAGAACCCTTATATTAATAATAAAACAATAGAATCGATCGGAGTTCATAATTGAACTTCCCGTGGTATATATTATATTATATAAGAATATGAAATATTTGCTAACGTTTTAACTGCATTCATTTACCTAATACTTTGTGTTGTATTAGCATGTCATTTGTCACTTGTGCAATATTATGCTACAGTTTGTAGAATAAAACTACGATGTCTTCGTACAACTTTGCCTCTGATATATTTCAGTGTAAAGTTTGTGCTTAAAATCTAAGTTTTTTTTCTGGTTTCCTATATGAAACCCCAAATAGTTTCGTAGTTATAGGATATAAAGCAAAACAATTCGTTAAACATGTTGTCAATAAGTCCATCACCACCTATACCATGCTTTGGAGTAAAGGACAAAGTACGATAAGGCCCGTTTTTGCTTCCCCCACCCCCCTATTTTTCGCATTTCTAAAATTCTGTTTTGGAACGCTACTTATCACGTTTAAATATATCCTTAGGTTTGTAGTTTGTTGAAATAAACTTCAAAACCATTAAATTCAGAAAATGATAGAGATTAGGGTGTTAAAAGGTCATCAAAGACGCAAAAAGAAGGAAAAATTACCTTTTTTGGCCATTGTTTTTTCAAATTTTATAGCTTGCACCTACGTGACCCAGAAACAATTATGGCGATTTAGACAGCAAAAACAGTTATGATGAAATAGAATTAAAAATCCATGGGTCACGTTGGCGCAGGCACTCAAAACATAAAAATTCGTTGTACGGAACACCAGTAAAGTGAATGATAATTACAATGTTTGAAAACAGAAAGTTTACCCCCTCAACTCACTCAATTGGTAAAGTTAGTGGTTTTGAAGTTCATCCAAACAAACTTCAACCTCAGGGAACTTTTAACATAAAAGGTAGCTTTCCAAAACAGAATCTAAAAAAATAGAAAATAGGGGGCCAAAAACAGGCCTTATCGTACCTTGTCCTTTTGGTAATAATTAAATTAAATGTTATTTATTCAATAGCTAGTTGAAGCAGTAGCACACAAAGTAACTTCATAGGTATTTGTAAAGGTAGTCTAACAGTCTAAACATGTATTCATATTGCCTTTATAAAAATGAGTAATGTCAAAAGGAAATCAAAATAAACCATTTAATGGTATAGACTAAACTACATATCGCCTAGAAAACTGTTGTCATCTGGATCGATGTAGTCTAAAGGCGTCATCTTTAGTTCTCTACATAAGCTAATGTAAACGTCCCCTCCAAGTCGTATAATAGCCTGAAAATATAAACATTTAACTGCAGTGAATGATCAATACAAAACATTATTAAAAACCAATACTTCAGAGAACAATTGAAGGTCTTTCCACCTCGATAATAAGAATGAAATTTAATAAACCGTTTGTAAGAAAATGTTACTCCGTGTTGATGTAATGTGGTAAATCAAACTGATATAAAATAAAAAGATTAATAGGTTCATGCAGAAGACTTAATTGTTTTATAATGAACCAGAAATAATTTTTAGCAAAGGTCAAAATCTAGAACGTCAAATTGACCTTTGACCTTGACCTTAATTTTGAGTTCATATGTCAGTGATCTCAAATCAAAAGACCTCAGGTCAATCACTTGTATGGTTGTTGAGAAATAATGATTTCAAATACATAAGGGGAGAAAACTCCTATAAGGGTTAACCAAAACACTTCGACTGAAATAGGTTGAAATTGCGCCTTATTGTAAACAGTAATTTGGCAAACACATCATATCATTAACTGTAACAGTTTATTTTGAATAACGATAACAAGCAAAATTCAAAATTTATAACATGATCTTGACCTTTGACCTTGACCTCAATTTCCTTCAAATGGACCAAGGACTTCATATCAAAAGACTGTAGGTATCTACGACTTATAACGTATGAATTTATTCAACAAATCGCCTATCTTAAATTTTCAAAGGGAAAAAACTCACATAAGATGTCTTCCGATCACTCAAGTCAAAACTAACCAAATCATTTTTAAGAGTAGACGAACAATTTGGTGAAAACAGTTTGCTAAAATCTTTTACGGTTTTAGAGATATAGCGATAACAAGAAAAAGGGGACGCGGGGAGATAACTCTTATAAGAATAAGTGTTCGGTAACACAGGGTGAGTTTTGAAACTCCCATTACTGTACAACATCATTGGCCAAAAATCCATTCGATATGTTGTAAGACAAAAAAGCATCTCAGACGGCAGAAGAAGAAAAAAAAATAATCAGAAGAAAAACAAAAGGTCTTTCCACGAAAAGTGGAAAGACCTAAATATATACATCTGTAAGATTTTAAAAAGATAATTTGATTTAAAAAGACGGGTTCTGCCTTATAAACCTCAGAAGGTTATTTGTGGGAAAGGAGAGAAAAGCAATGCATTTGTATTTCCTTAAAGCGTTCGTTCATACGTTTCAGCAAATTTCTCGGAATTTTCGTTGCTATTGTTTGATGAAAGCAGTTACAAATTTACGGGAACGCCTACTCTCATTTATAATATTTAAGACAAAAATCGGATATAGACGAAGTCGGGAAGAAGTTTTATTGTCGCTATGTTGATACAGTTTTTTTAGGGCCAAAGTATTTCAATATGTTAAATATAAATCCATATCACTTCTGGAACAATGCCCCGTAGATTGGCCGTGAAATGTCCGTAAAAATGCTGGTGATATTTACAGTGTTTGTCACGGTTAATTTACGGTGACAATGCCGTAGAATGACTGTCGTGAAAAGGCTGTGAAAAGGCCGTGAAGAGGTGCCACCTGAAAACTTGGGTGAAAAGACCGTAGAAACCCTGTAAAAAAAATGTACACCGTGAAAAAGTTGATAAAATGCATTATGTGCCCATTGTAAAAAGACCGTTAAATGCAGTACAGTATGCCCCTATTTGTCGTGAACAGGCCTTGAAGAAAAAGAGACAGTAGAAACCCTGTGATAAACAAAAATGTACACCGTGAAAAAGTCGTGATAAATTAGGTGCCCATTGTGAAAAGACCGTGAAAAGGACATGCACTACTGTGATAAACAGTCATTAACTGATTGTGAAAACTTCTGTTAAATGTTAAATGTATTTTTCAGGCAATTATTTAACAAAACATTTAAATGCTGTTTCAATCAAGTGAAGTGAAAATCCTGAACACCTAGTGTAAACATATACAGACAACTTATTTAAGTACAATGCAAGTGAGACTATGAAAAACCATATTAAAATGCTGTATTTTATTTAGTAAAAATTGTGACAAAGAATAAAATATTAATCTTAATAGAACTAGTACTGTAGTAATTATGTAAAGAAAATATAAAAGCACACACATGTCAATGTGATTAAGTAGCTAAAGCCATCTGTAACATGTATTGTAGAAATTTTGTACATCTCTTGGGTCTGATTTTACCACTTCCGCAATATATTTGTCTAATGTAATCCTTCACTTCACTGCCCTTTTGAATAACTATTCCAGAAAAAAAAACATTTTTAGAAGTTCCTGTTAATTCCCAGGAAATACTTCTCACTGAAAAGCTCTTCTTTCCAACTGGATTCCTGAACTATTTTTATATAATGACTGCTATATCCTTTTGCTCTTCATTCCTAGAAAAAAAAGAAACATTACATATATTATACATGTATATACAAAAATTATTTATATATTCAAATTAATTTTTGGCATTCATGTACATACATGTACTTAATACAGCTACAATATTATTCCATACAATACACTACGGTTAATTACCCCATATTGAATAGGGGCAGATTTTCATACTGGAGGTGAAAATGGTATGAAATATACTAAAAAACATCATTGAAACAGAACAGTCACTTGGAAACATGCATAGGTTTTCCCATATTTCATACAATTTTCCAGAAAATCTGCCCCTTATTCAATATGGCATCATTAGGATTTTTTTTAAAGACTAAAGACACTTTTAAGACAGACTATTACATTCAAATGTTTCTTTGAAGTAATAATTTGTATGACTAAAGCCAAACTTGTCTAGACTAAGTGGCTGTAATGAGACACAGCTATTTATGTTTACAGGGGGCCAGGGGCGTAGCAACTTTTATTACAGGCACATTCACATTACCAATTATATTTTAAATACCTCATTGCCATACCAATTATTCTTATGATATGGCACAAGCCCTTCAAGAAAGGACATTTTGCCGTACAAATATTAAATACTTTCCCTGCTACGCCTCTGATTAATTCCTTTTGAACACTGTGTCCTGAAGGCCAAGTCAGAAAATACTTAAATAGCTCCCGACACATTCAAAGGGGGTTACGCCTCTGATTATTAGCGTGAACTCCATTTCAGAGATACTTATTGCTATTATAATCATTCACAATTATCTATGTCTATGTCTACGTAGTGTACGTAAATGTCATTATTTTTATGTGGCCAGTGTGGGGAAAACGGGTTGTTCTTTCCCTCCACTGGCCACATATTGACAAATACATAAACAAAATAAAACCGTAATAGTATTTAAAGGATCCAGTTAGTCTTAGAAAACATTAACCGAAATGATTAAAGGAATCAAGTGCAACAGACTCAAATATAAGTTAATGTATCACATGCATGTTTGCGCGGTTTCTACAAATTCAGTGAAAATCAGTTCCATGTAAATGCTCACAAACGTCATCAACATTTTGGTGATATGATGCATAAAAGAATAAAATATCAATTACTTAACTTACCTCAAACTGGCTGTCACTCGTCTTGCAAAAAGTAAATATTAATCGACCTTCTGCGCCTTCAATTTTGACCTTGCGGAAATTTTACAACTACTTTAAAAGAATCACGAATCCGGATACGGTCTTATATTCCGGGAGGTTCTCGTTTTAACATGTTTCGGTTCCAATTAAAATTAATGTTTACATTTTTTTATAATACTATACAGACGAGAAGCAAACTATCTTTCTTTAAATACAAAATATTTATTGGCACAAAGTAATTAATTATAACAATGAATGGTTCCATTTAAAAGTCATGATCAGTCCTCTACATTAGTATTGCATATAATATTATATAAACAGACATATAGTTATGAAAAGCTTATAGTATATTTAGAAAAAATGTAAGTGGAGATAATAAGACTTTATTACGATAATCACATTGGATGTGTTAAATCTGAATTAGGATTAGAAAAAATTGACATCAAGAAATATAACGGCCTTTTCATTGGTTTCAACAACCAGTGAAAGGCTGTGATAATTTTTATTAAGTATGAAACAAATTATCATGTCCTTTTCACGGGATTTTGAAATTTCATGGTTTTTTTTCGAAGTATCTTGTCTTAGGGAGGGATAAATCCTACTTTGTAAAGGATCACTCTGATTCAAATAAAACATTCTCTGAAACTGACATTATCAAGATGCTTGATTTCCTGATTGACAACATATTTGTTGCGTTCGGAGGACGTGTTTTTCAACAGACTGTCGGCATTCAAACGGCAACAAATTGTGCCCCTCTTCTTGCTGACTTGTTTCTTTATTATAATGAGGCTGATACAGTTAATATAAAAAAGAAGATGTGGTATGGTTGCCAATGAGATAACTATCCACAAAAGACCAAAATGACACAGACATTAACAACTATAGGTCACCGTAAGGCCATCAACAATGAGCAATGCCCATACCGCATAGTCAGAAAACTAACGGCCTTATTTATGTAAAAAAAAAATGAACGAAAAACAAATATGTAATACATAAACAAACGAGAACCACTGAATTACAGGCTCCTGACTTGGGACAGGCACATACATAAATAATGTGGCGGGGTTAAACATGTTAGCGGGATCCCAACCCTCCCCCTAATCTGGGACAGTGGTATAACAATACAACATAAGAACGAACTATAAAAATCAGTTGAAAAAGGCTTAACTCATCAGATGGACAAAAATACAAGTGGACGTGGCAGTCGGCCTCATGACTTTCCTTACATCTACAAATTGACAATGAGGGTCGGTTGAAAGCAAAACTTTACGACAAAAGAGATTATTTTAGCTTTCCAATTGTGAACTTTCCATTTCTAAATAGCAACATTCCAGCAGCACCTGCATACGGGATATATATATCCAAATTGATACGATATTCCCGTGCTTGTATTTCCTATCAAGGTAGAGGGTTGCTGCTCACAAGGAAGCTATTAAACCAAGAGTTCCAATGGTGAAGTTGAAATCATCCCTTCGTAAATTTTACGGACGCCATCACGAGTTGATTGACCGGTATGGAATAACCGTTTCACAAATGATATCGGATATGTTCCTTACGTCGTAACTACAATCTCCTTCCCTTTCATGAATGTGACCTACTGAATTACACTATTTACCGGATTTGTTATTACATAAGCAACACGACGGGTGCCACATGTGGAGCAGGATCTGCTTACCCCTCGAGAGCACCTGAGATCACCCCTAGTTTTTCTTAGGGTTCGTGTTGCTTATTCTTTAGTTTTCTATGTTGTGTCATGTGTACTACTGTTTGTCTTTTTCATTTTTAGCCATGGCGTTGTCAGTTTGTTTTCAATTTATGAGTTTGACTGATATGTTGTTATGGAAGAATCTTTGTAAAATATTGTTTTGTAGTTCTTGGTGAAACAAAGTGGCACTCGAAGTTTCGAAGTACATAGGTAATTGATTTCAGTATTAAATTTTGGTGGCCTTAATTAACCAATAAAAGTAATGTAAATTCTGTTAAACATTGAGTAGATGACAATTTGTATTTACGGAACCGTGAACATCTTTAAAACAAAGTTAGGACTATAAACGCACTATTTTCATCGGAAAATACCTGTACCGAATCAGGAATATGGCAGTTGTTTTTCACTTGTTCCGTTGATTGATAGCGTTTGATTTTGTCAATTTATTTGGACGTCCTGTTCTTGAATTTGCCTTGAAGTTCGGTAATTTTGTTTTAAACTTTAAAAAAAATTATGTACAAGTATAGCTCTTTTAATTACATAGCCTGCGGGTGTAAAATTATATTACAAAGATTTCTTGAAACTGTAGACTGTAGTACTTTTAAATGATTCTCTTAAGTATTAACCAGAAAGAGGTTTGATCATAAAGAGTTTACAGGTGTAGTAGAATATTGGCTAAATAGGGTCAAATAAACTCATCATAGATACCAGGATTAAATTTTGTATTAACGCCAGACGTGCGTTTCGTCTATAAAAGACTTATCAGTGACGCTCGAAACCAAAAAAGTTAAAAAGGCTAAATAAAGCACGAAGTTAAATATCTAGAGCATTGTGGACCAGAATTCCTAAAAGTTTTGCCAAATACAGCTAAGGTAATCTATTCCTAAGTTTAGAAAAGCCTTAGTATTTCAAATTTTCAAAAGTTTTGTAAACAGTTAATATTATAAATATGACTATATCAATGAAAATTCATGTTAGCACAGAAGTGCAGACAACTGGGATGGTGATATACCTTCGAGGAATTAAAACTTCACCAGCAGTGGCATCGACCCAGTGGTTATAAATAAACTCATCATAGATACCAGGATTAGATTATGTATTAACACCAGACGCGCGTTTCGTCTACAAAAGACTCATCAGTGACGCTCGTATATAAAAAAAGTTTTAAAGGCCAAAAAAAAGTACGAAGTTGAAGAGCATTGAGGACCAAAATTCCTAAAGGTTTGCCAAATACAGCTAATTAATATATTCCTGAGGTAGAAAAGCCTTAGTATTTCAAATTTTCAAAACTTTTGTAAACGGTAAATTTATAAATATGACCATATTTGACTAAGTGATATTGGTTAATTTTACATATAATCAACACATTTCAGAATATAAGAAGTGAGTATATGCCACCTTAAATTAAGAGGTTTTCGCAGTATGTTGAACTTATGCATTCCTGTTCATTGAAGCACTATGTTAATGTAAATGAAGTTAATGTTATTCTAGAAATCTGATTTGACTGTTCATATATATGTAAAGTCTCTGAATGATTGTATAATAAAAACTATAACACAAATTCCCATACGTTTCGGCCATTACGGCCTTCTTCATTGGAATAAATTACAACATTGAAACAACAATTACATTGCTTGGATACATTACGTTATAATAACTTCTATGACCTTCATTTGCCGCGTTTTTAGCTTTTTTAATATAAATATTTTTATTATCGTTCATACATTGTGTTGAGTCCTTCAGGTTCTAAAGTTTTTAATTTTTTTATCCAAAAGGCTTCTTTGGTTTTTCTGTAAGTTTCTGTCCCAAATATTCTTTCTATGGCGGTAACTTTTAAATTTGTCATTGAATGATTGTTCTGAATGAAATGGTTGGCTACTGGATCTTCTGTTTTCTGTGTTCGTATTTTTGAAAAGTTCAATAGCATTTGTTGATATAGTGTATCACCCGTTTGTCCTACATATATAACTTTTTCACATTTTGTACAATTAATTGCATATACCACGCCTACGGTTTTACAATTTATTGCCGGTGTTGTCACAAAATACCTTGGTTTCATTTATATGTGAACATAATGCACAATGTTTACCACATGGTCCACATCCATTAGTTTGTTTATAAAATAGTAAATTATGCTTTTTGTGCACTAAGATGTCTTTTATGTTGTTATCACGTTTAAATGCCACGATAGGCGGATCGGGGAATATTTTCTTTAGTCTTTCGGATTGATGGAGAATTTTAAGATTTTTTCTAAGAATTGAATGTACATTTGGAAGCGCTTTGGAAAAAGTAATTACTAAATGTACCCTGTTGTTTTCTTTCTTCGGTTTGTACTGTAATAGATCTTCTCGGTTTGTATTGTCGACTTTTTTCAATTGAACTTCAGTTGACGAGTTATTGTATCCACGTTTTCTTAGGTGCGTTTTTATTTCTTCTCTTCTTGTTTTGTAATTTTCTTCTGTTGAGCAAATTCTTTTGACACGAATACCCAGTCCATACGGTATAGCATTTTTTACGGAGTTTGGATGGCTTGACGACACATGTAAGTACTGGTGTTTATCTGTTGATTTCGTATAAAGATCTGTTTTATGTTGTCCGTTTTCTATGTGTACAAACACATTTTTTCTGTGGGATGGTTCCGCCCATTAATAATTGTTCTAACTGGGTGATTTATTATCCGGGACATATTCCTTTCGGTAAGAGATATTTTTTCATGTCTTTGTCTATTATTTCTCTTTTACATAAATTTTCTATGAGTTTTTTTTACTTTATTTTCATTTTTCTATGTTAGATCCTTATCTATTGCTTTGTAGAAGAAGAGAAGAAATAAAAACGCACCTAAGAAAACGTGGATACAATAACTCGTCAACTGAAGTTCAATTGAAAAAAGTCGACAATTTAACCCGAGAAGATCTACTACAGTACAAACCGAAGAAAGAAAACAACAGGGTACCTTTAGTAATTACTTTTTCCAATTTGTAGGATCCTTTACTATAGATAATTTAGCTGATCTGTAACAATAACATCTTCATGCCTTATATATCATGTACTGTAGTACGCCGCTAGATTAAAACTGACGTGGAAAGGTAACACATGGCCAGCGAAAGCTCTTTTTTTGAGAGCCCAGGTGGTCGTGTGGTCTAGCGGGACGGCTGCAGTGCAGGCGATTTGGGGTCACGATATCTCAGTAGCATGGGTTCGAATCCCGGCGAGGGAAGAACCAAAAATTTGCGAAAGCAAATTTACAGATCTAACATTGTTGGGTTGATGTTTAGACGAGTTGTATATACATTATGTACACAGCCATGTATCACCATCATTGATGGCGATCCGATGGATACATCTGTTGTAGGGTTGTCACTGACTCAGACGTACTTATGAATATAATTATTTTCTGTGACTGTATCTTACATTAATTTGTAGGATCCTTTACTATAGATAATTTAGCTGATCTGTAACAATAACATCTTCATGCCTTATATATCATGTACTGTAGTACGCCGCTAGATTAAAACTGACGTGGAAAGGTAACACATGGCCAGCGAAAGCTCTTTTTTGAGAGCCCAGGTGGTCGTGTGGTCTAGCGGGACGGCTGCAGTGCAGGCGATTTGGTGTCACGATATCTCAGTAGCATGGGTTCGCTCCCGGGGAGGGAAGAACCAAAAATTTGCGAAAGCAAATTTACAGATCTAACATTGTTGGGTTGATGTTTAGACGAGTTGTATATATATATATATATATATATATATATATATATAATGTCTAAGAATATAACTTAAACACACTAATTAATACATTAAAAAGTTCTATTAGATGTTTAATAGAAATACGCAATATTTCGCTAAACAAATTAGCTTCATCAGGCGTGTGCATCTCTCAAGGTGAAATCGGATGCATGACAAAAAATATTTTTGTAGCTAAATCTATACAAGAGTTGAGAAAAAGTGTAACATATTGATTGATGTTGCATAAAATATGTTTGTAGCTACAACTACATGAACTTGTAATAAAAGTTTAACACATTTATAGATGTTCGATGAATTGTATGAATTTCTATAAATTAATTTGTATGATTTCAAGATAATTATGGTTTTGATTTGTTTTTAAATCTTTTTTCGTCTCTCTCATTGAGTCCATCAGGTTCAAGAGTTCGTGACTGGTGCATCCAAAATCTCTCTCTTTTTTGTCTTCCTTGTGTATCCCAATTTTGATTTTTCTCAATGATTTGAAATGTGACGTTTTCAAAATCATGTCCTGCTCTTAAAAGGTGTCTTGTAATTGGGCAGTTCCTTTCTTTTGTATAAAATGACCGATGGTTATTTAGTCGGATGTTAAATGGTGTTTCTGTTTCACCAACATATTGTATTTTGCAAGTTCCACACGTTAGAACATAAATGCAATTTTGCGTTTTGCAATTTGATGTTATGAATATGTTGTATTTTTTCTTTGTGACTGTGCTGACGAATTAGGTTTCGATAGTGGCGACTCTGCAGCACTTACAATTGCCCCTTCCGCATGGTGTATAACCTCCGATTGTTCATATCTCCTGTTTAGATACTTTGGATGTTACTAGAATATCTTTGAGGTTTTTGGGTCTGCGGTAAGCCATAACGGGAGGTGATGGAAAAATCTCTTTTAAGGAAGGATCATTTTCAATAAGACGCCAGTGTTTGTGGACAATTGATGAAAGATTTGTCAGGTCAGGATAAAAGCTAACAACAAACGGGATTTTATTTGTGTGGGCCGTCTTTTCTTTGTATTCAAGTAGGTTTGTTCGGTCTTTTTCTTTTGCTTTACCGAAAGCTTCTGAAATATTTTTGTTCTTATAACCTCTTGATTTAAGTTGCTGTCTGAGTTGCCCCAAACGATGGTTTAATTTTGATTCCGATGAACAAATCCGTTTTAACCTGATGGCTTGGCTGTACGGAATGCTCCGGGAGCAGTGTTTCGGGTGGCAACTCTTTGGAGAGAGAAATTGGTGTTTATCAGTTTTTTTGGTGTGAAGGTCGGTTGTCATGACTCCGTTTTCTAAAGTTATGGTGGTGTCGAGAAACGCAATTTTCTCATTTGAAACTTCAGATGTGAACTTTATCGATTGATGAAAGTTGTTACAGAAATCGAGAAATTCTTGCAGACGTTCTGCATTTTCGTTCCATTTAATGTCGATGTCATCAATATAACGGAGCCAAGACAAGGGTTTGTATGGTACATTCGAAAGGATGCGTTCTTCGAGACTCCCCATGAAAATGTTGGCAAAAGAAGGTGCCATTTTGGTTCCCATACTGGTACCGTCAACCTGCAAGTAGTGCTGGTCGTTGAATACAAAATTGTTGTTTTCCAGCACTAGTCGCAGCAACTGAACCAGACAGTCTGTTGGGGGATGTTTATCCTTACGATTGTTCCATACTTGTTCACAAGCGACTATTCCTTCATTGTTGGGAATATTTGTGTATAAAGAAGACACATCCATCGATACCAAAATTGTGTTGTTTGGTAAGGGATTTAATGAATCCATTTTATTCAAATAATCTGTTGTATCTTGAATGTAAGATGGCATTGTTCTAACATGTGGTCTAAGATGGTAATCCACGAATTCAGATATTTTTTCGGTTGGATGGCCATTTGCAGATACTATCGGTCTTCCCGGAATCCCTTCTTTATGAAGTTTTGGGAGCAAAAAAAATCGACCGGCTGTGCAGGTTTCATCAGGGCGTAGATAGTCGTACGTGTCGTCATCTATGTGTTTTTTGCTGTTCATATCTGAAAGGACCTCATTAATTTGTTTACTTATTTCTTTTGTAGGATCACTTTCTAAATGTTTGTAAAATTTTGTATTTGCCAGCTGACGATTCCCTTCTTCAATGTAGTCGGTTTTGTTGATCACTACAACTGCACTTCCTTTGTCTGCTTGTTTAATAACAATATCATCACGGCTTTTTAAATTATTAATGGCTTGGCTTTCTTGTTCAGAGAGATTCCGTAAACGTTTGCCACTGACTGATGATTTTACTTCAGTTTTAATAGATGATATAAAGGATTCTAAATTGTCGTTCTTACTCCTTGGTGGATTCCAATCGCTTTTCTTTTTAAATCTTGGGATGCACTTGTCCTCTTTATCACTCTCATATTCCAAATTATTCATTCCGGCTTCTTGTAAGTTTTTTTTGTGTTGCCTATTAAAGTGTTCTTTTAGGCGAAGACGTCTTGCAAATTGATCCACATCTGTCTCCAATTGTAGGTTGTTAATGTTTGCTGGTATAGGACAGAAGTTTAGACCTCTACTTAATAATTTTTCTTCTGAATTGGTTAATTCTGTTGACGACAGATTAACAACTAAATTATTATCCGCGGGGTGTGTCCGTTTTTTTAAAACGTCTTTTTCTTGGTTGTTTTAAATCACTCTCTTTTAAAATATTATTTATATCAAAATTTGAAAATTGCTGTTTAAGACCATCTCTGGTAAATTTCTTTTGTTGGTTGTTTTTGTAATTTTGACTTTCTATTCTTTCAATATCGGATAATCTTTTCTTGATTAAATCCATGTCTCCGTTAGTAATGGACATTGGTGGTTTAGAAAGCATTTCATTTATTTCAGAGTTGATTTGTTTATATGAATAGATAGAAAAGGAGAGTAAAAGTTGGAGAAGCCGTAAAGAACAATTGAATAAAGTTTCGTCCCAACGTTTCATAAATCTGAAGGACTTTACACCCGGTGTTTGTGGTGTCAATTTAATATTCAATCCGTTTGGTATTTTGTTGTTATAAATGTATGATTTAATGTTTGAAACATGATGTTCAACTTGTCTTTTCTGTTTTGTTAAACTTCGTAGTTTGTTAAAATAAGTTCTTTGTTCCATGATCTTAGCAGGAAATAGATATGAAAGGATTACACACAAAAATATGTGTAATGCGTGTTGCCTGCGTGAATAATATATAATGTCTAAAAATAGCAACAATCAACATTCAATCTATTTAAGCGTGGATCAGTTTGTGAAAATAAACTGATACAGTTACTGAATTAAAATTATATAAATGTCTAAGAATATAACTTAAACACACTAAACAATACATTAAAAAGTTCTATTAGATGTTAAATAGAAATACGCAACATTTCGCTAAACAAATTAGCTTCATCAGGCGTGTGCATCTCTCAAGGTGAAATCGGATGCATGACAAAAAATATTTTTGTAGCTAAATCTATACAAGAGTTGAGAAAAAGTGTAACATATTGATTGATGTTGCATAAAATATGTTTGTAGCTAGTCGGATTCCGATAAACAAATCCGTTTTAACCTGATGGCTTGGCTGTACGGAATGCTCCGGGAGCAGTCACCATTTAACATCCGACTAAATAACCATCGGTCATTTTATACAAAAGAAAGGAACTGCCCAATTACAAGACACCTTTTAAGAGCAGGACATGATTTTGAAAACGTCACATTTCAAATCATTGAGAAAAATCAAAATTGGGATACACAAGGAAGACAAAAAAGAGAGAGATTTTGGATGCACCAGTCACGAACTCTTGAACCTGATGGACTCAATGAGAGAGACGAAAAAAGATTTAAAAACAAATCAAAACCATAATAATCTTGAAATCATACAAATTAATTTATAGAAATTCATACAATTAATCGAACATCTATAAATGTGTTAAACTTTTATTCCAAGTTCATGTAGTTGTAGCTACAAACATATTTTATGCAACATCAATCAATATGTTACACTTTTTCTCAACTCTTGTATAGATTTAGCTACAAAAATATTTTTTGTCATGCATCAGATTTCACCTTGAGAGATGCACACGCCTGATGAAGCTAATTTGTTAAGCGAAATATTGCGTATTTCTATTTAACATCTAATAGAACTTTTTAATGTATTAATTCGTGTGTTTAAGTTATATTCTTAGACATTTATATATATATATATATATATATATATATATACAACTCGTCTAAACATCAACCCAACAATGTTAGATCTGTAAATTTGCTTTCGCAAATTTTTGGTTCTTCCCTCGCCGGGATTCGAACCCATGCTACTGTGATATCGTGACACCAAATCGCCTGCACTGCAGCCGTCCCGCTAGACCACACGACCACCTGGGCTCTCAAAAAAAGAGCTTTCGCTGGCCATGTGTTACCTTTCCACGTCAGTTTTAATCTAGCGGCGTACTACAGTACATGATATATAAGGCATGCAGATGTTATTGTTACAGATCAGCTAAATTATCTATAGTAAAGGATCCTACAAATTAATGTAAGATACAGTCACAGAAAATAATTATATTCATAAGTACGTCTGAGTCAGTGACAACCCTACAACAGATGTATCCATCGGATCGCCATCAATGATGGTGATACATGGCTGTGTACATAATGTATATACAACTCGTCTAAACATCAACCCAACAATGTTAGATCTGTAAATTTGCTTTCGCAAATTTTTGGTTCTTCCCTCGCCGGGATTCGAACCCATGCTACTGTGATATCGTGACACCAAATCGCCTGCACTGCAGCCGTCCCGCTAGACCACACGACCACCTGGGCTCTCAAAAAAGAGCTTTCGCTGGCCATGTGTTACCTTTCCACGTCAGTTTTAATCTAGTGGCGTACTACAGTACATGATATATAAGGCATGCAGATGTTAT
Source organism: Mytilus edulis (assembly GCA_019925275.1). Classification (NCBI taxonomy): domain Eukaryota; kingdom Metazoa; phylum Mollusca; class Bivalvia; order Mytilida; family Mytilidae; genus Mytilus; species Mytilus edulis. The sequence continues at coordinate 62,026,902 of CM034360.1, read as the reverse complement.
TGTTACAGATCAGCTAAATTATCTATAGTAAAGGATCCTACAAATTAATGTAAGATACAGTCACAGAAAATAATTATATTCATAAGTACGTCTGAGTCAGTGACAACCCTACAACAGATGTATCCATCGGATCGCCATCAATGATGGTGATACATGGCTGTGTACATAATGTATATAAAACTCGTCTAAACATCAACCCAACAATGTTAGATCTGTAAATTTGCTTTCGCAAATTTTTGGTTCTTCCCTCGCCGGGATTCGAACCCATGCTACTGTGATATCGTGACACCAAATCGCCTGCACTGCAGCCGTCCCGCTAGACCACACGACCACCTGGGCTCTCAAAAAAAGAGCTTTCGCTGGCCATGTGTTACCTTTCCACGTCAGTTTTAATCTAGCGGCGTACTACAGTACATGATATATAAGGCATGCAGATGTTATTGTTACAGATCAGCTAAATTATCTATAGTAAAGGATCCTACAAATTAATGTAAGATACAGTCACAGAAAATAATTATATTCATAAGTACGTCTGAGTCAGTGACAACCCTACAACAGATGTATCCATCGGATCGCCATCAATGATGGTGATACATGGCTGTGTACATAATGTATATACAACTCGTCTAAACATCAACCCAACAATGTTAGATCTGTAAATTTGCTTTCGCAAATTTTTGGTTCTTCCCTCGCCGGGATTCGAACCCATGCTACTGTGATATCGTGACACCAAATCGCCGGCACTGCAGCCGTCCCGCTAGACCACACGACCACCTGGGCTCTCAAAAAAAGAGCTTTCGCTGGCCATGTGTTACCTTTCCACGTCAGTTTTAATCTAGTGGCGTACTACAGTACATGATATATAAGGCATGCAGATGTTATTGTTACAGATCAGCTAAATTATCTATAGTAAAGGATCCTACAAATTAATGTAAGATACAGTCACAGAAAATAATTATATTCATAAGTACGTCTGAGTCAGTGACAACCCTACAACAGATGTATCCATCGGATCGCCATCAATGATGGTGATACATGGCTGTGTACATAATGTATATAAAACTCGTCTAAACATCAACCCAACAATGTTAGATCTGTAAATTTGCTTTCGCAAATTTTTGGTTCTTCCCTCGCCGGGATTCGAACCCATGCTACTGTGATATCGTGACACCAAATCGCCTGCACTGCAGCCGTCCCGCTAGACCACACGACCACCTGGGCTCTCAAAAAAAGAGCTTTCGCTGGCCATGTGTTACCTTTCCACGTCAGTTTTAATCTAGCGGCGTACTACAGTACATGATATATAAGGCATGCAGATGTTATTGTTACAGATCAGCTAAATTATCTATAGTAAAGGATCCTACAAATTAATGTAAGATACAGTCACAGAAAATAATTATATTCATAAGTACGTCTGAGTCAGTGACAACCCTACAACAGATGTATCCATCGGATCGCCATCAATGATGGTGATACATGGCTGTGTACATAATGTACATACAACTCGTCTCAACATCAACCCAACAATGTTAGATCTGTAAATTTGCTTTCGCAAATTTTTGGTTCTTCCCTCGCCGGGATTCGAACCCATGCTACTGTGATATCGTGACACCAAATCGCCTGCACTGCAGCCGTCCCGCTAGACCACACGACCACCTGGGCTCTCAAAAAAAGAGCTTTCGCTGGCCATGTGTTACCTTTCCACGTCAGTTTTAATCTAGCGGCGTACTACAGTACATGATATATAAGGCATGCAGATGTTATTGTTACAGATCAGCTAAATTATCTATAGTAAAGGATCCTACAAATTAATGTAAGATACAGTCACAGAAAATAATTATATTCATAAGTACGTCTGAGTCAGTGACAACCCTACAACAGATGTATCCATCGGATCGCCATCAATGATGGTGATACATGGCTGTGTACATAATGTATATACAACTCGTCTAAACATCAACCCAACAATGTTAGATCTGTAAATTTGCTTTCGCAAATTTTTGGTTCTTCCCTCGCCAGGATTCGAACCCATGCTACTGTGATATCGTGACACCAAATCGCCTGCACTGCAGCCGTCCCGCTAGACCACACGACCACCAAGGCTCTCAAAAAAAGAGCTTTCGCTGGCCGTGTGTTACCTTTCCTCGTCAGTTTTGTATATATATGAACAGTCAAATCAGGTTTCTAGAATAACATTAACTTCATTTACATTAACATAGTGCTTCAATGAACAGGAATGCATAAGTTCAACATACTGCGAAAACCTCTTAATTTAAGGTGGCATATACTCACTTCTTATATTCTGAAATGTGTTGATTATATGTAAAATTAACCAATATCACTTAGTCAAATATGGTCATATTTATAAATTTACTGTTTACAAAAGTTTTGAAAATTTGAAATACTAAGGCTTTTCTACCTCAGGAATATATTAATTAGCTGTATTTGGCAAACCTTTAAGAATTTTGGTCCTCAATGCTCTTCAACTTCGTACTTTATTTGGCCTTTAAAACTTTTTTTTTGATACGAGCGTCACTGATGAGTCTTTTGTAGACGAAACGCGCGTCTGGTGTTAATACAAAATCTAATCCTGGTATCTATGATGAGTTTATTTATAACCACTGGGTCGATGCCACTGCTGGTGAAGTTTTAATTCCTCGAAGGTATATCACCATCCCAGTTGTCTGCACTTCTGTGCTAACATGAATTTTCATTGATATAGTCATATTTATAAATTAACTGTTTACAAAACTTTTGAAAATTTGAAATACTAAGGCTTTTCTAACTTAGGAATAGATTACCTTAGCTGTATTTGGCAAAACTTTTAGGAATTCTGGTCCACAATGCTCTAGATATTTAACTTCGTGCTTTATTTGGCCTTTTTAACTTTTTTGGTTTCGAGCGTCACTGATTAGTCTTTTATAGACGAAACGCACGTCTGGGGTTAATACAAAATTTAATCCTGGTATCTATGATGAGTTTATTTGACCATATTTAGCCAATATTCTACTACACCTGTAAACTCTTTTTGATCAAACCTCTTTCTGGTTAATACTTAAGAGAAGCATTTAAAAGTACTACAATCTACAGTTTCAAGAAACTTACATAGTTAAATATTGCCATATGTGGTAACAGGTCTTGTAAGTGCAACTCCTCCTTAACGGCTTAATAGATATTGAAACGTTACACACTTGCAACCTAAAAAATCAACTTCCTGTTTGCCAATACTTTGTTGGTAAAATTTGATTTTCATGAATATGTTAGATGTGGTGTAAGAGGCAGAGGGACTAGAGCACTGTTCTTGGTTGTTACACCAGTGGCAAAATGTAGAGGGGCATATTAATTGCCTGTTTTCGTCTATCCGATTCTCATTCTATCCTCACATAGCATTACATCCTATTAGTATATGAGAAAATTACCATATGTGCCATATTCTGTACATAATAATTAAAATAAACAAAAAAAATCTATTTTTTTGTTATGAGACTGTACAAACATCCACATAATTCTTAAAATAGTCAGAATATTCATATTTTTCTGTTAATGATTTGAAAGCACATTGTTTTGGCTATAACATATCAAATTTACAGAAGAATTCAATGATATTTTTTTGTAATCAAGGAAATAAGAAATTTTTACAAAAATCTTTGTTTTTTGGTGTGTTGCTATAGTGATTGTTTCTTTGTCAGTATGACTTACTATACATACTACTGCCATTGCTTATATTTTTTTACTTATACACTAATTGTATTTGATATATACAGAAAAGATCTTTCATATTTGTATTTGATCTCTTTTTGTCTGTTAGGTAGTAACTTTTGCACATCAGGAAAATGCAAATCTTTAAGTTTTCAACTTCTTGTCCTGTTGCCATGGTACCGTTGTTCGTAGAAACACAAAAAATGCATTCATTTGTCTTGTGTAACTGTATCATTCTGTGTAAGTTTATCAAAGGATATAACAACATGTGTCACACTTTGTACACACAGTTTTGAAAGATATACAAATAACTGCTGTTGATCACTGTTTCATTAGGGGTCACAAAAACGTTTTTCGGTCATCAAACTAGTCTGGTGAGCCATATTTTTTTATATATATTTTTTTAAGTGCATTGTTTTGACCATCTTATGTCAAATTTAAAAAGAATATTCAATGGACAATTTTTTGGAGATTTAAGAAAAACAGACATTTTTAACAAAATCTGTGTTTTTTGTGTGCAGCAGTGTTGATAAAATTGGAGCCGAAATTAAAAACTATGAATAAAACTTCCATTATTGGTGGTTTATTCACATTTTTAATAATAATTTTGTAATAAATGAAGAATAAACCTTTCAAATTACTTTCAATGGCATGAAAAAATCCAGAGTTTCTACATCAGGTATGTATTTATGCATACACGTGATGTACAAACTCTTGTGACCGTTATAGTATACGGCGGCTATGTGAAAAATTGTGCACATCCTGCTACAAGCATGAAATTTGGCATAGACCTTCCTCAACCATTTTTCTTTCATTTCAGATAGGGAGGCATTTGAAAAAAAATGTCTCACTTCCGGTAAAATCCAAAATGGCGGACATCATACTTAAATTTACCCAATATCGAAGGCTAGTATGTGAAAAGGTGTTATTAACATGCTACTATCATAATATTTTGTACAAACCTTTGTTTTGTACTACTTTTGGATATATGATATAGATACGATGTCTTCAAAAACCCTACTTCCGGTAAAATCCAACATGGCGGATATAGTACTAGAATAAGCTTATTTTTAGAGAGGGTAATTGAAATTTGTTTTAAGGTATTGTTATTATCATTATATTGTGCAGGAACCTTCCTTTGGTGCTTCTCATGGATACAATGTATAAGACATATGTCTTTAAACCCTTACTTCCGGTGATATCCAATATGGCGGACATAGAAATATTGATAATTTTTGATTTTAATATTCAACTTTATTTTAAATGTAAATAAAATGGGTTTTTTAGCTGGTCATTTAACTTTTGGCTTTAAGTTATCCTCAAAACCAAAATCTATTCTGTTGTATACGTTTAAGTACAAAATTAACACTTCCGGTAAAAAAATAACCAATATGGCGTAAAATACAGTGATGAGTCCATATCTTCGATGTAGAGTTTTGGATAGATTGATTAAAACAAAATAAAATCACTAGAGTTCTTAAATATCTTTAGAATGACTTATTTATGGCCGCAATTACATGTTTATTCACAATCGGAGAGCTTATTTTCCAAATTTACAAAGATCGTGGTATTGTTTCTTACGTCTATAATACACAAGCTCCTGATAAGATGAAGAGGTCTCACAAAGAGTTGTCCAAAAGGGTTCCCATGGATCATTTTTTCCCTTCGCCATTCATAAGCGATGGACTATATATATATTAGCTAGTTAGCATAGGAACCAATACAAAGCTTGTTACTCATTTGCACCCGCCATGGTATATTGCACGTTTTACTTGCAGAAAAAGTATTTCCTCTTTCATGAACACATTTTGTCTTGCTTCGTTAACCCCATCTGATAAGTTTGTTCGATCTTACAACAAAACCACGTATCGTTCTATCAATGACATTGTCAAATCCATATCTGGTGATGTTGGCTGATCAGTCATCATTCTAAATGATAGTGTCACATCTTTAAACACCATCCATATCACCAACGCAATTCCTTTTCCAGCAAACGTGTAATCTCTTAATGCCTAGGATATTTGAAAGGTCATGGACAGATATCTGAAGCTTTTTCCACTTCCGAATGCAAGTAAAAGTGTGTCTGCCCCTATGTCACTGAAAAGCGAAACAGCAATGACAGCAACATAAGTATCGACTGTTCGAGTCATGACTCAGTTAAGTCTGTGTTTCACTGCATCAGACATATGCATCTTGATTCAAGTGTTAGCCTCTTCACGTGAACATGATGCTAAGCTTGAAACATTACCACGTTGTGGATAAAACAGAACATCCTGGCCAATTGTTGCTACAGCTACCTTTTCTTCAAAATCTATTGAGCAAGCTGTTTTGACTCTGGATTCGTCTGTGTATTCCCATTCCCCTAAATGTAGCTCTTGATTCTTATAACAAATGCTCAGGATATTCTATCTTATCTTCCTCGAGATGTATTTCAAGTTCATCAACATGTTCACATAAAGAGACGACAATAGAATCATGGTGCATGTTTCTGGTGCAATGAAACACGAACTTGCACGATTCATGATTCGAATAGTTACTGTTTCGTTATTCCGTGACAGGGGTAGACGATCTATGGATTGTGTTACAGAGGGCAAAAAGCTTAGGATAAATATATATAAATGACCTTTCAAATGCACCTGACAATGAGTGATTACACACACTTATTGTGATCCATGTCTCTACCAGTTGTGATAGGGTTCCCTGATTGCTTGAAAAGGAGTGGGAGATATTGATGGCATTTGAAGATGTGACTTTGGCATAAAGAATGATTATCAGCCTAAAACACCGAGGTTTAACTGTAAGATTACACAAACTTATCAGATGGGATTAACATGGTTAACGAATCAAGAAAATAACTATTTGCGCAAAAGGGAAGACAAATTGAGGATATTCTCTAAACTTGGTCTTGTTTTTTCCAGCATGTAAGACGTGCAATATACTAAGGCAGGTGTTTAGGGGACGAGCTTGGAATTGACTCTTGTGCTACCCAGTTTAGGCGCTAATGAATGGCGAAGGGACAAAGAGGATAACTTTTAAATAACTCTTTCTAAGGCCTCATCATTTTGTAAGAATCTTGTACATTGTGGATGTACTGGAGAATGCGGTTTAATGCAAAAAAAAATGCTACATCCTAAGCATCAGAAACAAAAGCCATGATATCTACAGTTTAAATGGACAACACTTCAACAAGTCAAGCATAACCTGTACCTATGCCTACAAATTTCGGAAGACTTCAAATGGACCACCTACATATTAAACGTGGCAAAGAAAGCAAATTCAACACTAGGCTTTCAAAGACGACACAGGAAATACTGCCCACAAGATTGCAAAAAAACAGCTTACATCTCGCTCGTTGATCAACGATGGAATATGGAGCCATAGTATGGGACCCCTACACGGTAACAAACATAAATTAGCTAGAAAGAATACAACGTCAAGCAGCAAGATTTATCACCATAGATTACAAGTCAAGAGAGGACGGGTGTGCCCAACTGGAACTACAAGACCTCCAGACAATTGCAAGACGAACAAGCTAGAAGTTGATATTTATGTACAAAGAGGTTTAGGGGCTGATTCCCGCTATTGAACCAGACGAATTTCTAAAAAAAGCACGTCCTAAGAGATACATAACTGGCAAGAAGTTCGAAGAATAACACGCAACAAGTATTGTGGAAAGGCAAGTAAAGAATCAATCTAAGTGTTTTGACATTCAACTAAGCAAAGCACCACAATACTCAAACTCATTCTTTGTAAAGATAGTGATCGCGTCGAATCAGCTAGACGACACTGTAGTGCGTGCATCAAGCGTAGAGAGCGTCAAATCTGCTCTTACGCCTCGTCAATAAATCGGTGGCGCTCTCTCAAACCGTTATATTAAAGCAAGAATTGGTATCGACAACTAATTCATACAGATACAGATACAGAAACAGAGGATGTCGCGGTCGTTGTTAATGTGAAAAATCTGGTCTCCCGTTAACTGCTTTGTTTGCATGTGGTGGTGCCTGTGAATAAACACGTATTTTTAGCCAATTTATAGTAGTAATTTTAAAAATGTTTTAGTTCTTCAGTAATTTTATTTTGTTATAACCAATCTATCTAAAACTCTTAATCAAAGATATGGATTGAAAACTCATTTTTGAAATTTACACCATATTGTTTTTTTTCTACCGGAAGTGTGATTAAAAAAAAATACAACAGCATAGAATTAGGGGTTTTGAGGATAACTAGAAGCCAATATTTTAATGACAAGCAAAAAAAAACCAAAACAACAAAAAACATTTTCTTTACATTTTGAAAAAAGTTGAAAATTAAAATAGAAAATTGATATTTCTATGTCCGCCATTCTGGATATTACCGGAAGTAAGGTTTTAAAAGAGATATGTCTTATACATTGTATCCATGAGAAGCACAAAAGAAAGGTTCCTACCCAATGTAATGATAGTATCAATACATTAAAACACTTTTCAATACCCTCCCTAAAAATAAGCTTATTCTAGTACTATATCCGCCATGTTGGATTTTACCGGACGTAGGGTTTTGAAGACATATTATCTATATTATATATCCAAAAGTAGTATATAACAAAGGTTGTTACCAAATATTATGTTTGTAGCATGATAATAACACCTTTTCACATACTAGCCTTCGATATAGGACTAATTTCAGTATGATGTCCGCCATTTTGGATTTTACCGGAAGTGAGGCAGCTTTTTCAAATGCCTTCCTATCTGAAATAAAAGAGTAATACTTGAGGAAGGTATATGCCAAATTTCATGCGTGTAGCAGGATGTGCCGCCGGACTATCATTGGCAATCATACCAATTCTTTTTTTACAATGAGTGAGTTATACTTTTCAATGTGCGTTTCTTTTCTTGTTAGCTTGCTTACTTTAATTTATGCATGTTTGCCTAGCTATTACATTATGCATGTGTTCGTGTTGTATAATATGCTTATAACTTGATATTTGATTTTTATATTAAATATCAAGTCAATTGATATGTCTGCAGAGCTCATGTTTACCATGTTTACGTTAACGTTGTTGAATCATACATAACATGTCTTACTTAGTACTTACGCAAATAGAGTTTATATAGTTATACAAGCAAATATAGTTATACAAGCAAAGCTGAGTTGATATTTTCAGAAAAAACCTCAACATATGATCTGTTATTACTATTTGTATAGGTTATTCAGATAGCTCACTAAAACTCATTTACCGTTGTTCTTGATAGCATATATATATATACGCAACAGACACGGGACTTCCAGAACAACAGCATAACATGCTACGAATGAATTTAACACGATCAGAACATCAACCATTATTCATGAAATGACAAAACAATCACCAAAGAAATTATTTATCTACGAAAAAACATATAAACTACTTCACCAACATTGCCAGAATACATGTACGAGTCGGACGACTCTATATACCTTGTCCAAATTCACATTTCAATCAGTTCACGAATAAGCTACGTCTTCTTCAAACAAGAAGTTATTAGGCAACTGGACTCGGACTTGCACACAGGGCAATTCATTTATCAACAACTTAAGAGCAAATGCACTTTTGAAACAATTATTAATTTCCTTTTTAAACTCACGAAGCAGCAGACAGAGCATGGTACACACTATTCTCTTTTCTTTGAAGTGCGCTAATGTTATTGTATATATACATGTATTTCTTATAATATTGCTCTGTCATCATCATATAACACGGATACGTGAAGATTGAGGATACCTTGGTATTTTACTATCAAATTTCTTTTACATGTCAGCACAAACAATGGGCTTTCCCACAACTACTTTTAGAAACAAAAAAAATATGTGGTATATAAGTTAAGGACTTTTATAGACAATCATGCATATTATCCGAATGGGAACCTCCATGAATTTTTAAATTTATTTCAAATAATCTTGATCTATTTCCTTCTATTAAAAGGAACATTTAGCATTCCTATCTATATACATATCTGATGAACTCGTTCTTTTTAATTCTAGTCGGAACTATACATCATCATACACCCATTACTCAAAGTCCTACATGAAATTTCACTCTAGCACCTAGTTCCTTTAGGTCACAAAATATATTCGACGTAAAACTATTCAAGTTTGAACTTTCCAAAAAGCTGCACGGACTGCTTAGCTGTATCCAAATTTTAAGTACTATAAGAAATGCATGTGGTTGCCGAATTAGTACAGGAAGTGTGGTACTTTTTATATATTGTTTGATACGAAAAAATATTTGTGTTAAAGTGTACGTTATACATCCATGGTTTTAAAATATTGGTCACGTTACTTGTTGAAAATAAAAATATATACAAATGTACACGACTTTGAAGGGATGCCTAGAATAGCATAAATTATATATACAGGTAATGCATTTTCGTAAACTTTGTAGAGGAACATAAATTTGCAAAACTAATAGTGCAGATTAACAAAGCAATTATGTAGATTCATGACATATCACCATCTTGGATTATACTTTTGCAGTAAACAATCAGTCTAGTTGTTACTCAAATCTGCTAATTTGCAGACAGAATTTTGTTCAATTTTATTGATAAGACTGTTTATCTCTATGAAGAAAACTTCCTGATTTATCGCATTATTCGAAATATTTTAACAAGTACCAAACATATGTTTTTTAGAATAAATTTGTTCAACTTAGCCGGTTAAGGGGAGATAACTCTTTAAGTAATCCTATTAATAATTTTAGACCTGTTTATCATTGTAAATAAAACGGAAAATTAATGCATCCACGTCACATGACTCTTCAGCATTACATTGAACTAGCACCTCTTGTAGATATGTAAAAGTTTCAAAAACCCACCCACCTCCCCTTGCAATCTTCCATCTTATAATAAATCTTTTGTCTGCTGCTGTTTTATTGATCTTTTAAGAATTCGAATGACCAGAACAGGCCGTATCTATAACATTTCGGACAAAATAGAGGAGACAAACAAGCCGATGGATTTGTTTGCTGAAACATACGTTCAAGAACTTTATATATTAATGCTAATTTTCATGAATGGCTACCACTTTTATTTGAATATTCAGACACCAGCAGTATGAAAATAGAATTATCAATACCTGCTATTAGTTCTTCTCCTGGAATGCATTTAACTTTTGACTTTATTTGGATTAAGATCAGCTTTTATCTTGATTACTTGATTCTAATTGTTCATTATTTTGTAATAAAATCATTCGTCACAGTAAAACAGGATGTCGGGATTAAGAGATTATGATCGTTTCCCGTAATTGTACGTCGGATCATATTATAATTTTACTTTCCTGCGGTCACGCAGGAAGTTCTGTTGAGACCATCTCATGTCTACCCTGAGTGGCCGGTTCTGAATTGGTACCAGATCGAGCTTTTATGATACATAGTTTGGACTATGTATTCAGCGTGCATATATAGTTTTATGATATATAAATTGTTACTCTTTAATCCCCTGAAACCAGGAGGTGATGCGAATACGACCCGACGTATTTCGGGATCATAACCCTCGTTCTCTTTAGGCTGAACCTATAGGAACTTGAACATCCATTGCTACCAATGGTGCACAGATTTGTCAGTTAAATCAATCATGTCGGCATTCTGTTATCATGTCAGACCTCGTCATTCAAAGTGAACTGTGGCCGTTATTTCCACATTAATTATTGGTTTGTTATGTTTTTGCCTGAAACTTGATTCTTTGATTAATAATGTACAATATATACAAACAAATAAATGTAGACACATGTTTGATTTGACTTGCTAATTTGAGCATGTTTAGCGTTGGTATTCTGATATATCTACTATAAGCTTTCGATTCCTAACGATCAAAATCAGAAAATCCCATTTTCGAAGACTGAGATGCAGTTCCAATCCTAAAACTATGACTTTGAAAATTATACGATGTAATATTCGCCACATTCACAGTTTTCCTTAAAACAGCGTTAAACTAATAACGTGTAACATAGTTTCCACCGAAGTGTATGAATGCAGGACCAGTAGGTTTTTATGAAATGGAAATCTTGCAATTATCATTCAGGGTATAAAATTTAGTTATGACTTTCTGCAATTTGGTTAAGCTTAACGATAGTTTAAAAATAAGATGTCATTTATATTTTACAAATCAATGTGTATTGAAGAACCAGAATTCAAATAAAATTAGTTGTTTAAAGCTATGAGCTTAGAAAAAGATACTCAAATACTCTGTAAATTTAATAGTATGATATAAATCATGGTAATGGTAATTGGTCTTGGCAGGTGAATTTTTTTTATGCTCTTTCTTAGTTATTTAATATAAAAAGAAAAAGAAAGGGAAAGTCTATAAATAAATTAGTAAGAAATTATATTGGAGCTTAATTCTGAAGCTCATTATTTCTTATTAATCCCATTTGATCTGTGAATTATTTTTTTAACTTAACTAGTACCAATAAAACATATGATCCTTTTGGTATCATATATAAGAAAAAAGTTGTATTGTATAAATAAAAGTGATTCCAGTGCAAAGTTTACATTTTATAAGTTTTTGTTCAAAAGAATCCGTAAATAATCATAAAAACAAAATCAAAAAAGTTTTTGAAGAAAAAGATATAGAGGATTGCTAAACTGAAATCAATTTATTATTAACTATTACAGTGTGAAAAGTCTTTCAACCTAGCCTATCAATTACGAAGTACAACTTTTCTAAATGTTGCCATCATTTTCTATTAAAGAATTAAGTTTGCTATTGCATATAAAATTGAACAAACGATTTTTTTACCTTTGAATAAAACAAAAAGTGCATATCAACTTTTCATTCTAAGATATGATTTTTTACGAAACTTACAAAAAAGCAACGTACAGCTTTGATTGACATTTTAATGGATCATGATTATTATTGTCACATAAAATGCTCAGAATATCCAACATACCCTGGTGGTAAGCGGATACGTTAATCCCAATATGGGAGACAACTCTAGGGATAAGTTTTTCTTTTCCAATTTTCTCGCAGTAAAAAGTTCATTTGAGAAACATGCTTGTGTCATATACATTTATCGTGAGTGCGTTGATATTGAAACCAAATTTGAAACATAAAATCATTCCAATTTTCGTAAAATAGTCATATATAAATACGAGAATGATGGTCGTAACTTTAGATGTGTGACGGTCGTAACGTCAATTATAGTATTTTGGAAGATGGTTGCAACCAACACAAGATGGTCGTTACTTTGAAAGATGACCGTAACTCGAGTATTTAGACGGACTTTTATCAAGATTTTAAAAGTACTGTGCACATAACCATGTTAATAAACTCAGTTGTCATATATGGTTTACTACAAACAAAATCATTTGTAACTGTGATAATGATATGCAGAAATTAAGTGAAAGAATTAATAAACAAACACAGTTCTGATGTATTCCAAACGAACATCATGTAGGAGTGATAGTGAAAACTAATCAACTCGCAATAGAGGTTTCTCAACATCTTACGAACGGACGAAACTCTACGAACGGATCGTTATGGAGCAGTAATTTTGTTATAATAAAATCCATAATAAATGTCTACCGATACTGCAGTGTGTTTAAAAGACAACAGTTAACAACTTAATAATTTAGTTTAAATATTTTCCTTTATTTTTCTTGTTAAGTCTACCAATTTATAACAATATATCAATAAGAAGAGATCATTTGGATTTTAGTGGTTGGGGCAAAGAAGTTATCCAGGAACTTATTGGGGTGTTTTCTTTTCAAATTTAAATCGAAAGGCGTTCGCTCCTAGATTTATTTTACTTCGTGTCCACGAACGAATTTGTACCGTTAATCAGCATCTAGCTAAGATATATACATGAATCTATATTTACCTTTTTCACATAAACTAAATAGTGATGGTGTCATCATGTTTATTAAAATTTCTTGTACGATTACTGTCCTTTGATTAAATTAATATTCTTCACTTAAATTTATAGATCAGAAGACTTTCAACTGTGTTGATTGAACAGTAAATTGTATATTATATATTATATAATATCAAATAAATATAATATGTATTTGTTTCAAAATGGTTTACAAAAATCAAGCATGCATATTTTACATGTAAAAGACATTTCAAAGGGAAGAGGAGCACAGCCGATAATCCAAAATTATAAGATAAATTACTGCTCCCTCTTTTCTCGTTACGGCAAGTTACGTCAAGTTAGGGCGTTAGGATTGAGGATTAATCTATTTTTTACTGTACGTTAAGGCATCAAATTGTTTAATACACTTATATTCCCTCATATTTGTTTACGACTTTTTATTACTTGCAATCATGTCGGCAGCTATTGCAGTTTTTATAAACCATTGACCTTCAAATATTCGTTTTTGGTCGTTCATGATGAATGTAAATCCACAAATGTGTTTCGGAGTTTTTAACGTGTTGTCTTTATTAGGTCTTTCCACTTTTCCGTGGAAAGATCTATTGGATTTCTTCTGATTATTAGGTCTTTCCACTTTTCCGTGGAAAGACCTATTGCTTTTCTTCTTCTTCTGATTATTTTTTTTTTCTTCCGCCTAATTTTTTTCCTTCGCTGTTTTTTTTGTTTCGCAAGATGTCGCTTAGACATTTGGAATATGATATCGAACAGTTTATACGCTTTTGAAACCAACTCTGCTTAACCGAATACTTTACCATATAGGAGTTATCTCCCCGAACACTGTTTTTCTTGTTATCTCTAAGGCTTCGCAACCGTATAAGAAACCGACAAATTTATTTTTCCAAATTGCTCGTTATATCCTCAGGATTTTCTGTTTTATTTTGACCGAAGCCGTATCGAGATTCCATATGAGAGTTATTTCCCCTTTTGTATTTGAAATTTTGAAATGTATTTTAAACTGGAAAACCATAAGTGATAGAGACCTAGGGTCTTTTAATTTGAGGTCCTTGGTCCAAAAAAAATGAAAATAAGGTCAAGGTCAAAGGTCAAGGTCATATTATAAATTTTGATTTTGGTTTATTCACTTATTTTCAAAAGCCGTATAACTTATCGACAAATTGTTTTTACTAAATTGTTAGTTGCGACATGTCTTAACTTATAAATTTTGGTTGAAAGGGTGCGTAGATAAATGGGAGTTTTAGCCCCTCTTATGTTTAGAATTATGCGTAAAGTGATATTACTCATAAACCATACATATTAAGGAACTAGTGTCTTTAGGTTTGAGATCCTTAGTCTATGATCTTGAAATTGAGGTCAAGGTCATAGGTTAATTGGACGTTCTAGATTTTGACCTTTGCTCCAAATTCATATTTAGACATCATAAAGTCATAGGAACTGACATATCAACTGAATTTTTAATATTTTCACATCAAAATATGTTGTAAGTGGTGGAAAGACCATCAATGGTTCTCTGAACAATTGGTTTTTAATTTTTAATCGATTGCATGACGATCATATATTGCGGTATATCATTGATATTAGTTATAAGTATTGGTCCGGACTGAAAACTGAAGCCATGGTGTCTCTGGTTGTCTGGTTTTTGGGGTAAGCATTGAAAATTATATAAATTTTTTTTAATTTATATTCATAATACAAGAATATAGTTATTAAAGGAAAAAAAAGAAGAATATAGCTGCTCACACTCACACTTTCTCTCACTACTAACACACTCACACAGCAATCTTACCATTAGTATGCATGTATGTCTATATATAAAGTAAAAATAAAAAAAAACTGCTCACTATAGTATAATTTAAAGTATAGACGATATTAAATCATGAAAAAATTGTATGTAGTGGGGGCCAGAATCTTTCATAAGATGATGCTCTATTATTTTTGTTTGCAATATAAACTTCATTAGATTGGTATTATTTTATTCTGGATTTAAGTCCTATAACATGGACTAGGAGCTATATTTCTTAAGTTTCATCTAAAGATGTAGTTTTTAGCTATAATAATTGACAAATTTATAAGCAAACTCTTAGTAATAAATCCCAATAAAATTTTCGATTGACTGATGCTGAATTGGTCATCAAATAATTTGATTTTCTGTAAAAATGACAACCACAAATTGTATGTACCATTTCAATCATAAAATAAATGTTCTATTGTTTCCTCTTCCTCATTACAGAAGGTACATAGACTTATTTCCTCTTGCTTAATTCTATATAAAAATGTATCAGTGCGTATAATTCTATCGAATATTTTATGTTGAAAATTCTTTAAATATGTATCCCTACAACACCTTTTAAAAAGAGAAGAATACTTAGACCATTTTGAGATTTCAGAATTTGCTACATCCTCCTATTTAAAAAAAATTTCATGTGGAAGTATGCATATTTTATCTTTTGTATACAAATTTTAACTTCTTATTTTCTAAGATCCTTTTAGAAAATGCATCAAAAGGAACAAAATTTTCTAAGTTCAAATCACAATAATCTTTGATGTATTTTTTGATATCTATTGGAATATTAGATAATAAACTATAGTATTTCAAAAACGTTTCCAAATTAAGTTTTTGTCTTACGTGTTGGAATGTTAATAGTGATTTTTTTGGACTATCTACAATGTCCCTTATAAACTGTATACCATATAACTTCCATTTAATATAAACAGGGTATTCAGTTATTGGTATAAAGTTTAAAATATCCAATGACAAAATTTCTGGAACACATAACTTTGTATAAGGCTTTGCCATGTGTAAACATTCAAATATGTCTTTCCAAAATGGATTTTTAAGCAATAAGAAATTTCTTTAATCTTATCCTTCTGTAATGTAAAGACTCTGTCACCACCTGACTGTTTTAGTTCTGCTAGTAATAGATTCTGCCAAGTACCCTCTAAATTTGATAAAAATCTCTTTGCCCAAGATAATTTAAGATATGCACAGAAAGACTGCAAATGCACCATATTTAATCATCCCTGTGAAAAATCTGCAATAAGAGTACTACGCTTGACCCTATCAGTCTTACCATTCCAAATGAAATAAAAAAGCATAGAACACAGCTTATCTAATTGTGAGTGAGGTAAATTTGGCAGGGCAGTCAACAAATGAATCAGTCTTGGCAATGCCAGAGTCTTAATTACGAAAATTGGAAAGACCTTTTGTTTTTCTTCTGATTATTATTATCATTTCCCTTTGAAAATTGAAGATAGGCGATTTGTTGGATAAATTCATACGTTATAAGTCGTAGAGGCTTACAGTCTTTTGATATGAAGTCCTTGGTCCATTTGAAGGGAATTAAGGTCAAGGTCAAAGGTCAAGGTCATGTTCTAAATTTTGAATTTTGCTTGTTATCGGTATTGCACAGAAACTGTAACCGTAAATGATATGATGTGTTTGCCAAATAACTGTTTACAATAAGACGCAACTTCAACCTATTTCAGTCAAAGTGTTTTGGTTAACCCTTATAGGAGTTTTCTCCCCTGATGTATTTCAAATCAGTATTTCTCCACAACCATACAAGTGATTGACCTCCGGTCTTCTGTTTTGAGTTCACTGACCTATGACCTTGAAATTGAGATCAAGGTCGAAGGTCAAGGTCTTGTTATAAATTTATAAATTTTTCTTGTTATCGTTATTCAAAAGAAACTGTTACAGTTGATGATATGATTTGTTTGCCAAATTACTGTTTACAAAAAGGCGCATCTTCAACCTATTTCAGTCGAAGTGTTTTGGTTAACCCTTATATGAGTTATACACATGATTGACCTTGGGTCTTTTGATTTGAGATCACTGACCTATGACCTTGAAATTGAGGTCAAGGTCAAAGATCAATTTGACGTTCTAGATTTTGACCTTTGCTAAAAATTATTTTCTGTTCATAATAAAACAATAAAGTCTTCTGCATATACCTATTAATTCTAATTTTCATATCAATTTGAAGAACCAAATTACATCAACAAGGAGTGACATTTTCTAACATCGTTTTTTAAATTTCATTCTTATTATCGAGGTGGAAAGACCTTCAATTGTTCTCTGAAGAATTGGTTTTTAATTTTACCTAGTAATGTTAATTTTCTATGTTGCCAGCTTTTTAGTATAGCTGAAACCTGTTTGATCTTTTTTCTAAAATAAATATCAAGAATACTTTTCAAATAAAGCGAAAAATCTATTCTAAGTCTAAATGTGAGCAAGTCACTCACGATTCCAGAGTTTATTCATGTACAACCGGTAATTTTCTATTTTTATTGTGACCGGAAACACCGTTTGGATTACGTATTAAGCATTTATGATGACGCTGAAATGAAATGAAAGAAACAGCATTAATTGTTTTTATACCATCTGCAGGTAAATTATTATTGTATTAATTATTCCCTGGCCTTTATATAAGTCTTCAACAATATATAAACATAATAAACACATTAAAACAAACATTATTCATCCGGAGAACCATTGCCGATGTATTTTCATATTTTTGTATCATTATCTGTGTATACAGCAGCACTATAAATTAATTACACTGACAAACATATAGTAAAATATCTTCTGTTTTGATGTGACACATAATTATTTGCACGTAGAATATTATAATTTAGGTTAGTTGTTTTTTGTTGCATAAAGATTGTATTTTCATTGTTAAATAATTGTTTTGGTATATTAATCACATGCTTCTATAATGATGGAACAATACCCATCCCTGTTCATTTCTGCAAAGTTTAATTAACATTTACATGATTTATTTTGAACACAAATAAGAGCTATTTGCTATAAAAATTATGGAAAGCCTGTTTAACATTAATGTGTCATGTTATGGAACGCAGGTTTACCAATATTTTGTAATTCAATTCAAATGAGTGTTTTGCTTAAGTAAACTTCATTTTGAATGTGAAAGAGAGTTAATGAAATGATTTAAGTAATATTTACTGCATATAAACCATACTTTGTCATATTAAATGTATACAAGAGTTGTTGGTATTAATACTGAGTAATTATTTGCTAAGTTGTGTTCTACAAGTGTGTATTAAAAACCTTCTTTTTGTGTATTTGCAGGACTGCCTGTCACCTTTGTCAATCAGTAACACAATAAAGATCTATCATCAAATATGTCACTTCTGTAAGCCTCACCCAACACCTGGCTACATTTGTCGTCATCGACAGGATATATGTGACAACTTTTTACTAAATGTGGTAGACGGAGAACAACATTCAAGATGGCCGACGGAGATATCATTGCTTTGAAAAAGGAACTAGATGATGTTAAGCTGAGATTAGCTAAGGTAATAGCATGTAAAGAAACAGTAGAACCTAAGGTTGATTTTACACCGAGAGAAAGGAAAATAGAGAAATTCTCAGGTAGGAAAGAGGACTCGCAAACATTAGAGGAGTTTATCGAAGATGATGATTTGACAATAAAGAGTAGGCCCACCTCAGAGGAAGAAAAAGTAAACTTTATAATTAGTCTCCTAGAAGGTCCAGCTAAAGGAGAGATAAGGTACCGACCTCACTCTGAAAAGAAAACAACAAAAAAGTGTGCTTAGTATACTGAGGGAAGTATTTGGTGAAAGGGGAACAATATCTGAACTTTTGTTAGATTTCTACGTTTGCAAACAGACAGAAAATAGACACTGCAAGAATTTTCACATATCCTCATGTGTAAGCTAGTCAAAATATGCAAACGAGACCACACATGTATAACGGATCGAGACATTGTCTTGCGCAACCAGTTTGCTGAGAATGTTAGATCAACATGGCTCAAAGAGAATTAAAGAAACGCATAGGAGGTACGCACACAATTTCATTTAATGATATTCGGGAAGAAGCAACTTTGCTCATGGAGGACGGCGATGTACAAGAGACAAGACAGCAACAAGATAACAGGACAGATGACTTTGAAGTCTCCATTTTCGCTACTCAAGCCAAACCATCTGGAACTTCCGACATAGCAAAAGTACTTTAAGATCTCAAATCTGAAATCCAAAGCATAAAATCACCATTAAACATCGAAAGAAGAAAAACAAGGACCCTATAGAAAACCAAGAGATTGTTACTATTGTGGTAAGCCTGGGCACATAAAAAGAAATTGTCGCAGCTCCATCAGAGATAAAGGTAATGAATGCTACATATAACCAAAAGAATGAAACAAATGATTTAAACGAAACAGTCTACGACAGGGAGCCGGTCTGTAGGCGCTGGTACAAATGGCTCGTCCCTTGTTAAGAAATCCGTTTGTTGACATGAAAATTGGAGATGTAGTTGTATCATGTATTTTAGATACTGGATGAATGTTTAGTACTAATCGTTTTTCAATAAGATGTTAAAGTCAAATTTTGAATTGCATCAAGATAAGAGTTTACTTCGGCTTAGGGCAGTTAATGGGTTAGACATTCCGTACATTGGATATATAGAAACAGATGTATACTTACCTTTATTTGGTGTAACTATTAAGGACAGAGGAATTTTGATTTTAAAGGATTCTCCTGGAGTAAACAGGAAGGACTCGTCTGACCTTATTGTTGTGAACATAATATCTCAATGTATGGATCTTTTCAAAACTATAAACAATTCAATCAAACCAGAAAATTCTGAAATTAAGGGATTTGCAAGAGTAGCCGAAAGTTCTGAAATTTGTGCACCAGCTAATTCTGTTAGTATTGTAAAAGTTGTAGGACCAACACAGACAAGGTCAAAGGACAAAATTATAAACATTGAACCGTTATCTAGAATTACAGAAGTTATGGTAATTGACTCTGTGTCAACTACAGAAAGAAACCGATATCCGGTGATGATATCAAATTTGAAATCATCTGATTTATAGCTAAAACCAAATACTAGGATTGGTGTTATAAGAGAAGTAACTTGTTTGGTAAACCAAGAGGAATCAGAAGTAGAATTTTTTAAAACCAATGAAAATGAAGAAACATTAGTTTTAAAGGCTGAAAATAATGAAATCAATTCTAAACAAGACCTTTCTCTGGACTTCTTAAAAGAATTAAACTGTAGCGAAACTGAAAAACAGAAGATAGTGGATTTGATCGAGAAGCATCAAGATGTTTTCATATCCGAAGATACACCACTACTATGCAATATCAAATTGATTTGTCTGATGATAAACCAGTAGCTCAGCCTTATAGACGTATACCATCAAGTCAGTACGAAGAAGTTAAAACGCATATCAAAGACCTTTTGGCGAAAAATATCATAAAAGAAAGTATAAGTCCGTATGCGATCCCAATTGTTGTCGCAAGAAAAGAAAAAAATCTATACGCCTATGCGTTGATTACCGGAAGTTGAACCTTAAGACAGTCCGTGACGCATTTTCGCTACCACGGATAGATGGGACTTTGGATGCACTTCATGGAGCAAAATATTTTAGTACTTTGGACCTTGCTAGTTGTTTTCATCAGATAGCAATGCACCCTGATGACCAACAGTAAACTGCTTTCAGTACAACATTTGGGTTATTTGAATATACAAGAATGCCATTCAGATTGTGTACCAGTCCAGCCACATTTCAAAGGTTGATGCAGCACATTTTTAATGATTCCGTCTTCCAAATTTTGCTAATATACCTAGATGATTTGAACATTTACTCTTCAACGTTAGAAGAACATTTGACAAGATTAGATAAAGTGATAACGAAACTAAGAGAACATAATTTGAAACTTAAAGGAAAGAAATGTCATTTTTCAGAGAGCAAGTGAAATATCTGGGTTACATTATATCTTCAGATGGCATCGCAACCGATCCAGACAAAGTGGATGTTGTAAAGAAATGGCCGTAACCAGAGACTGTAAATGACTTGCGCTCTTTTCTTGGATTTGCGAGTCAATATCGTAGATTTGTTCCAAAGTTTGCACACGTATTTAGACCTTTATATCATCTTATTAGTGTTTGTAACACGGAAAAGACAAAACAGAAGTCAAACAAACAAATGCAACTTTCATGGACAGAGGAATGCTCCGACGCATTTACACATCTAAAAGAGAAGCTGACGACTTTACCTATATTAGGGTATGCAGATGATTATAAATCTGATTTCATTTTAGAAACTGATGCTAGTTTCAGAGGACTTGGAGCAGTCTTGATGCAATAACAAGGGAAAGATCTCCGTGTTATAGGCTATGCAAGCCGCACACTTAGAAATGATGCCAATTATAGTTCTGCTAAACTTGAACTATTAGCCATCAAATGGGCAGTAACTGAAAAATTTAAAGACTACTTACTTGGTTGAAAGTTTGAAATTATAACAGACAACAATCCTCTGTCACATGTAGACTAGCGGAAAACTAGCAGCAGTGGAACAACGATAGGCGGCTCAGTTAGCTCAGTTCAACTTTTTCAATTTCATACCGTTCTGGAAAATTAAATGGCGCCGCTGATGCTTTATCACGATTACCTAGTTGCACGACAGATGTACCGACCGATCAACGTGTTATAGCATACCAGAGAACCGTAGAATCAATAGAAAATGAAGTCGAGGAAAAAAATGAACTGCATTTCAATGATGGGATACTAAAGGCGTTATGTAACCAAATTAGGGTATTACCTAGATATAGTAACAGTGGCATTAAACTAATGCAAAATAATGACAATACGATTAAACAGATTTTGATATACTTCAATGAACAAAGAAACCCGTCATCAAGTGAGCGAATGAAAGAGTCTCCTAAAGTAATATCTATGTTACGTCAAAAGGACAGAATGTTTCTCAAAAACGGGATTCTATATAGAAAGGTAACTGATCCACAACAAGGTGAAACACATCAATTCGTTGTACCAGAGGCTTTACAAAAGCAAGTGTTAGAAATGTTACATGAACATGTAGGTCATCACGGAATAGAAAGAACAAGCTTGATTCGTTCAAGGTGTTACTGGACAAGAATGTTCCAAGATATGGACAATTACTGTAAGGCATGCGAACGTTGTAATGTTGCAAAGATGCCATGTCCGCGCACAACAGTTCCAATGAGTCACTTGTTAGCCAGCAAACCAAATGAAATCCTAGCCATAGATTTTACTATTCTAGAACCAGCAAGTGATGGTAGAGAAATTGTTTTAGTTATAACAGATGTATTGTCGAAATTTACAGCAGCAATTTCGACACTAAATCAAACTGCAGCATCTACCGCCAAAGTACTAGTTTCCATTCGGATCAGGGGAGGAACTTCGAATCTGAACTTATTAGTGAGCTTTGCAATATTTACAACATCAAAAAGAGAAGAACTACTCCTTTTCACCCAGAAAATAATGGTCAGTGTGAAAGGTTTTATCGGACTTTACATGACCTACTTCGAACACTAACACCAAAACAGAAACAACAATGGCCAAACTTTCTTCCAGAATTAATCTTTACATACAACTCAACAGTTCATGCGTCTACAGGGTTTTCTCCGTGTTGTCTTATGGTGGGTAGACAGCCTAGATTACTTGTTGACTCTCTTTTTGGCTTTGAAGAAGATGGAAATATTAGTGACAATAGACACGAGTATGTCTCTGAACATCTTAATAAAATGATGATTGTGTATGAAAAAGCAGGGAAGCACTTAAGGAAAGAAGCTGTTTTACGAGAGAAAGCTCATAAACAAAAGCGTCCGAACATAAACTTGGAGTTGGCACTCGAGTACTTATTCGTAATAGAGTACAAGGCCGAAATAAAATTCAGGACAAGTGGAATTCCTTACAGTATCAAGTGATAAAGTGCTTAGACACTGACTGTCATGTTTACCTCATTGAACCAATTGATAAATCTGGACAACCTCGCGTCGAAAATAGAACAAATTTACAAATTTACAAAGTGTGCAAATTCAAACCACAAACAGACAGTAACAGTTGTTCAGACGAAGACCTTATTGTAGTTGGATACAACGGATACCGCCAGCTGAGAAGATCCAACAGAACTAACTTTGGTAATCACTCAAATGTTTATAATGAACCAAGATCAACTGTTTACAATTGCATTTTCAAGTCTTTGACAATTTTTGACAATCAAATATTTTTTTGATATTGTACCAATGTGAAGTGTTTAATGACTTTTAAAGTGATGTATGTTACCATTTCTAGTCAAGGTTGTTTGCTAATGATATTTGTTTAATTTTTTTTTTTCATTTTTAATAGGTGCCTGTTTGAATTTTTTTATTTTCTTGACACTTTAAAACTTTGACTTTTTGCTGATTTTTTTTTCATTTTTGTGTTTAACTATTATTCCATTGAAAGTTTTGAAGTGAATTTTCTAGTCAAAGATTACTTGTAATTGCATTTCTAGTTAATCACACCTTGCAAGTAAGGAGAATTTTGTTTGGTGTGTCTTATTATGATTATGAGTTGTATCATATTTTTAAATTCAGTCCTATGGCCACACCAATTTAATTTCTTGTTCTACGGATTTTTGGACTCCAAAATATGGGGCGAGCGAGCGATTTGAAAATTTTAATAAAAAAATATTTAATTTGCAAATTTTTGAGGCGAAGCTTAAAAAGTAAAGGCGAGCGATTATAATTTTTTTTTGTAAACATAAAATAATAGGTTTTGACAATATTAAAACTTGATTTATCACTTGTACTTTGACATTTCTTTAATTTCTGAAGTATTTTTTCCCTGTTCACCAAGAAATAATTAAATCTGGTCTATGTATGTGTGCCTGACAATGAGACAATTCTCCATCAAAATCATAATCAGTTTGGGGGCAACCCCTTAATGTTATAAATATCCCTTTTACATGTTGTATGAGGGATCAATATAAGTTATAATATATTTGTTAGTACAAAAGGGCTCATATTTTCTCATAGAACTATATATCTATCTGGTATTAAATGGTCAAAACATGTCCAAGAATTTAGTAATATTCCTGGACTTTAACCATGTTAACACATTTACTTTAACAGTTTAATATTATTCAAAATAAGTGGACCCCTCTTTTAGAAAAAATTGTTTAAAATATGATGTAGCTCTCCTCTTTTTGAGTACAAAATTCTAAGTGTTCAAAGGTTTTGTATAGAAGAACTAAACAAATCCTTGGTATTTCTATTTTCTTTTTTACATCAGTAAAATTACCCCTTGTCTGAGGGAGGGTTGTTCTCAACCTGATAATAACAAACACAGGTCAAAGTACGGCCTTTTACACAGGGCTTTGATACAGACCAAACAGCAAGCTATAAAGGACCCCAAAATTATTAGCGTACACAATTCGAACAGGAAAACCAACGATCTAATTTATATCCAAACGAGAAAATACCAATGAACAACATCAACAAACGATAACTGCTGAACGACATGCTCCTGAATCAATCAGGACAGGTGCATAAACATGCAGCGGCTATGGATAGTTTTGTTTCGCCAGCATACAATATAATTGCAGTTGAAGGCAAATCCTTCAGAAGTTCTTTGTACTTCATTCTAACAACGAGCATTGTTGATAGGGAATATAGGTAAGGGGAAAGAAACCAATTTTTTGTTCTTCACGGAAATATCCGCTGTTATAACTTTTTATCGGAGCACTCCAGGTTTCATGCTGAAACAAATATTCTCACAGATATTAACACAGTGTGGTGAGATGCTTTTATGTTTAAAATCGTTATATATATACAGGTTAGACTGATTAACAAATGTTGATATCTTTTTATAATATTTACGAAAAAAAAAACGGTGCGGGAAATGGACATGATTACAATTCCGGATGCGGGAAGCGGGAATATAAAAAAAATAAAAAAATTCTGTTTTGAAAAAAATAGGTGCGGGCGGGTCCGTCGAACAAGGGATCAAATTGGTGTGGCCTATACTGTAAATTTGTACTTTTTGTGTTATGGTTACAGTAACGAGGACGTTACTTTTATAAGCAGGGGAGTATGTGAGCAAGTCAATTACGAATCTGGTGTTTATTCATGTATAACCGGTAATTTTCTATTTTTATTGTGACCGGAAACACCGTTTGGATGACGTATTAAACATTTATAATAACGCTGAAATGAAATACAAGAAACACCATAAATTGTTGTACCTTTTTATACCATCTGCAGGTAAATTATTATTGTATTAATTATTCCCTGGCCTTTATATTATTATAAATTGCTTTAATTGTTTCTGTAAAGTCTTCAACACATATATAAACGTGATAAACACATAAAAAAATATTCATCCGGCGAACAATTGCCGATGTATTTTCATATTTTTTGTATCATTATCTATGTATACAGCAGCACTTTGAATTAATTGCACTGACAAACATATCGTATTATATCTTCTGTAATTATGTGACACATAATTACTGCCACGTAGAAAACTATAATTTAGGTTAGTTTTTTTTTTGTTGCATAAATATTAACTTCTAGTAATCTGTTGTTATTTATGAATTATTGTCATTTTGTTTAATTTCGTTGGTTACATCTTCTGACATCAGACTCGGACTTCACTTGAACTGAATTTTAATGTGTGTATTGTACATGTTGTAGGTGTTTGCTTTTCTTCATTGGCTAGAGGTATTGGGGGGGGGGGGTTGATATCTCATAAACATGTTTAACCACGCCGCATGTTTGCGCCTGTCCCAAGTCAGGAGCCCTCCGGCCTTTGTTAGTCTTGTATTATTTTAATTTTAGTTTCTTGTGTACAATTTGGAAATTAGTATGGCGTTCATTATCACTGAACTAGTATATATTTGTTTAGGGGCCAGCTGAAGGACGCCTCCGGGTGCGGGAATTTCTCGCTACATTGAAGACCTGTTGGTGACCTTCTTCTGTTGTTTTTTCTATGGTCGGGTTGTTGTCTCTTTGACATATTCCCCATTTCCATTCTCAATTTTATTGTATTTTTCATTGTTAAAGTCAATGTTTAATTAACATTTATTTTGTACACACATAAGAGCTATTTGCTATAAAAAACTATGGAAAGCCTGTTTACCATTAATGTGTCATTTTATGGAACGCAGGTTTAACAATATTTTGTAATTCAATTTAAATGAGTGTTTTGATTAAGTAAACTTCATTTTGAATATGAAAGAGAGTTAATGAAATGATTTAAGTAATATTTACTGCATATAAACCATACCTTGTCATATTAAATGTATACAAGAGTTGTTGGTATTAATACTGAGTAATTATTGGCCAAGGCAAGCAAATTATTGTAATTATGTATTTTGCTGATCTCATTTACATTATAGTGTACATTATAACTGAAGTTGTGTTCTACAAATGTGTATTATAACCCTTCTTTTTGTGTATTTGCAGGACTACCTGCCACCTTTGTTAATTAGTAAAACAATAAAGATCTATCATCAAATATGTCACTTCTATCAGCCTCACCAACACCTGGCTACATAAAGTTTGTGTGTGACCACATAATATTGTAATTAGGACAGATATTTTTTTGTTACCAATCCAAACAGCTCTTGTCTTTTATTTGTTAATTTTCAATCCAGACAACATATAAAAAGAATCAAAACAATTGATACTTCCTTGTAGTGATGTCTCACTACCATCTAAAGTTAGAAAAGTATCATCTGCATACTGACTTAAAAGTGTTTGTTTTTCATTAATGAGGATACCATGAATTTTGGGCTTTGAATAGTTTCAACGATAATAACTCTACACCAATAACAAACAAATAAAGGGAGAGCGTGTCACCTTGTCTGAAACCTCTCTCAAGATTGAAAAAAAATTATAAATTGACCTTGTTGATTACACAACTTTAGGCACTTTTGTAGAGAGTCTCGAACCATCTGCACATCGAAGGACCAAAATTTAAACTTTTTAATGCTTTTTGTAAAAATTCCCAGTCAACAGAGTCAAATGCCTTTTCAAAATCAACCAATTAAAGAAAGGCGCTTATGTTGTAATATTCAAGATAATGCATCAAATCATACAATAAGCTAGTATTCTCCCCAATGAACCTCCCCCTTGATAAATCCCTTTTAAGTGTCACTAATAATAAATGGTAATACAGACTTGACTCTGTTTGATATAGCTGCAGAAGCTACCTTAATGTCTGTATCTAATAGGCTGATAGGTCGCCAAATACCAATATATTGACTATCTTTTCCTTCTTTTGGTATACAAGTTATGACAATTTGATATTGAAAATCTGAAAAACGTCCAGACTCATATCCATAGAATAATGATTGATAAAGAAATGGTCAAGATCTCTCCAAAAGAATTTGTTAAAATCGACAGTAAATCCATCGCTTCCTGGGTTTTTTTCCATTTTTCATGTTACTCAATACTATAGTATATTCCTCATATGTCAAGTTACCCTCACACAGGTCATGTTGGTCCTGTGTGAGGGCAACATCGTGAGAAAAAAAGCTTTCACTTGAACAATCAAGTTTTCTCTTTGAATACCAATTTTATAAAAATTATGTTGTTCTGAAAGAATCGTGTATTGGTCTGATACATGTATATGATAAACCTTGATCACCAATTATTTCAACAATTGTCTTCTTTATAGAATTTCTCTCTTTTCTAATTTTAAAAAGTATTGGGAACATTTTTCACCATTTTCATGCCAGTTTGCCCGGAACCGTAATTGTAAACCCTCTTTCTTCTTCTCTCACATGGATTCTAACTCCACTTTTTTATCATTTAAATTGATCTGTACAGCTTCAGTAGGGGCTGTATTCATAATAATATCTAAATTTTTAATATCTTCTTCAAATTTCAGGGTAGCTCTTTTTTCTTTTTTTGATTTAGATATACTGTGCGTAATGGACAAGGATTGGATTTCCATCTTCAGTACTTCAAGCAAAAATTGATCGTTACAAGAAAACTGTACATGAAATAGGTCATCTCTACTGTCTTAAAGATAGAAATCAGAAGCAGTATCCTAAATATACATCTTTACCTTTTCAACATATTCAGTATCTCTCAACAACTGTGTGTTAAACTTCCAATATCCCTTACCCCTTTGATCAATACTGGCAGAAAATGTGAAAACAATGGCTGAGTGATCGGTTTTGTATCGAGGTATAATTTTTGTTTTTTTCATAAGTGAAAATAAGTCTTCACTTAATTTAAAATAATCTAATTGACTCTGCTTCAATGAAGAGCGTCAAGTAAATTTTTTGTCAACTGGATGACAGGTTCTCCATGGATTCAAAAGTTCAAAAGTTTGTGAAATTTCTTCAATCTTAGCACGAGAGTTCAAATTTCTATTGTGCAGAATATTATAAGTGTCCATATGAAAATCTTGCACAACATTCCAGTCACCCCACAATAAGATGCTAGCATTAGTATAGCAAGAAATGTTGTGCAAAATATCACTGAACAATGATGGTTCAGCAGTATTAAATCCATACACAATGACAAAGGTTATCCTTTGTTCATATAATGATAAGTCTAAAAAAATAAGACGACCTTGCACTATGGGATGTTTGCATAATTTCAACTCAGGCAATTTGGTATTGTACCAATAGGCGTATTCAAGATTTGCTATAACCACGGGTAAAAATAATTCCTGAACTTCGACATTGTACAAGGAAAAACTTTGCAAGTTACAATCAGCTTTACTGTACCAAATGACAATACCACTTCTCAAAATCCAGACTAAAAATAAAGCGTATGTTCTTAAATTCAGGTACGGACCTTTAAATTCGGGGGTATGGTCTAGTCGCGATAACGACCCCAATAACCTATCGATATTTTTAGCTTATATTGATTGATTCCTTACTAATGCTCTTTCAAATTAAAAAAAGTATCAATTTAGAATTGTAGATTTTTTTAAAAATTTTACCTAGTAGGTACATAATAGTTTTAAAAATGTTTATCTTTTCAATAGATACAAAATCTAAAGAAAAAATTCAGGATACTGTTATTTCAGGTGATGTCCAATTTGTAAAAAAAACGCCTTTTTTAAATTAATTTATTTGGTAATTAATAATTATTTGATACGAGCTTTTATTATTCGTAACTGAAAATGATCATAACCAGAGCTGTGTTTTTTGTTTTATATGAATTCTCCACTTTTGAGAAATTTATATTGTCATTCAATTTAACCACTAACAACTATTTGCCTCTTGGTTAATTTTATACATTATATATTAAATAAAACAAACGGTGCTTTTCATTTTGTATTGTTTCCTTCGATTCGTTCCAGGTACCTCTCCCTTCACCCTTTTTTTTTTCATTTGGTGAAATCAATTTCACAAATATATCATATACTATATTCATATAATAAAAGACACGTTTTAAACTCTTGACTTGTCTTATTCGGTCCTGTTTAATATAGAGTTACGACCAACACAATTTACGTTACGACCATTCTCAACATTTTTGTTGTTTTATAGTTACGACCATCGTGCTCTAATTTTTGAATGACTATTATACTAAACTTGAAATGTTTTTATGCTATAAATTCTGTTTCAATATCAACACACTGACGATAAGTATGTGTGAGACAGCGGTTTGGATCAAATAAATCATTCACTGCACGAAAACCGGAAAAGACAAAAAATATCCCTAGAGTTGTCTCCCACATAAGGATGGTCGTAACTTTACATTACGACCAGTCGCTTACCGACAGTGTACGTAATAAGCTCCGAGCATGTAAGAATAAATTTATGAGCCCTTTCAATGACATAATACAAATACTCACTTCACTTATTACTTTCCAACGGTGTTCGAATTTGTCCATAGAATACTTTCTGGTGGCTGTTATTTCATTTCTATATTTTAAAAGTTGTGAAATATCATCAAAATAACTTCTTTCATAATTTTGTAATAGGAATTTCGCCATTGTTCTAATATCTAAAGAGTCTGAAAATTCACCTGGAAAAAAAATAAGATAAAATGGGCATAATACTGTTTCAAGAGCACACTTTATGGACGATTCAAAACGATGACCGACAGATTAAAGATTACAAAATGAAATATTTCTAAGTCATTCTAAGTCATCTGTGACACAAAAGTCTGTAACAGGTTTTCATGAAGTAAACTATAAATTTTAAGATATATAAATAGTTTTGTCCCCGGTTTGGAAAAAGGGTTTGCGCAAAGAAACTTGTTCCACCCCTTCCAAAGTCTATATATTTCTGTCCCAATCAATAGCCTGTATTTCAGTAGTTGTTGTTGGTGGTTCATGTCTGTTATATGTGTTTATCGAAAATTGTTTTGTTATGAATTAAGCCGTCAGTTTTCTAAATAGAATTGATTTATATGTCGCATATTGTGACCATTTATAGCTATAGACTGTTAATGAATAGACATAGCTTCAGATATAAAAACAATAATGAAATTTGAACTGATATGATATGTTTCTGAATTCTACATTTAAAGGACATTTGATTTATATTTTGTCTTCAAAATACAGTTGCCATGGACGGAGATGCAAAGAAATGCTTTTAACAGAACACTTCCTCATCTTTATGTTAATCTTCGAGATTCAAAATGATTTAAAATAACCATAATCAGTTGTTTTGTAACTATTTGTCTAAAATTAAAACAATCAACCTTTTGTTTCTGAAGTCTTTCAAAGTGTAATTGAGTGATCAGTACACAAGTCAACCAAAAAACATTCTTTCACAAGTTTGTTCATACCGTATAATATGCAATACCCCAACCTTGAACGTATGCATGAATCTTAAATAATAAAATAGGATGTCGTAACATTTTTCCAAAATCTTTCTTGTTCTTAAATGATCTTGTTTTAAGGTAGCACAAGACGAAGATTTTTTTATTTTCAATCTCCAGCCTTAAACATGCTGTTACTTTCTTAAGAATGGATATCAATTAATAAAAGAGGAATATATAGATAAACTCATCATAGATACCGAGATTAAAATTTTATATTAACGCCAGACGCGCGTTTCGTCTAAAAAAAGACTCTTCAGTGACGCTCGAATCCAAAAATGTTTAAAAGGCCAAATAAAGTACGAAGTTGAAGAGCATTGAGGACCAAAAGTTCCCAAAAATTTTGCCAAATACAGCTAAGGTAATCTACATGTATTCCTGAGGTAGAAAAGCCTTAGTTTTTCAAAAGTTAAAATTTTGATAACAGTTAATTTATAATTATGAACACATCAATGATAACTCAAGTCAACCCAGAAGTGCTGACTACTGGGCTGGTGATATCCTCGGGGAAATAAATCTCCACCAGCAGTGGCATCGACCCAGCGGTTGCAAATAAACTCATCATAGATACCAGATAGGTAAACGATTAATGTTTTA
This sequence comes from Mytilus edulis, assembly GCA_019925275.1. Taxonomy (NCBI): domain Eukaryota; kingdom Metazoa; phylum Mollusca; class Bivalvia; order Mytilida; family Mytilidae; genus Mytilus; species Mytilus edulis. The sequence goes on along the minus strand of CM034360.1, from coordinate 61,995,174 downwards.
ACTTAATGCAATATTTTTGTTATGCAATCATTATGTAATCAATTATTATGCAATTAATGGCAAAATATTAGTCAGTTCACTTGAATGAATATAGCTCTTTCATCTCTATAGCTATACAGGAAATTTGAACGAAATCCTAATCAACACAGCAGGAGCTACAAAAGTACGTCTCAAATTATCGCTATCGTATTCCATTCTCTCATAAATCTGTACTTAGTGTAAACATCCTTACCACATAAAAGCATATAATGTTTGATTAGGTGTAAAATTTTATCAATATATTCTATTCGAAATCTGAGACACCCTTTTTTAGGTAATGTCTCTAGGAACTACATCTAATAAAATCAACCCTCTGGGGGTAACCACGAAGAAGCTAATTTCAATTGAAAGTGGAAATTTCTTGTAAAATTTTGTAGACACAATTAATATTATAATTGATTACATAATTATATAAGAGTAATCTGTAAGCTATCCATACAAACCACTTTTATAAATTGTCATGCATTATAAAGAAAGTTACAGCATTTTTAAACTTTGGAATTTGAGGTATAAAATGTTTGTATTGTGCTACCTTAATACATTAATAAAGTGTAGATATTTTTAACTACAAAAGTTCAAGATTATTCTTTGACATGTTTAATAGTTAACTCTAAAATATAGTAAAGTATGCTCTAACCTCGACGTTTCCTTTTTTCTAACATATATCTTTACACATCTTTTTCATGGATACTAATTGTTTTGTTTATGAATTAAGCATACATCCGAAACTTAGTACATATTATATGTACGACTTTTTCGTTTGATCAATACATTAACTGATTCATCAGTGTCTAAAATTTTAACTTTTAACATGAAAATAGATAATCCGATACGTATCTGAATACTTCAGTTCAGCAACATCTCTATTTTATAATTAATTCGATCTATGAATAGTATGTACTCCATTTAAAACCAGACATGAAGTGAATATTTTATTGAAGGATATTTCCTAAATAACACAAATCAATATGTAGAATCCAACCAATACGTTTACTACACATGAGATAATTTTCAAAATATTTACAAATAAATGACAGTGATAACAATAGCTCAATCTGGGCCAGGAAAAAGGCGGCTACTGACATCGCATAAAACAATATGGCTAGTGTTGAAACGTAATAACTGCCAAAACACGTTAAAATTGGGAAACAAACTTTAAATACTAAATGTGGGATAAACTTCAATGAGACAACAATCCAAAACGAAAGAAACACACAATTTGGCTTTAAACAGGAATATTGCAAGATTCAGATCTTCCCCAATCCATACATAAAGTTAGCGGAAACACATAACAAATGAAAACTCAATTGTCTTTTCTACATAATGTTACCATTAGGGAGATATAGTGAAATTGATAATGATAATCATAATTATTTAAGAAACCAACCTTTTTAACAGCTATATATTTTGTCAGTTATTTATCCTATTGGAATACCTTGGGAGTTGTAATTAACATGATAAAGCACCAAAAACAATTAATTACCATGAGAGTGGCCAATCTGATATATACCTTTCCGATTTTATACGGCAGCGTTTAGCAAGACAATCCTTATTCATCAAAAGTTCTCTTGTCCAAATTGTTAAGCATTATCAGAAATACATTTCATTTTGTGAAAGTGGACAAGGAGATACAAGGCTCTCACAATACAGGTTCATACAACTGGGATGAGCAAACCAATCATCATTTACCGTAAAGACTATAAATGTTATGTTTTTATATTTGCTACGTCAGATATGTCCGCAATATATCTTTTTTTTCAAATACTTTGTACTACACGTGGAACAAAACTTCATTTCGGGGCCTTTTATAGCTGACTATGCGGTATGGGCTTTGCTCATTGTTGAAGGCCGTACGGTGACCTATAGTTGTTAATTTCTTTGTCATTTTAATTTCATGTAGAGAGATGTTTCATTGGCAATCATACCACATCTTCTTTTTTATATTTACCTCTGTAAGCCAATAGCAACGCCTGTTGCTGTTTATTTATGATTGCAGTGTAATCAACTCGTTCAAATGGATATTGTAAAGACTGCCAATCAGTATCAAAATATTTTCGCACTACTTTGGTTCCTATATGAATGATGAAATTCACCATCCTAAGGTAATTCATTTCTTCTTGTGAATAAACCTGAAATTAATAACTATAATTATTATTCATAATTCAAAATATATATTAATATTTATCCGCTAAGCACGATTTTGTTTCATACACTATCAATTATCAGCAACAATGTATCAACACATGCATGTAAATACATATAATTACGAGACGCACGCTTGAGAGCTTCAAGTTTGTTAACAAATCGAGTATTTTCAGAATTAAAGTAATTGAGATTAAAATTCAAGAAAAACTAGGTACAGATCATCAGAGACATAGATATAATATTTCTAAGATAAATATCGAAATAAGGGTTCCATACAGAATAATGAGATACAGACCAAGCATACCGTGCAAAGTGAAAATTACTCGTAATTTGTTATATAAAAGAAATGTAACGCGTGATAACGGACAATTTACATCAGCAAAGCGAGAAATCCCCAAATGACACTTATAAAAACCAAACATCGAACTGCAAGGCAAATTAAAAAAGGTCCATCAGAACTGACAAAATCAAGCTCTATTAATTAACGGAATAAGTAAACAACAACTTCAATTAGCCTGACTTGGTAATGGCATTTTCCAAGACAAGACATCACATGCATTATTGCTATGCATTTCTTATGGCTACATATCTATAGCATGCTTATCGTTGCTGGTCTTTGGTCAATTCTTTTTTATGTCCCAACCGAAGGTGACATTCAGGTTTACCCTTGTATGTACGTCCCGGTATTGATTGTCTCTACCTCATTGTTCTTTAAGCAAATGTAATAAAACTATTGCAAAAGTGCTTATTGTCAACAAAAAGAGATCAATTTCGAATTTATAGTAATATCCTGTTATAACCGTAAAAGTTGGAGCATCTGTGTTCAATGAACACATTCAATTTGTATGCCCTTTGAATCGCTAGAATATGTATGTTCTGTTCCATGTTCCATAAGATTTAAAGTATACGGCATAAATCAAAACTTCTAAGAGAAACCTGATATCTTAGGAATCAATAGATGTAAGATGGCCTGTTTCTGGCCATTTACTTTCTGAGCACAGGATGATATTGCCACTCAAATTCTAAATGGTTCTCTCCGGGTACTCAGCTTCCTCAATAAATAAAAACTGACCGCCACACAAACAGGCGTTAAACACCATCAATTATTCAAACAATCCAGAATTCAAAACATAAATTTTCAGTGTAATAGGAACCTCCGGACATAACAATAATAGTTCCAACACGAGCATAGCACATGGTACCTGAGCACTGAAACCTCTCAGAGATCGGAACACACCAATGATCATCTGGAATGAACTGGTCTACCATATTGTCTACATTATATGAAGTCCTTACAAAAAGTTTACGGATGACAACTGTTTGAATAACTTTAATATATTAACGTGTCCATTTATATTTTTGTAGTCCTTTTTAGTTTAATCCGTTCTTTAACGTATGTATGCAGTTTTTGACTTTCATATATTTTGCCTCGAGTCTCGTTGAAGGGACATTATTTGACGAAATGCGATTCAGATGCAGTCAACATTGTTATCTTTTACATTTTTCTGTAACATTTATGAGATTTTACATATACACGCAATACCGTTTTCTCACATTTAAGGTTGATTTAAAAAAAGCAAATACAAATTAAACAGATAACAAGAGGATATAGTATGGGTTTCACATGGTTTCAAACCAGGGAATGGAGGCTAATTTGAAAATCTAAAGATATACTTGATTACCATGGCTAAACCTATTCAATGCGCCTAAGGATAAAGCTCAGGGTTAATATCCATTTACATCATGTAATAATTGAATAGGAAAAAAAAGTATTCGAATGCACCAAACTTTATCAGAGATATCAAATTAACCATATGGTTAAATTCTTTTATTATGGGAATGATGGAAGCCCAATTAAAAAAAAACATAATTTGAATTCGAGAATAAGACTTAACAAATGGTAATCACTGATAAAAATCGTAATCCCCAATTTTGTAGTTTATTATCACGGATTTAGTTCGTGATTACGAGTCTGAGAAATCAGTTAACATCGTTTATTTCGTGATCACGGAATAATTTTTGTCATCACTGATTAAATTATTACTACAAAACAAGTTATACAATCTTTAAATAGCAACGTTAAAGAAATAAGCTAGAATACCTACTGGTGAAATATACCTTTTGTCATGTTGCCATCTTGATAAATGAAAATCCATGAAAGTGCTACACAGTTGATGCAGTGTTCACTTTACCGTTCGGGACCTATACGATAAAGTTTTCGCTTTTTTTTTCATTCGTGGCCAAATCGGTATGGGTTTTAGTCGTGGTTGAAAGCTGTCCTGTGACATATACATTGTGTAGTTTAATATATGAACGGTATTTGGTCTCTGGTGATTTGTTTTTAACAGTCATACGTCCTTTCTTATTTCTTTATCTATCAATTGAGACGTGAGTTACAATAATTTGTCAGAGTATGGTTTCTTATCATATTTTCCTTCCTGGTGACTCATTATATTGTATGCTAATCCCCGATTTAAAGTGTGAACTTGCGGAGATCTTTTTTTAGTGTTTGCGAAACATTGGCTGAAGGACCATAGTTATCAGTTTTAATCATCTCAGATTACCATCCTTTTAACACTAAATTGTATAGATCATGCTACCAAATTAATAAGATTGTCTCTTTCATTCGTCAACTTTGTCTATGATTCAATTACTATTTATCAGATAACTGTGGTGTATACTTTAACATAAGACATAAAACATAAAACATTTAATTTCACTAAAGCCCTCCACAGTCGGTATGTTAGTACAACATTTTAATAGCAAAAAATTAAAGTGTGAAAATATTTACTTCAGAACAACATGGTAAACAAAGGTGCAAAAAAAGTATATATATTGAATACTGTGACAGAAAGTATAAATTATAGTAACAGGAATAAGCACATGTGTTTAAAGGTTCTAATAAAATTTTGAAAAATTTTGTTATTCCAGTAACATGAGTAAGTGTATATAAATCTGATGTATTCATCAGGTTTTTTTTCAATTTTAAAAACATTTGGGTGATAAAATATAGTTAAAGGAATAAATAAATTTGTTACATTGTTGAAAAAGTTGCATTTGGATAAGTAATGAAACTTATCACCAGTTCATAAGTATTACAGAGATATTAGTGTCTTTCCGGATTATCAATATTTAAAGAATCTTCCAGTTTCAATGGACAATTTATTACTAAGACAACGGAATTTACATAAATACCATCTTAGATCAGATGGTAACACTGATAAATATTTCTCAAAACAAAAATCAGATTTATATATTTTATAATTAGAACAGATTACTCAATTCATAACATTATTACTCTAGTGCAGCATTAATTTATCACTCAAACATTTCTTAACATTCTTACTAATATTATCAGATTGAGCAATTATTCATTCCTCCCGCGTGAAGGTAAATACACGGGCTATACACAGGTTTTTTTTTAAATTTCTAACAACCGTTTACAGTGGTTACAACCCCTTTTACCAAGCTAGTACCATGTATAATACAGTGTACTAGTACATGATTGTGTTTCTCTTGTACCACACATGATACGTTGCCAGAAACCAACCATTCTAGTTTAAGGTAGCACAATACAAAGATTTGTTCACCCCCAATCAGACAACTTCAAACTGGTGTAAAATCTTTCATCCAGCTTTAAAATTTTTAAATGAGGAACCAAAGAGAAAAAGAAAAAACATAAATCTTTATAATGGTGTTAATTTCATTATTACATGATTATTACATAATTCATCATTATGTAATAAGTTGCTAGATTGTGATGTCCACACTTGAATGAAATTAGCTATTTAATTTGTTATTAATAGCATCCCAAAAATTTGGATAGATTATTGTGCAACATAGCTTGGCCTTCTAAACTGTGTCTCATTCATATTTTTCCTCATGCAGTTCATTCTCTCACAAACCTTCAATGAAGTTTGTAACCTCAATTCATAAGAAATCACTCAATTTGATTGGATATATAGTTTTTTCTATCGATTTTATCGGAAATATGAGACAAAGTGTTGACGATAACTGGTCAAGGAACAACATGTGTTAAAATCAGGCATATAGGGGCACCCATCTAGGAGCTAATTTTATTTAAAACTAAATTTCTATGACAAAAATGAATGTGTCACAATTGAATAGATAAAGATTTTCATACTTGTATCTCATTAACTTCAGTATAATTCACACATGTATCATTAGAATACTTCAAGTTTGGCCTTTAATGATCAATTAGGTTTGACCAGTAAGAACGCATTCCATTTCAGCAATTCTAAATATATGAAGAAGATGCACATCCTGTGCATAATAAATCAGATCTGGCGGGAGAAGTCATATCATTATTGACCTTGCTGTAAGTCAGTTGATACTTATATGGTCAAAACTCCGCCCACCTTGATACACTTTAACAATGAATGATCTCAGAAGTATAATTACACATTGCATTTAATTTTTTTAGATGGATTTTATCTATTTATTTAGTACAAAAAATAATATATTTTGTTTTAACATTTGACAAAAGGTAAGTTATGCATGTGTACATAAAATGATCAGTTTGTTAGTCTGGAGGATTTTTGAAGGGGATTTCTAGAATTATAATTGTAAACAATGACAATATTGTGCTTTACAAGTTGTAACTTTTTCTAATTTTTGTAGTTTGAAAATGGAATATTAAATTTGTGTTTTCTTTAAAAAATAATTCGTATTTAAACATTCATCCAAGAAACTCTAATATAACCATCGATCAGCATCAATATAAGCATTATTAATGTTGTACAATTATATTTGTTTAATATCTGTACATTTATATTTTGATTCCATGTACATTTATAAATAGTTGTTTTGTTTTTTTCTCCTGGCAGCTCCATTATAGAAATGTATTTTTATTTTGAATTCATCATCTCCTTTTTTTCATAATTCCCTTATCCACCTCTTTTTCATAACTGTTTTTTTAATGCTGGTCAGTGGTCATACAGCTATCAAATGATTCGAATGATTAACCACAAAGTACTGCCCACATGTTCTTATCTTGTATCAGTGACCATGGTGACAGACACGTACATTTGTTCATAAAACCAATTATTATCAGAACTTATTAACAGTGCAAGATATGGAAATATATTTTTATTTTGTGGTTTTGGAATATTAAGAAGTAACAAAAACAGCTGAAAAAGAAATTTTGATAAAATTTAGTTGCTTTTGTAGTTTGCTACATTGTACCTTAATAAGGACATTTCACATACAAATAATCATGGACATAAATTATTGGAATTTTGTAAAAAAAAAAGGTTCTGTATATTGTTAATTTGTAAAATTGGTGATGACCAATCTAAAGGGGCTGTTAAAACAAGTAAAACACACTCATTGATCATGCAGATGTGTCATCTATGTTTTTAAAAGAAAATGTGTATTATTGCAAGATTTGGTCCAATTTTGGCGTATTTTCTTAGTAGTAACCTCCCTTGGTAATGTGATATAGCAAAGGTGGTCGTGTGGTCTAGCGCGTCGGATACAGTGCAGGCGATATGGTGTCACGATATCTCAGTAGCATGAGTTCGAATCCCTGAATCCCGGCGAGGGAAGAACAAAAAAATTGCGAAAGCAAAACACAAGGTGTCAATATATATATATCTATACAACTAATTAAAACATCAACCCAACAATGTTAGATCTGTAATTTTGCTTTCGCAATTTTTTTGTTCTTGCCTCGCCGGGATTCGAATCCATGCTACTGAGATATCGTGACACCAAACCGCCTGCACTGTAGCCGTCCCGCTAGACTACACGACCACCTGGGCTTCACAAAAATAAAGCTTTTGGTGGCCGTGTGTTACCTTTCCTCGTCAGTTTTAATCTATCGTCGTACTACAGTACATTATATATAAGGCATGGAGATGTTATTGTTACAGATCAGCTCAATTATCTATAATAAAGGATCCTACAAATTAATGCAAGATTCAGTCACAAAAAATAATTATACTTATAAGTACGTCTGAGTCAGTGACAACTCTACAACAGATTTATCCATCGGATCACCAGCAATGATAGTGATACATGGCTGTGTACATTATGTATATATTATTGTTACAGATCAGCTCTATATATATATTTGACTAACAGATCGAACAACTGATGTTCTTAAACCCTGCTGACTGCCATTGGCGATTGCCAAATACATTGAACCCAAGATGTATCAAAATGGACCTTAATATTAATTTAATACTAAACAGGAAACAATAAACTTGCAGCTAAGATGTCATACCACAAACATGAGGTGTCAACAAATTTTTGTACAACAGATCCGGATTTCGACAATTAGTGTCTCTTCAGTGATGTTAGGGATCGAAACGGTATTTGAAAAGCCATATAATTTACCTCAATTTAGGATAGACTCTTGAATTTAAAGAGTCGAAATAGGATGAACAGATCATTTAAACCGGAGGGAAAATATGAAACAATATAAACAAGTCTAAATTGAAAACTACGTTCAAACCTAAGATAGTTGATCCGGAGAGGGGGGTATGTGTTCCTTCCACAACAAATACTTTTTGATTTCCAAAGTTTTAAAAAGAAAAAAATTGTTCAGAGAAAGGGAAAAACTGTTTTTGAGATTTTTGCTAAATATTTAATGTAAAGTTCTTTAGAAAATCAGGCTTTGGTATATCCGTTTGTTTTATAGTGCCATGTCGAATCCCTCCCACCACTTCAAAGTTAAATGGTTGTTCCCTGTTAAAAGACAAAAAATAGAAATAATCTAACAAACATTGCAAACAAGATATAGTGGTGCAAAACGTTGAAACTAGGTAAAAACTGAGGGTATTTATATACAAATACATCCCTTTGTCATACTGCCTCATTCTAAATAACCCGAAACTTTAATTGAGCTGTTTGAAGGGAGAAGAAATTTTCACAAAGAGGTTTAAACATGAACTAAATACAAGGGAAAATATCAATAGAATAACCTACTTATGTCGTTTTGTAATCTCTTGGCATGAAATGGTATAACTTCTTTAGGTTTCCATAGCTTTATGCTGGATGGATCAAGTGTCTGGATGGATATTCTTCATTTTAAATGAATTACAGGATCGTTTGACATTCCGTGCAATTTGTGGCTCCTTCAGAATTAGGGACACAGAAAAATATTGAAGCATAGTTTGGTTTAAGGTGTCAAAGCACCAATTTTTTCCTTCGTTTTAGGACGTATGTAAAAGTAGCCCTACTCTGACACACAATAGTGCTTTTGACGTCATTATTTACTAAACTAACCAAAACATTTGCAGAAATGAAACTTTTGGTGAAAGAGAAATATATTTAGATCATTTTGAGTCTAAAGGAGTAGGTCCGGTAAGGGCCGATTTTGGCCTCAAATTTCATGTTCATCTGACGAAAGATTTTGACCACTTTTTAAACACTTAAGTGTCTATTTTATTTGAATCAATTAGTTTATGTGAAAGATTTTAACTGATTTAGTCATAAAAAACGCACCGATTCAAGCTGAAATATGAAAAATCTACCAAATATGCCGAAAAATGTCACTTTTCAGATGGTTTTTGTCAAAAATGAAAGTGGCCGCATCCGTGTTCATCCTCAACCTTTATATATGTTAGTATTATCATAAAATACAACTTACATTTCAATATTAAGGATGAACACGAATGCGGCCACTTTCGTTTTACCCGAAAACTGTATAAAATTTAACTAAAATGCTAGATTTGTGAAGATATAAATAACTAGAAGTTTACATTTTAACAATTTTGTAAAACTGCTATATTTTGGGGCCAAAAAGGGGTCTTACTGGACCTACTCCTTTACTTGTCTATGAGTTTGCATTAAAAATTCAGGATTAATATGCTCCATAGTATACTAATTTAAGATTTCCAGAAAACCAGGAGTTATTTTGGTAAAATTGGCATGCAGAAAAGTAATACATGTACAATTTAGGATAACCTGGCTTTATATTTAGAAAGCTGTGAAAAGTGCAAAATTTGATTGAACAGACAGGGATTTTTAATTGGTGGTCTGCCACCTGAAATGAGCGAGTGTTAACATTGTTTTGTAGTAACAATAAATATGACTATGTAGTTTGCCTCTTGTTTCACATGTAAATATTAGGCTGAGTGTTTCAAAATCAAGTGTATTGTTATTGATTATGGTTACTGACGTAAACAGGTACCCCGTAATGCGATTCAAGCCTCCACGCGATGAGAGATCGGTTTTTAATTAGATTGTGGATTTTATAATGACGATTTAACATTACACATGTTTGGAAGATAGACGCGAAGTTGTCACTTATCGTCCAGTGGCTAATATTTCATGAATCTTCAGGACTATAGGCAAAACGCAATTATTCGCTAAAATAACCGTTCCATTGCTCCGGTGTATCATATATACACATTAGGGGGGGGGGGGATGAATATTACCAGAGGAGAGACGATGATTCAAAAGTTATTAAACGAGCAACAGCATATGGCATAGTATGAAGATCGCCTTTTTTCCTTCATTTTCATTTTATTATTTTGAGCGTTGTAAATTTTGAATCAAGGAAGTATTTGTGTTATGATTTTTCTTATTTTTCTGTAAGGGAAGACGACAATGTATTTGCTTTGACATTTTCTTAGGTTAAACAGTGCAACATTGTAATATTAAAGAGTGGGGGAGGGGCCGGTTCTTGTACTTTTAGGGACATTTTTCTCGTCTGACTACTCTATATTCAGGATATTTTGTAGTGTTATTTCCTCCAACCTGGTGTAGCCTGTAATTCAGTGGTTGTCGTTTGTTTATGTGTTACATATTTGTTTTTCGTTCATTTTTTTACACAAATGAGGCCGTTAGTTTTCTCGTTTGAATTGTTTTACATTGTCTTATCGGGGCCTTTTATAGCTGACTGTGCGGTATGGGCTTTGCTCATTGTTGAAGGCCGTACGGTGACCTAACGTTGTTAATGTTTGTGTCATTTTGGTCTTTTGTGGATAGTTGTCTCATAGGCAATCATACCACATCTTCTTTTTTATATTATCATATTTTAACCGATCGTACGTCCCGAAATCCTAAATATATCTCAAGAAAAATTCAATTTAATAAGTGTAATTGCATGAAGAATAATTGTCCAAAGTTCCACGTCTATTATTTAAATATGTCAAAATAAAGGATCACTAAAACGAGTCTTACGTATGATTCGTCAAGCATACGTACCTTTCGTCAATTTGTAAGAAAGCTCTAATATGTTAAACTTAAATGATAGTAAAACAGTACTCAGACTGATATATACAATCAACAGTTACCAAATTGAAATGAAAACGGACCGATTTAACGGCATTACATCATATAAATATTTATTTATGATAAAAAAAAAATAGCATCTAAATAACACCAAATGATAGTTTTACAAAATTAGGGGTTAAATTTATATTTTTTTAGCCAACTTTTCAAAATAACGATTTCTTATTTAATAAATCAGGCAATCAAAATCCCCATACAGACCTCAATTATAACTGACCAATGAATATTATGCCCAACAACTTCATGCTATATATACTTGATGTTTTTGATCTGTCAGTTATCATGAAATAGATTCGTAAAGATCAACCCTTAGAAAACAGTAAGTAAACTCTTCCAACAATTAGCTTTTTAAACAGCTTGTTTAGAACTTCTAATCGGACAGTCCTAGACGCATAAGGTCCTTCACAATATTCATCCGGTTAATGTTCCTTTTGTTTCTGATTTGGTAATTTTCCTATATTAAGATAAATGCGAATGCAAAATAATTAGCTTTGTCTATTCAGTCCAATTAATTAATAGATTTTGCTTTATTTGTGTTTTTTTTTTTAAATAAGAACTATGCATGCAAATTTCAATGAATAAAACCGTATTAAACTAGGATTCACTGTCCCGATCAAAACGTGTTGGGTGATCTATATTCGCAAGTTCAATATATTATATGAAAACAGACACTTTAATTTAGTTGTTCGTTATTCCCTTTTCATGTCTAAATGAAGCAAAAACACCTGAAAAAAACTTTTATCTTTCTTAGTTTTATCCTTGCCTGATAAAAACAAATCATATGTTATAAATCGTATTTAAACAGTAGATAAGAACAATAGTAAAAAAAATATTTAAAACTTTACAATAAGCAGTCAGTTATGTCATAAACTGAAGAGACCCCCCCCCAAAAAAAACAACAAAAAACAAAAATAAAACAAATAAACAAAAAACAAAAAAAAAAAACATAAAAATTTAAATGGATCTTGTCTTTGTGTGCTAAGTACTAGTACTGTTACAGAGAAATTAATTAAATTGATTGATTAATGTTTGCTTTACGTCCAGTAGCAAATATTTCATGACTGTTAATGACTATAACACATAAATTTTAAATACAATAGGTAGGTCATACAATAGGAGGTCGACAGTGAGGTTGGACGTGAAACTAAAAAAAAAAAAAACACTAGAAAAAGAGGGTATATTGAATAAGGACAGAAATTAAGACTTGAAACAGCAGGCAATTTTCGGACCACGCAAATAATAGGTGCAAGAGTTTTTAATTTGATCCATAAAATCTACCCTGAAGTCGATCATCCATGTTTACGTGTAGTTTACAATATCATTTCACGGATTCAATTTAGGTTAGATATATACTTTAAGCTCGCTTTAGTAACTGTGAGAATTCTACAAAACTGTATTGTGTATTGTACTTTAGTTTTTGGTATGATAATCGGTACTACCGATCACTACCGCTCTCCTGTTGGTCTCGTGTGGGGGCGTTAGCCTCGAGAGCGGGAGGTCATTAAATTTGTTCGAATCCCGAACGGGTCAAACAAAGACGTTAATTAAATTGGTATTCTATGTCAACGCTTAACACGTGGCATCATAGAGTAAGAGCACAGACTGGCCGGCTCAGAGTCGGAAATGTGTCCGGGTCGGGTGACTTTTCTTCCTGCGAACTAATATCTTGTGAACTTACACTATTAAAAAAAAACGACTTAGCTTGTCAGTCTAGTAAAACACGGGGTTAATACTTTTATTATATTTACACGTAATCGTCCTGAATATTAATTTTATTCGCCGCTGGTCGTCATCCATTATCATTATTTATTTTACCGTTTTATTATACAGTGAAGTTTTTTTCTTTTACTGGTATATATTAAAACTTCTTAAATTTTCACCAATCAAAATTAAAAAATGGCAGGTGAAATTTTTCAAACACTTGTGATTGTTGGGATTATTATCTTTGACTGTAAATAGTATTAAATCATATGTGCCTTTTCGGATATATAATATTTGACGGAAAATATTATTGAATTAACTCCGTTTAACTATTATATAGTCATGGGTCGGTTTTAAGCTTATTATTCTGTATACGGAATGTTCTATATAAAAAAGACCGAATGTTGACTCTAAAGATTTTTATTTATCTGTGTCTTTGGGTTGCTGTCGCATTAATGTATACCTTTATCTCCTTTTATCCAAAACCAAGATTCCCTTGGGTATAGAAATATTGAGATCATAGACCTCTCCCGTCCCACAGTATACCCTTGCTTAATGGGTGCGTTCGTTTGGCTTATTGGTTATATAAATACGAAGCTTTGTCCGACACCGTGTGTCCGATCAAAATATAATATGAATGTATACCAGATGCCTGGTGCAGTGAGAATTCCACGCTATCTTTACATTAAAAAAACATTAGAGGGAAAGACGATCTACGCACGAGTTGAATGATTGAAATGTGTAAACAACAAGAAAGGTCAGCTTAATCTTTTTAAATAAGTGGCATGGCTGATTTTAACAACATGTTTTGTGATTTTTGCTAGAACAATAGTAGATGAAAAAAAAATATAACAAAACCGACCTGCAAGACAATATAAAAAAATGAAACGCTCAAAATAAGTTGAATCTTTTTTATAAATTGTTGTCAACCTTTTTTCATAATTTTTTTGTTGCTTTTATGACAACTATTATACCAGTCTGAGATATAAATAAACTTGAAACAGCAAATGTTGTCACCTAGACGAGACAGCCGCTTCAATATATGAGTTATTGCTACTCAATGAAGATTGTTTTTCTGTTCTAGTCCCTTCCCTATTAGTTTTGCTGGAAATTATACAATGTAACCCCTGATGTGTACTACGACAACGTTTTTTTAATATTAAAAAAAGAAGATTAAATGCAAAGAGAAAAATGATGGAAGAAATGCTAAGATTTACGCATAAAAAATTCAAATGTAAAATATAAATCAATTGCTTTTAAAAAGCAATTGTAAACGGTCTTTCCCCCTTTGAAACATAGATTAATTTGGGGGGGGGGGGGGGTTTGTTTGTTTGTTTGTTTCTGTAAGGGGTCTATAGTATTTTGTTACCGGAGAAGTTTCATGTTTAGTTTGGAAAGTTTTTCTTTTATTTTAGGTCCAGCGCGCGCGCCAGATTGAGGAGATATCACGTGACGCGGGTATATAATAACGAAAACTTAGTCTTTTTATTTCTTTTTAGGTGGGGACGTTAAACAGACAACATCTATAGAGATGGAATGTACACAATGTAATTTCTTTTGTCATTGTAGGAAATTGACATTTTGATCACAGTTCACCAGCAGTGCATGATTTGGATTTAATTGATCCGATGTAACTTTAAAACACGTTTAAGGATTATTTTCTTAAAATATACATTTTTCAGCACCAGTTTGTAACAGATAAGTTTTTCAATCCAGGAGCGGACATTTTTATTGTAGGATTTCACTGAGATTTACGGACCTAGCAAGCGATTTTTACGGCATTGCCATTTCTTTTCTCTAGGAAAAGTCTTGAGAGATATCGGCACCACGTTGTTTTATGAACCTTTAGTACATGTATGCCCTGCTGACTGTAAATTTTGGGATCGATTGGACTTGTAGTTTCAGTGTTCAAGTGATAACAAGGAGGTGCATTTTTTTTTTCAGAAGAGATGTAAGATCAATATTAAAAACCAATTGTTCAGAGAACAATTGAAGGTCTTTCCACCAGTAAATATCTATTTTGATATTAAAATATTAAAGATCAGTCTAAAATGTCAGTTCATATGGCTTTATGATGTATAGATATGAATTTTAAGCAAAGGTCATAATCTAGAACGTCAAATTTACCTATGACCTTGACCTCAATTTCAAGGTCACAAACTGAGGATCTCAAATCAAAAGACCCTAGGTCTCTAATATGTATGGTAAATAAGTTATATCACTTTACGCATAATTTTAGATATGATAGGGGCTAAAACTCCTGTTTATTGACTACGCACCCTTTCAACCAAAATTATTAAGTAATGACATGTCACAACTAACAATTTAGTAAAAATAATTTGTTGATATCTTATAAGGTTAATGAAAATTAGTGAAAATAAGCCAAAATCAAGAATTTAGAATATGACCTTGACCTTTGACCTTGACCTAATTTTCAATTTTTTAGACCAAGGATCTCAAATCAAAAGACCCTAGGTCTCTAATATGTATGGTTAATAAGTTATATCACTTTACGCATAATTTTAGATGTGATAGGGGCTAAAACTCCCATTTATTGTCTACGTACCCTTTCAACCAAAATTATTATGTTACGACATGTTGCAACTAACAATTTAGTAAAAATAATTTGTCGATATCTTATAAGGTTAATGAAAATGAGTGAAAATAAGCCAAAATCTAAATTTAGAATATGACCTTGACCTTTGACCTTGACCTAATTTTCATTTTTTGGACCAAGGATCTCAAATCAAAACACCCTAGGTCTCTATCACTTATGGTTTTCCAGTTTAAAATACATTTCAAAATTTCAAATACAAAAGGGGCAATAACTCTCATATGGAATCTCGATACGGCTTCGGTCAAAATAAAACAGAACATCCGGAGGACATAACGAGCAATTTGGAAAAATAAATTTGTCGGTTTCTTATACTGTTGCGAAGCCTTAGAGATAACAAGAAAAACAGTGTTCGGGGAGATAACTCTTATATGGGAAAGTATTTGGTTAAGCAGAGTTGGTTTCAAAAGCGTATTAACTGTTCGATATCATATTCCAAATATCAAAGCGACATCTTGCGAAACAAAAAAACAGCCAAGGAAAAAAATTAGGCGGAAGAAAAAAAAAAAATAATTAAAAACCAATTGTTCAGAGAACCATTGATGGTCTTTCCACCACTTACAACATATTTTGATGTGAAAATACTAAAAATTCAGTTGATATGTCAGTTCCTATGACTTTATGATGTCTAAATATGAATTTGGAGCAAAGGTCAAAATCTAGAACGTTCAATTAACCTATGACCTTGACCTCAATTACAAGGTCATAGACTAAGGATCTCAAACATAAAGACACTAGTTCCTTAATATGTATGGTTCATGAGTAATATCACTTTACGTATAATTCTAAACATAAGAGGGGCGAAAAACTCCCATTTATTTTCTACGCACCCTTTCAACCAAAATTTATAAGTTACGACATGTCGCAACTAACAATTTAGTAAAAATAATTTGTCGATAAGTTATACGGCTTTTGAAAATAAGTGAAAATAAGCCAAAATCAAAATTTATAATATGACCTTGACCTTTGACCTTGACCTTATTTTCATTTTTTTGGACCAAGGACCTCAAATCAAAAGACCCTAGGTCTCTATCACTTATGGTTTACCAGTTAGAAATGCATATTCTTATATCAAACATAAAAGGGGGATAAGTCTCATATGGAATCTATATACGGCTTCGGTCAAAATAAAACAGAACATCCTGAGAATATAACGAGCAATTTGGAAAAATAAATTTGTCGGTTTCTTATAAGGTTGCGAAGCCTTAGAGATAACAAGAAAAACAGTGTTGGGGGAGATAACTCTTATTTGGGAAAGTATTCGGTTAAAACGAGTTGGTTTCAAAAGCGTATAAACTGTTCGATATCATATTCCAAAAATCTAAGCGACATCTTGCGAAACAAAAAAACAGCGAAGGAAACAAATTAGGCGGAAGAAAAAAAAAAAATAATAATAATTAAAAACCAATTGTTCAGAGAACAATTGAAGGTCTTTCCACCAGTAAATATCTATTTTGATATTAAAATATTAAAGATCAGTCTAAAATGTCAGTTCATATGGCTTTATGATGTACAGATATGAATTTTAAGCAAAGGTCATAATCTAGAACGTCAAATTTACCTATGACCTTGACCTCAATTTCAAGGTCACAAACTGAGGATCTCAAATCAAAAGACCCTAGGTCTCTAATATGAATGGTTAATAAGTTATATCACTTTACGCATAATTTTAGATATGATAGGGGCTAAAACTCCTGTTTATTGACTACGCACCCTTTCAACCAAAAATATTAAGTAATGACATGTCACAACTAACAATTTAGTAAAATAATTTGTTGATATCTTATAAGGTAAATGAAAATTAGTGAAAATAAGCCAAAATCAAAAATTTAGAATATGACCTTGACCTTTGACCTTGACCTAATTTTCAATTTTTTGGACCAAGGATCTCAAATCAAAAGACCCTAGGTCTCTAATATGTATGGTTAATAAGTTATATCACTTTACGCATAGTTTTAGATGTGATAGGGCTAAAACTCCCATTTATTGTCTACGTACCCATTCAACCAAAATTATTATGTTACGACATGTCGCAACTAACAATTTAGTAAAAATAATTTGTCGATATCTTATAAGGTTGATGAAAATGAGTGAAAATAAGCAAAAATCAAAATTTAGAATATGACCTTGACCTTTGACCTTGACCTAATTTTCATTTTTTTGGACCAAGGACCTCAAATCAAAAGACCCTAGGTCTCTATCACTTATGGTTTACCAGTTAGAAATGCAAATTCTTATATCAAACATAAAAGGGGGGATAACTGTCATATGGAATCTATATACGGCTTCGGTCAAAATAAAACAGAACATCCTGAGAATATAACGAGCAATTTGGAAAAATAAATTTGTCGGTTTCTTATACGGTTGCGAAGCCTTAGAGATAACAAGAAAAACAGTGTTCGGGGAGATAACTCTTATTTGGGAAAGTATTCGGTTAAAACGAGTTGGTTTCAAAAGCGTATAAACTGTTTGATATCATATTCCAAAAATCTAAGCGACATCTTGCGAAACAAAAAAACAGCGAAGGAAAAAAATTAGGCGGAAGAAAAAAAAAAAAATAATAATCAGAAGAAATCCAATAGGTCTTTCCACGGAAAAGTGGAAAGACCTAATAATCAGAAGAAATCCAATAGGTCTTTCCACGGAAAAGTGGAAAGACCTAATTAAAAACCAATTCTTCAGAGAACAATTGAAGGTCTTTCCACCTCGATAATAAGAATGAAATTTAAAAAACGATGTTAGAAAATGTCACTCCTTGTTGATGTAATTTGGTTCTTCAAATTGATATAAAAAATAAGATTAATAGGCATATGCAGAAGACTTAATTGTTTAAGTATGTATGAACAGAAAATAATTTTTAGCAAAGGTCAAAATCTAGAACGTCAAATTGACCTTTGACCTTGACCTCAATTTCAAGGTCATAGATCAGTGATATCAAATCAAAAGACCCCAGGTCAATCATTTGCATGGTTGTGGAGAAATACTGATTTCAAATACATAAGGGGAGAAAACTCCTATAAGGGTTAACCAAAACACTTCGACTGAAATAGGTTGAAGTTGCGCCTATTTGGAAACAGTAATTTGGAATCACGATAAAAAGCAAAATTCAAAATTTATAACATGACCTTGACCTTCAACCTTGATCTTAATTTCAAGGTCATAGGTCAGTGAACTCAAAACGGAAGACCGGAGGTCAATCACTTGTATGGTTGTGGAGAAATACTGATTTGAAAAACATAAGGGGAGAAAACTCCTATAAGGGTTAACCAAAACACTTTGACTGAAATAGGTTGAAGTTGCACCTTATTGTAAACAGTTATTTGGAAAATACATCATATCATTTACTGTCCCAGTTTCTGTAGAATAACGATAAGAAGCAAAATTCAAAATTTAGAACATGACCTTGACTTTGACCTTGACCTCAATTTCCTTCAAATGGACCAAGGATTTCATATCAAAAGACTGTAGGCCTCTATGACTTATAATGTATGAATTTATCCAACATTTCGCCTATCTTTAATTTTCAAAGGGAAATAACTCTCATAAGATGTCTTTCGATCACTCCAGTCAAAATAAACCAAATCATTCTCAAGAGTAGACGAACAATTTGGTGAAAACAGTTTGCTAAAAACTTTTTCGGTTTTAGAGATATAACGATAACAAGAAAAAAGGGATGCAGGGAGATAACTCCTATGAGAATAAGTGTTCGGTCATACAGGGTGAGTTTTTAAACCCCCAATACTGTACAACATCATTGGCAAAAAAATCAATTCGATATGTTGTAAGACAAAAAAGCATCTCAGACGGCAGAAGAAAAAAAGAAAAAAAAATTAAAAACCAATTGTTCAGAGAACCATTGATGGTCTTTCCACCAGTAAGGATCTTTTTTATATGAAAATATTAAAATTCGGTTTTAAACGTCAATTTTAGCGTCAAATGACAGCTTATTGGACGCTGATTCCAAAAATATATGGAAATATACAAAAAGATATACATAAGGGAGATCAATTTTTACTTCCGGTTTTAAAGATGTTATTTCCGGTATGTTTTGATAGTTTACTTGACACTGATTCCAAAAATAGATGGTTCTATATACTTTTATATTAAATTAGTACAAAAAATGGCTACTTCCGGTTTACAAAAGGTCACTTCCGGTTGGCTTTTTCAAGGTCACATTGCTTGCAACCTTTTGCCAAAAGTCCCATGGCTTTATTATGTATATATAAGAGGAAAAATCAAAGGTCAAAATCTAGAACGTTAAATTTACCTATGACCTTGAGCTCAATTTCAAGGTCATCAACCAAGGACCTCAAATCAAAAGACTTTAGGCCTCTACTTTATATTGTTAATGAGTTATATTACCATACAACTAATATTAGATATAAAAGGGGGCAAAACTCACATTAAATGTTACGTACCCTTTTAAGTAAAATTTACATGTTACGACATGTCGCAACTAACAATTGTGTGAAAATATTTTGTCGATATCTTGTATGATTTCTGAAAATTAGAGATAACAAGCCAAAATCAAAAATTTGAACATGACCTTGACCTTTGACCTTGACCTCATTTTCATACTTTTTGAGCAAGGGCCTCAAATCAAAAGACCCTAGGCCTCTATCACTTATGGTTTTCCAGTTACAAATTTATTTCACTTATTTCAATACAAAAGGGGAAATTACTCTCATATGGGGTCTTCGTAAAGCTTCGGTCAAAATAAAACGTAACATCCTGAGGATATAACGAGCAATTTGGAAAAATAAATTAGTCACTTTCTTTTACGGTTGCGGAGGAGATCTGATAACAAGAAAAACAGTGTTTGGGGAGATAACTCTTACAAAGAAAAGTGTTCGGTTAAACAGGGTGAGTTTCAAAAGCGTATAGACTGTATGATCTCATATTCAAAAAAACTAAGCGACATCTTTTGAAACATTTTTACACCGCAAGAATAAAATTAGGCGGAAGAAAAAAAAAATAATCAGAACAAAATCAAAAGGTCTTTCCACGAAAAGTGGAAAGATCTAATAAAAATGAAATATATAAAAATTGGAAAACTGTTTGAAACTATAATCAACTGAGGATAAATGATTATAAATCACTAAATGAAGCTGATTAATTTATTGCTCCTTTGTGTCCAGTGGCAAATATGTCATGCATATTCACGACTAGATTCAATTTAAAGCAAATGATTACAAATTTAGAGTGGCACTTTTTACAATAAGGCAGAGCGTTCGCTAGAGGTAAAACGTATCCCGTAATAGAATAGATTTGAACCATAATGATCGAACTCGTAAGTTAAGCCCTCCTTCCTTCTTTTTTTCTCCACGATAGACAAATGCCATAAACAAAATGTCATGAATTTACAATCAATAACGGCCACTATAAGTAAATGAGATATGGACTTTTTTATAAATTAATTCCTATTGCAGCCAACATCTCCCGGTTCTGTACAGGTTTTTTATTTCTACAAAATACCGCCTAATTATTGATCGAAGATATTTAAGCAACCAAAAGCACTTTGAATCAAACAAATTCTTGAAATTGTAAATTAAGATATTTTGCTGGGTGTTTTTTCCCAATCCTATTTGGGACCCCCTGATTTTAAGAGGGCGTATCTAATTAGTCATGCCCGATTAACTTTGATTGAATTGAATCTCAACTTAAAGACCTACATCGGGTAAATAAGTTCGAGGTACAATAAGAAGACAATAGAAATCCTTTGTGAAATAAGATCGTTCTAGGTATCTTAGAAAATAAATTTGCGTTGAATAACAATGAAAAATGCACGAGCAGGTTTGTAAGGCGATTTAAAAGCAATATATTAGTTTTAATAATAATAACTGCAATATTTGAAATATGTTTCCGCTACTGCTCTAGCATTATTATGAACGCAAACCATTGTTTTAATTACTAATCAATTTTAAAGATGAATAAATTAGAGAGATAAGTTACATCCTCCCGAAATATATTTATTATAAAGATTCAACTATTTATCTCATATCTGTTTACAGAGAGATTCAAGTAAACTGACATCCTAGGCGACAAAAACAATGACCAGAGAGCTGCTAAAAATAGTTCTGAAAAGAGGTAAGAACTTACCAAAACATATTTTCATACAAGTTATATGGTGTTATTTAAAACGGCAATATCTACATGTATATATATAGTGTCTAAAAATAGTAACAATCAACATCAATCTATCTAGGTGTGGATCAGTTTGTAAATAAACTGATGCAGTTTAGTAATACTAAATTAAATTATATAAGTGTCTAAGAATGTAACTTTAACACACTAATGAGTGTTATAAAATTAGTTGTTATATTTGATGTATTAATCATATATATATATATATATATTCTACCACTGCATCGAGTGTGATACGATATTTATCCACTCGAGACAGTTAAATTTTCAAATTTAAAACGCGAGGCTCGCCGAGCGTTTTAAATATTTCAAATTTAACTGTCGAGAGTGGATACATATCGTATTACACGAGATTTGGTGGTGGAATCTGTTTCTCTAATGATTTTCAAACAATATGCAGGCAAACTTATTCCTTCTTTACGAATGATCTGCAAAAGATGTGTTCATTCTATGTAAAGTCATCAGGCATGGTCGCCTTTTTCATTCCGTCACAATAGGAAACTCAGAGGAAAGCAAGAAAATTCGACGTCATAATCGGATTTTAACCAATGATGAACTGAGATCAAACGAACCATACGTTGATTAATTTTTTTTTTTATACAATGGGTGCAGAAAGGGATAAATTCACGAAGAATTAGAGAAATGTATTTGTGGAAGATATTAGCAAGTAAATTCGAGGGAATTGTGCAAATGGTGATACAAGCATGAAAATTAGCACAAAGTATCATTATTATATACTTTTTAAGAAAAAACTGCTGGCCATTAAAAAAAATCATTTTTTCAAGCTGGCCACGGCCTTTTTCTAAAATGGCTGTTTTTTTCAGTTTGAAAATACTGATTTTTCTGGAAAACTTTTCTTTGACCTTCTTTTAGTAAAAAAAAAACAATTATCAGGTTTGGTGGCTACCTTCCTTACATGTGACGTATTTACTAGAAATGAATCCAGGGTTTGCGCATGCGTGAAAATGTAACAAAATTCATTCCAAAACATTTTAACTATTTAATATATATTTAGTGTTTTTGGATTTTTAATGATATTATGAATTGGTTTGATAACATTTTTCAAGGTTATGATACACATGCGTTAACAATAATTTGCGCATAAGGAGCGACTTGCATGCACTACCAGGGCACACTGGTATAAATCGTAGTTCATCTCATTACTCTAAAACTCAAGGCTCTTCTAGAGCTGTTTAAGTAAGTGTCACTGTTTGAAAACACGCCCATTCAGTTGCAATGATCAGGTATTCGATGGATAAGGCTAAAATGTGGTTAATCCCGGAGAAACATCAATTGTAACTGCAGATCAGCCTTTTTTTGTAATGGCAAATTCAGTGGGAATGGCCTGATTAGTACGGATAAGATAAGTTTATCGTCATGTTTGGTAGATAGCTTATTGAAATGACTTGTTATAAAATTCTGGATGATAAATTGCGTGATAGTGGATGGACATGTACCCTCATTGAAGCCGATATTGCAACACCAAGATCGGCAGATACTTTTTATGTATGTTCAAATGTACCTAGGACTAGACACGCGCATCAGATAACTGCATGTGTTTGCTTGAATTGTTAATGTCGGCTTATGAAAGCTAAACGCAGAAAATATAATTATGTCATGACTCTGTGACGTTCAATAATTCGATAAACTGGTGTAAGGAAATAGAGTCATCTCGAAAAGATTTTAATTACTGGCGTTCAATTATAACTTAAGAACTTCTTGTGTTTTTGGTAGTATGCGCATTTCATGAGTCAGATTTCGTCCTTTATAAGCAGTCCATATAAAGCATAATACCGTATTTTTTTGTAGGTCTTGATCGTGTAAATTATGCTCGATCGTCACCGATCCATCTCCGAGATATGGCTTCTTTAACCGAAAATCACCCACAAATGGCAATGGAATTTGAAAATGATCATTTCACTGTACGTAAGACCAGCACATTTTTTTTCTTATAGCACAATTGATCAGGCACAAAAACAGACTAATGCAATTGTGAAGGGCGGTGTTGGTTCCATAAGTTTAACCGAAGATCTCTTTTAGACAAATGGATGGTAGCTGGACCAGAAATCAGTAGACTAGAAGATGAATTTGAAAGATCTAGTGGTTTGAGCCATTCTACAACAGATGAACGACATAATGAAGACTCTACGAAAACACAAAAGGATTTCTTTAAAAAGCTTCAAAGGCTTTGTAAAGTGATGAACGAGTTTTGAAATCTATTCTAGAAGAGTTGTCAGATTTGTTAATATATTTACTCTATTAAGGAAATTGTTGATTCGGAAGCAGGTAAGATATGTATAAAACTCCAAGATATTGGTCCAAACAATACGAAAGTCTTTTGATTAGCAAATGCAAAACGAAGGAGAACCTGCTTTTTACAACCAAATCAAAAAGAACAACTTCTTATTATGGCCGTAAAATGAAACTGGAAACGTCTTTGTCAAAAACAAACGAGAGAACCTCAAAAGTGATTGTGATATCTTTTCGTTTTTTGTCAAAGTATACAATTTGACTTGGAATATTTCTTAATCCATAAAAGCCGAACTGCTCCTCCGTCTTTGCTTCAGGAGGTCACTTTAAACAGCGGTGTTAAATCGCTGAAAATAGTTATACTTCAAACATTCTGCGATTAGCTGATCCAAATTCTGACGCATTTATCATTGGTGGGGCAGCAATGGTTAATTCCAGGCCTCCAAGTTGGACAAAAATATTTGATGATTATGCAAATGATGTCATAAAATATTGCATCGATAAGTATTAAAGAGTATACAGTATTTGATGATTACTAAATAAATAATCTAAAGACTGTGACAAGACAAAGGAGAGGTTCTTGTTCTAGACAGAAAGGTGTTGGTTCTAGTAGAACACCAAGGGTTTGGAGTAGTTTTCTCTGTGCAGATGACAACGAAACGATTTTTTTAAGTTTCTTGCCGACATAATTGCTTCTTTAGAGACTAATAAAAATGTGTATGTTACTCATGGTGAAAATAGTCTTTGCAATTTCATTAAGGATACTTCCCAGCTATATCCTTGTAATCGTGAGGAAGAAGATACACGAATGATTGTCCATGTTCGGCATGATTATAAAAATTGTTGTAAAAAGTAACTTTAGGTAGTACTGACACAGATGTAGTAGTATTAAGAATTGCAGCACTCGCAAAATTAGGTGGAACAAATTGTGGATAGGTTTTGGACGGAATAAAGACTTTGATGGCGTCCTGTACGTGACATATCAAATGCGTTTGGTCATCGGCAGATGCTATTCCTTTCTTCCATGCAGTCAGTGGATGTAACACTATGTCAGATTTTCGTGGGAAAGGGAATACGTCAGCTTGGCTGACATGGGAAGTATTTCTAGATGTAACGGACGTTTTGTTTCGTTAAGTATGAAGACACAGACATGGACATCATAGAAGCATTTGTTTGCATCATGTATGACAGAACAACATCAACATTTGCTGTTAACGAGGCACGAGGAAGCAGCGCATCTTTATGCAATCCCGCTTACAAGAGGTTCTTTTCACATGCTGGTACAGGATTGGGGAAATGTTCGGTAACGTTCGGTAACGTTCGCCGAGTTCGGTAACATATCTGAAAACTACTGAATTCAGTCTGTTCGCCGAGTTCGGTAACATGTACAAACACTTATTAATTGCATAATTTAGTATTATAATATTTTATCTGAACACTACTTTGTTCGCCGAGTTCGGTAACTTCGGTAACCTATCCGAACACTAATGAATTCAGACTTTTCGGTAACTTCGGTAACCTATCCGAACAATACTTTGTTCGTCGAGTTCGCTAACTTCAGTAACCTATTCAAACATTTATTAGTATGCTTTATATTGTATAATAGTATTTCATCCGAACACTACCTTGTTCGCCGAGTTCGGTAACTTCGGTAACCTATCCAAACACTTCTCAGTTTGCTTTATTAGGTATAAGAGTATTTCATCCGAACACTACCTTGTTCGCCGAGTTCGGTAACTTCGGTAACCTATCCAAACACTTCTGAGTTTGTTTAATTTGGTGAAAAAGTAATTCATCCGAACACTACCTTGTTCGCCGAGTTCGGTAACTTCGGTAACCTATCCAAACACTTCTGAGATTGCTTAATTTGGTATAATAGTATTTCATTTGAACACTACCTTGTTCGCCGAGTTCTGTAACTTTGATAAACTAGTAAACATTTTTGGTATTACTGAATTTGGTATTTTATATGAACACTACTTTGTTCGCCGAGTTCAGTACATTTTAACATGATTAAATATGTAAACACAGACTAGTTTACTGAATTTGGTATTTTTAGTATTTTATGTTAACAATTTTAGGTCTCCAAGTATAAATTTGTATTGTAAATTAAATAAAAATGATGCCAACACCTAATAAATTTTATATTTGTACATTTGATAAAGTGTATAAGCACCTAAAGTTGCTAAACATTAATTGCTGAATTAAAGTGTTTTTGATATGGAATCTTTCCTCAGTTATTTTTAAAATTTAAATTAATTTTTGAAGTAAACAAAGATTATTAATTTTATGAAAAGAATTTTATAGTAATTATAAATACATTAAAATAAGACTTGCCAAATACATTCCAGTGATTACGTTATATTTACCTCTTGTATTACTGCCATGCTGTTATATATCTGAATCCTTTTTTAAATATACACTAGTGCTATTTATTTATGACTTATTTGCACTTCGTACACATTCAAAAAAATATCAGAAAGTTAGATTTAAATTTAGAAATTTAACACTACCATGTAACATATTGTTTGTTGTTGATTTTTTTTATTATGACTCATCTTCCGGTTACAAATTTGGACATTTCGCCCCTATTTAAAATGTTATTATAACCCTCCTCCAGATTATATCTAAAAATGTTTTTTTTTTCTATTTATGTCCAACAATTCTTTGCTCATTCTTAATAATTGTATCATAAATGCTGTGTGCTTAGTGTTTGGTGAAGGAGCAAATACCTTTTATAAGTCTCTAATTATTATTATTAAAACAAACTAATTTTATTTTATCGCGGAGTTGACTGAGTTGTGAACATATGTATACGTACTTCTATTTTTATTTTTTTATTTTTAATCCTACTCTGGTATTCACTGATACTTTATTATTTTAAATATGGCACTGGCTCCCCAAAATATGTCTCCATACCCGAAAACGATGCTACTTTTGTTCTCTCCTTGAAGTACGTAAGGTTAGCATTCACGTGATTTCACGTAAGGGGAGCCAGTGCCTTTAAATATATATATATATAGCAAAGTTAAGGTCTTATATATACGTCACTGAGTAATGTATATATATACGTCCCTGAGTAATGTATAGTTATATAAATTGAAAATGAGGGTCGGTTGTAAACAAAACTTTACTACAAAAGAGATGATTTCAGCTTTCAAATTGTGAACTTTCCATTTCTATATGTAGCAACATTCCAGCAGCACCTGCGTACGAAGTATATATCTACTAGTTGATATGTTATTACAGGGCTGTGTCGTTCAAGATCGGTTACTTCTAACAAGGAAACTATTAAATCAAGTGGTGAAGTTGAGGTCATCTCTTTGTAAGTTTGAGAACTCCATCACGAATTGGTTTACCGTTATGAATGGAATATCTGTATCACAGATGATAGTGTATATGTTCCAAATGTCGTAAGAACAAACGCTTAAAAAAAATTCAATGACGAATTTAGATTTATTCTATGGGTTAGAGTTATTTGAGGAGTATGGGCTAGGGTATTTTCCATCCTAATGAATTGTTTAAAATATCTACTTGTCTACCTGTTAAACATAGATCATTAATAAGTTGACAATATTTTAACCTCCATGGGTCACCATATGAACAATATGATATTAAGAAATACTGAAAATATAAATAAACATGTGTCAATGTGCCATTGAGCGTCGTACGTAATATGTGTTAATGTTCCATATAGGTACTAAGTTGTATCAATGTGCCATCTATCGCCGTAGGCTGTGTAAATGTGCCATTTAGCGCTGTAGGCTGTATTAAGGTTCCATCTAGTGGCTGTAGGTTGAGTGTAAAAGTAATATGGAGCTTTTGTTTTTTTCAAAAAGCGATTTAGCTCTTTACAGGTTGAATCATAGAGGGTAGAACTCTTGCCTTAGTGTTAGTATATGGGTAAGAGTAATTGTTGGCATTTATTATTTGAATGGTTAGGGTATTATTACCCTATTATATGGTGTTTTCCTTCTTATTTAATTGTTAACATTATAGGTTTTTACCTTATACCAGTTAATAATATTTAATGGTTAACAAAAAAAACTTAACATATATACCAGTTAATCATAGCTACATACTTGTGTCACTATATGAATAATTGGAACTATATTATGAAAAAAATAAACAGGTGTCATCTCATGATGGCCACGCTTCCTAGGCTATATAAAATTGCGATCTATATGAAGGTTATGAGGCTGTGTGATTGTTTCATCTAGCGCCGTATGCTATGTCAATGTAACATTTAGTTCCGTATACGCTGTCAATTGATGCCACTGAGTGGCGGATTCAGGCGGAGGGGGTTCTGTGGGTTCGCAAATCCCTTTATTTTTGCAAATTAATGCATTTTTATAACCCCCCCCTTAGAAAATTCCTGTATAATCCCCTGGACTTGTTCACTTTAGCGACGTATATATGTTGTGGCAAAGAGTTATTTAATGGCGCAGTAAGCTGTGGTCAAAGAGTGTTACAGCTTTGTAGGTTGAGTTAAATATGAACTTCTTTTGTTTTGTGTGTGTGTGTTTTTTTTTTTGGGGGGGGGGGGGGGGATATGTACTTCTGAGACTTGATGCAACTGTCATAATTTTATCCATAACGGACCAGTTTGACTGACATACATTTCATAATTCATAGTTAGCCTGGTTCCTTTAATTGTAGTCAAAAGTGTGAAAACTCATACAGCATACGAGACTAACCTTGTAATCATAGATAACTCTATATTTATTTCTAAAGAATGTGTTCATGGTAATTTATTCAGTTTCACATTGAAAGGTATGTCACTATAGACTGCAGTGTCAGAAGGAGTATGTACTTTAAAATAGTTGGGCGGATAAGGCATCAAGCAATTGTATATCTTTTAAATATACAATTCCTTGGCGGTATATATGCCCGGTCTATATAGTAGATCGAGAAGTATTATAAATGTTTTTTTTCGGTCTGTACATTCCTGTGGCGTTCCAGTGGACCCCCCCTTTTTTCAATGATCAACGCATTTGAATAGGGACATATTTTTGGAACACCCCTTTTCTCCTGGGTTGGACCCCCCCCCTCCCCCATTTTGAAAATGTCTGGGTCCGCCCGATTGTGTGTTCCTAATCAGGTTCAAGCTTTTGGTAAATGTAGTTATTAGGGTGAAGTTGTATGAATTTATTAATTTCTACCGAAACCTCTACCATTACAAGTCTATGAAAGGGTTTGGATTTATCCGAAAACAGCTTCTGAACTATTCTTTGCTGTATGTCAAAACGTTGGAGCCGTTTAAGATTGCACCATTATAAAATGCAAAGTTCTTGTTTGTCCTAAGTTTAAGATAAACTTTACATTTGTTGAAAAATATTTTAACCTAAAGCAGTTTTGAAACCTAACCCTAAACTAAAACAACCCAGTTTTAAACCAAAACCGAAAACTTAAACCAGTTTTTATGTAACAAATACGCCTTATATAAGTGACGAATGTTTATGGGGCGATACTGAACACGAGATACAGCTGTTTAATGGACGCTGATTAAAGTCAATCTGGAGAAACTGGTTAAAAATGATGAACTAATGAAGTTTTCTTTGACTTGGTAGCTAGAAAATTTAATGAAGAGTTTACATTCAAATAGGTACTGCACACTTAAGTATAATATTTTAAAAAAAAATTGCCAGATTAAAAAGATAAACAAATTATATAATATGTAAACAAACTATTATAAATTTACATTTTATAAATAACCACAGTGGCTTGTTTACTTAACTTATTTATTGGTTTACATGGTTAGTTTACCCTGAAAACAGTAACAGGTCCCTGAGTAATAACCCCAAACATAAATTTTTAATTATATTCTAAAAAACAACCCTGTACGACAAACCCTGTATAATTATTTCACTTATTTTTTTACATGTTTAAGATTTTTGTTTTCCTTTTTGAAAACTTTTTATGGGCTATTGAGTGTTTTATACTATAGCACTATTTAGTTTTTGAATAGGTTGCATTTTATCAACTTGATATTTTTCAATGAAGAAGGTAAAATATTTATTGATGTGATTGTTTTAATATTGTTTTATTTGTTTTATTAATAAAACATCAGTTAAGTTTGCAAAAGCAGGGTACTGATAAGAAATGTAACCAAAGTTACCGAACTTGCCAAACTGGGGTATAGATCAGAAATCAGAAATGTTTGCATAACAAGAGTACTGATATGAAATGTTACCGAAGTTACCGAACCTACCGAACTGGGGTATATATCAGGATCAGCAATGTTATCAAACATGCAAAACAATAGAACTGATTTGAAATGTTACCGAAGTTACCGAACCTGCCGAACTGGGGTATAGTTCAGATATCAGAAATATATGTAAAACAAGAGTACTGATATGAAATGTTACCGAAGTTACCGAACCTGCCGAACTGGGGTATAGATCAGGATCAGCAATGTTATCAAAAATGCAAATCAAGGGTACTGATAAGAAATGTTACCGAAGTTACCGAACCTGCCGAACTTTGGTAGAGTTCAGAAATCAGAAATGTTTGCATAACAATAGTACTGATATGAAATATTACCGAAGTTACTGAACCTGCCGAACTAGGGTAGTGTTCAGAAATCAGAAATGTAATGAAACATGCAGACAGGAGTACTGATAAGAAATGTTACCGAAGTTACCGAACCTGCCGAACTGGGGTATAGTTCAGAAATCAGAAATGTTTGCATAACAAGAGTACTGATATGAAATGTTACCGAAGTTACCGAACCTGCCGAACTGGGGTAGTGATCAGAAATCAGAAATGTAATGAAACATGCAGACAGGAGTAATGATAAGAAATGTTACCGAAGTTACCGAACCTACCGAACAGGGGTAGGGATCAGAAATGTTACCGAAGTTACCGAACCTGCCGAACAGGGGTTGGGATCAGAAATGTTACCGAAGTTACCGAACCTGCCGAACAGGGGTAGGGATCAGAAATGTTACCGAAGTTACCGAACCTTGCGAACCGGGGTTTGGATCAGTAATGTTACCGAAGTTACCGAACCTGCCGAACAGGGGTAGGGATCAGAAATGTTACCGAAGTTACCGAACCTCCCGAACTGGGGTATAGATCAGGATCAGCAATGTTATCAAAAATGCAAATCAAGGGTACTGATAAAAAATGTTACCGAAGTTACCGAACCTGCCGAACTTGGGTAGAGTTCAGAAATCAGAAATGTTTGCATAACAATAGTAATATGAAATGTTACCGAAGTTACCGAACCTGCCGAACAGGGGTATAGTTCAGAAATCAGAAATGTTTGCATAACAAGAGTACTGATATGAAATATTACCGAAGTTACCGAACCTGCCGAACTGGGGTAGTGATCAGAAATCAGAAATGTAATGAAACATGCAGACAGGAGTTCTGATAAGAAATGTTACCGAAGTTACCAAACCTGCCGAACTGGGGTATAGTTCAGAAATCAGAAATGTTTGCATAACAAGAGTACTGATATGAAATGTTATCGAAGTTACCGAACCTGCCGAACTGGGGAAGTGATCAGAAATTAGAAATGTAATGAAACATGCAGACAGGAGTACTGATAAGAAATGTTACCGAAGTTACCGAACCTGCCGAACAGGGGTAGGGATCAGAAATGGTACCGAAGTTACCGAACCTGCCAAACAGGGGTTGGGATCAGAAATGTTACCGAAGTTACCGAACCTGCCGAACAGGGGTAGGGATCAGAAATGTTACCGAAGTTACCGAACCTGCCGAACAGGGATAGGGATCAGAAATGTTACCGAAGTTACCGAACCTGCCGAACAGGGGTAGGGATCAGAAATGTTACCGAAGTTACCGAACCTGCCGAACTGGGGTAGGTATCAGAAATGTTACCGAAGATTTTTTTTTATGGCCAGCAGCTGATTTTTTTCAATGATCATTTAGTCATCCTTTATACCAAATTTCATGCTCGATCACGATTTGCACAATTATTTCCATAATATCTCCCACTATATATATAAACGCCTTAAAAAGTGCACACAACAACACCAAATACAAAAAAAAGGTAACTATAAATGTAATTATTTATAAATATTTCGGATAACAGATATCCTTCCTCAGTAAGATTCTGATGTTAAATGAATCACCTTTTAGTCTTCTTAGATTAAACTATAACAATCTTGAAATTTATACAATAAAAAAGTCAAACCGAACATCATTTAAGACGCTTGCATCATTCTAAATAATTGTTAAACATGACATAGGTTATATGGCTAATTACAACAGAGAGTTCAAATATATGCTTTAAATAAAAATAATAATGTGCGATATGAACTAGCACAGTTCTAAATCTTTAACGGTAACGACAGTTATGATGGTACCAGAACGATAACGTCAATAAAAATACCAAATAAACAGTACTGAACGATCTAAATTAATAAATATTTCAAATTGGCAGAGTAGAGTAGTTGCAACAGAGTCTTTGAATTTAAACATCGCAAACACACGGCCGTTAAAATATTATAATAAGTTTTGACTATCATTCAGACGTTATATGAGATGCAGGTACAATGTTCTATCTCCCTATACAACTATAATACGAAATTTCTGCATTTTACGAGTTTTTGTCAAATTATACTGTTCTGCATACTTCCAACAATTAAATTAGAATAGTTTATACTTTCAAGCGCTAACTGCAAGTTAAGAAATTTTTTTAAAGTGATTTCTCTATATTTTTCCAGATTTTCGTTCTGTTAAAAAATGTTATCAATATTATCCAAGTAAAACTATAGTGTAATTCTTTCCATAGTTTGAGTTATTCTCAGCAAATCAAGCACTACATAATTCGGGTTATTATATACTACAAAATCCACGGTCTATCTCAATATAAATGGAAATGCAGGAACTAATTTCAAAAATATATTTGTTTTTGTGCTTTGTTTTATAGCGAGAAAAGGGGTGCTCTGTTTTTTTAAGGTGCTAATTTCTTCATAACGTTTATACCTTTGACTTATACATAAGTTTCAATATCTCAGTCAAATAATTGTGATATTTCGGTTTAAAATTTCATGACCTTTAGAAAAAATGAGAGCAACATCAGTATAGCGTTCACACGACAATATCATGGTATACTTTCATGAAAACTTGTCGAATTTGTCATCATATTGTGTTTTTACCTGCCTGTCATCTAATCGGCTTTTCAAAATCCTCACACATTTGTCTTCCAACGAATTTCTACTTAAAACTTTGATTGCCTGAAAGTAAACACAGTTAAACTTATTCTTAATAGGTTACAAGTTCAACATTTTAATAAGTTCTTTTCTATCGATTTATAAATTCCGAACATCGGTATACTACTGTCGCCTTTATTTAAAAGAATTACAAATTAATTATGAAGACATGTTTGGCTTCTTATGCTTATTTACTACAGGACTTATACTTAATGATTTAGGTAAAGACTGTTTATCAAATTTTTAATTTTAAGTGGCTTTTTAATATTACATTAATTACCTCTTGGTGGAATGATTTACATGAATAATCCCTGTTCAATATTGAATATGTAACCAATAAATAAATCACTTTATAATGTATGTTGCCAAATGAATTCCCAGCTGTTGTAACTGTAATTTGATTTGTCTTATTATTAACCGGTTGGACTTACTTTCTTTTGGGTTTATTTGAAGTTTTTTCATTCTGTAAAACTTATCATGACGTACCTAACAGTTTCAATTTTATTGGAATATTTGAGTAACTATAGTATGGTTAATCAATGGCAATACAAGTATATGATGAATACCTGTTCAACTTTCTACATTTCTAGTACAGGGATATGTAAATCCATATAAAAAATAGAACATTGATAAAAAAAAATTACTAAAGTATTCACCAATGTATTGATGAATAAACCAAAAAAAATGACAAGGAATCGATCGAATTTAAATTTGATTGCTTTGTTGCCATCATTCATGGAAATCAGCTATGCCCATTTCTACATTTGAAAATGTCTGTACCAAGTCAGGAATATGACAGTTCTTGTCCATTCGTTTTTGATGTGTTTTGTTATTTAATTTTGCCATGTGATTATGGACTTTCCTATTAGATTTTCCTGCAAGTTCAGTATTTTTGTGATGTTACTTTGTACAGGAAATCATCTGCAAACTTGCAAAATTGTATTCAAGTCCTTCCCTTCCTAAGACATAAAAAATTTACCCCCTCCCCCCTACACACATTTTTCAATACAAATTTTCGTTATAACAAAAATGAATTAATATCTTTCGTGCCAAATCATTTTTATTTTATTGCAGAGGGAAGCGTAGGATGTGGATCTCTTATTATCTCGAGATCATAAAGAAAAAAATAGGTATGTAAACACATGTTAAAAGAGCCAAACTTTACTCCCAGAAATTATCTTAAACCGTTGACATGCATGCTCAATCATGAGTTTTACGATCAATATGTAAGGAAACTCATCATAGATACAATCTGCAAAAACCAAGAGACTAAACCATTAATCTCTTATATTGTCATTCTTACTTCCAAAAAAAGCCAAACAGAAGATGGTCATGACTTACATAAAACAAATATTGAAATTAAGATCGATACAAAAAAAATATGACATAGAGATACAGTTATGACATATATTAATCAAGTGTGAGACTTATTTAGTGTATTCATCAAATAAAACTTGGTGCCCTCCCCCCCCCATTCGAAGTATTAAAAAATGGATACCCCCTTTCAAATCCCAAACTTTTCAAGCCCTCCTCCCCATCCCTTTGTTTTCTCCTATCTTCCTTTTCAGGTTACTAAAGTGCGGTCCATTACAAGAGTTATTACCCTTTCAACGTCCATTTGTGCGTCTTTTTTAACTTATATCTTGAGAAAAGTAATAGATAAACAGAATCTAGAACTACTAAAATGATATAAGTATAATTGCACATCAATAAAGTCAACTGTGCACTATATAAAGGTGTTTGTAATATGTACACATCATATAAAGGTAAACATTTTAATCACATCATATAAAGGCAAATGGGCATAATTAGAAAGTTTAAGCGTCCATAACTTTGACTGCTCTACTTCGTCTTCTATTGATATTGTGTCATATTTACCGAATGAATTAAACCCTTAGATATATGTTATTTTAATAGTTCATATATTGTATCTTACCTTAGACATGTTAGATAAATACGATTGGTATTCATCAATATCCTCTATTGAACCATTCACATTATCAACGATTTTTGTTCTATAATACCATATCAAACTTATATTAGATTCCTTATCATTTAGATTGTACAAACAACGATCGACCATTGCATTATTAATTACAAGACCGGCAACATTCTTTAGGAGCACTAACATCAATCCCAGATTAAACATTTGAGATGATACAGCTGAAATGATATATAAAAATGAATATTGGAAAACAAACCTTAACGGTACCAATTTTATTATACCAGATGATAATTTTTAACACTGAATGTTTCTTCAGTGCTGTACGAATCTAACATATTTCAAATTTCAAAACTTAATACAAACGAGAAAGGTCTGATAAACCCCCAAAAGATTGAAAGTCATTTTGTGTTTTGATAAATGTTTGAAATGTACACTTATTATAACATTCATTAAATATTGAGGCTGAAGCTTAAAGTTCAATTAAGTCAAAAATCACATCTTCAATCTAGAAAACCACCAAAATTATTTGAAGTAATTTGTTTAATTATTGGTCCCTGATTTTAAGAATATGGTTTAATATATTGATTAAAACCTATACTTATCACAAGATTCCTTATGCAATTAAATGTATTGTTTTAAATGTACTTTTCAAAATAATGATAATACTGAGTACTAGTAATAAGAATCCGTGGCCATCAAAAATAATAGCAGGTATAGTGCAGTAGACGTAACCGCCCTTTTTTCTATTTGTTGTTTCGAGGTTGAATTTTTGACATCTGTAGTCTACTTTGTAGTTTGTGTGCAAGTTTTTGTCTCTGTATGTTTCATTTTAAATCTAAGTTGATATGTTTTATTCAAACGTGTTCTTATTATATGTTTCTAACTGGTTAATTCAAATAAGTATTTTTCAAGTAATATTTAACGACTATACAAATTTTAGTTGACTCAAAACGAATTGCAGAACAGTAAATGTATTTTATCAAAACATAAAATCTTTTTACCTTTCGAGAAAAGGATTTTCCATTGAAATTTATTCAAATGTCTTTTTTTCCGAAGAGACAGGAGTTTACAAACGTTTTGACGAATACAGTTTGCAAGTGCTGCTGGATGAAATTCCTCGTCAAAGACAATTCGGACTGCATCTTCAGCAACATGTAGCAAGGCAACACTTTTCAAGTAGTATAATTCTTCTTTAGAAAACTATAAAATAAAAACTAGGTATTAAGGAAGCTGATGAATCTCATACACTCAATCTATGAATTTTGGCGTTGAAATTATGTGTGACTTAGTTGATTTAAATTGTAGAAATATACAAAAACGAAGCGGTAGAGAAAACACAAGGATTATAGACTGTTTTGCAATTGTTTTTTAATTCTATTTAGAAAAAAAAACATTTTCTAAATGTTTTACCTTTTGTTTTAAACATTACAATAAAGAAGATTTTAATGACAAACGGCAAACATGATCACCAAGGCAATATCTTCAAGACTCCTTATGGGAGTTATTCGCCTTTTAAAAACGATGTTACCTATGCGTTACGTTTCTACTCATAATCAAATGATAACCTTGAAAACTATAATTCTTATGCAACCTCGTATGTAACGTTTATTTTGATTGGATAGCGTCGCTAATTTTGATGACATCAATTCAAAATTGATGCTATGAAAACGTACGCGCAAGCAAAGACGTTGTAAGACAGATTTTAAATGTATGATTGATGTGGGTTTCTGTCAGTTTCATTACACTTGTGATAACAATATTGTTTTTTATTTGTATTTTTGAAACTTTAAATAGCAAAAAATATCACCAGGACAATGTATTCAAAGAGTTCAACATTGTAGAAGTCGTCTGTTGACTCGTTATTGGAGTAATTATCCTTAAATTTTCGATGTTTACCAAAGCATGATCTACAAAAGAGAGACGAAAGATACCAGAGGAACAGTGAACATAGATCGAAAACAAACTGACAATGCCATGGCCAAAAATAAAAAGACAAACAGACAAATAATAGTACATATGACACAACATAGAAAACTAATGACTAAGCAACACGTACCCCACCAAAAACTGTGGCACCCGTCGTGTTGCTTATTTTATTACAAATCCGGTAAATAGTCGAATCCGGAAGGTCACGTTCGTGAAAAGGGAAGGATATTGTAGCTACGATATAAGGAACATATCCAATATCATCAGTGAAACAGTTACTCCATAACGGTCAACCAACTCGTGATGGCGTCCGTAAAATTTGCGAAGGGGTGCTATGAATACGTACGCGCAATCGCAGACGTTGTAAAAAATGTCCTGTACTAAGTCAGGAAAATGCCATTGTTATATTATAGTTCGTTTCTGTGTTAAAATGGAACTCTTTGTTTAATAGCTTCCTTGTGAGCAGCAATCACATAATTCAGTCTTCCAGAAATCTACAATCGACTATAAGAAGGAGATGTAACCGTTAAATGACCCTTTTTCTTCAAACTTTTGTCTTTTATCTTGAAACTATTAGACACCTATAGAAATATATGTTATCTCTTGGTCTTTGTCTGACTCGAAGTAAAACCCTTGTTGAAATTGTACTGTTCCTATGTCTCAACTCACTATAAACATGTGTTCTTGTTTTTAACCATATTACTCGTCTCTTATATTAATATCTCTAATTCTTCGTCAATTTATCCCTTTCTGCACCCATTGTGTAAAAAAATTTAATCAACGTGTGGTTCGTTTCATCTCAGTACTCCATTGGTTAAAATCCGATTATGACGTCCATTTTTTTTGCATTCCTCTGAAATTCCTATTGTGACGGCATAAGGAAAGACGACCATGCCTGATGACGTCACATAGAAAGAACACATCTTTTTGCAGATCATTGGAAAAGAAGGTATAAGTTTGCCTGCATAATGTTAGAAAATCATTACAGAAACAGATTCTACCACCAAATATTGTGTAATACGAAATTTATCCACTGTCGACAGTTAAACTTTAAATATTTAAAACGCTCGGGCAAGCCTCGCGTTTTAAATTTGAAAATTTAACTGTCTCGAGTGGATACATATCGTATTACACTCGATGCAGTGATAGAATCTATATTTACCGACCATGTACCATTGTTATATTTTCACAAATATGGATTTACACGACAGGTGATGATTCAAGGGTAGGATACAATCATATTTATCTGCCCGGTTGACGCACCAGATATCGCTTCTTATGGAAATCATACGATTTTATTGATTATTGTGTGTTTTATTTCTTGATTTGTATCTTTTAAGCGGGTTTGTGAGACCAAAATAAAATGGTTCTTTATAAACACTATATTATAAGGCAGTATCCCATTCTAGATCTGCTATTGAGTGTACTGCCATTTTCAAAACTTCATGTGAAACTACTAACATTTGTATATTCAACATTCGAGATTTCTCAAAAACCTCAAGAGAAAAAACAATTACATGATACAATTCGGATAACATAATTTCTTCTCTCTTTTCTTGAGCCTTATAATCAGACCATCAGCCTTATCTACCTAGGCTAGATGCTTGTTGTATAACAAACACACTTTCAATCTGCATCTCATAGGTAGTGCCATTTTGCAATCATGCTTATAACTGCACCGTGCATGTTTTTTGCTGTTGTTTTCTTTCAATTCTTCGAAGAATGATAATGATTATATAGGTACTGGAAAAAAAATTCAAACTAGTTTAACATCACCAAGTTACGGTACCAAGTGTTTGTTGTTGTTTGTATTTGTGCGTAGGACTAACATATTTTTTTTTCGAAAAGCGGGGTGTTGGTTGATATGGTTTAAAATATTGTTCTATATTCCTTGCGATTCCTCTAGTTGTTTGAATGTATAAAAACAACCATCAACTTAATGCATACTATCGATTTTTTTTCTGAAAAATAGTAACATTATATCATCTGAATAATTCGCTTTTGTATAAGTTTATTATCGATATATCTCAATTGAGGGAAATGCACACTTAATATGCAAATGGGAAAAATAATTTTTAAACCACACATACAAATGTCCTTGCTTTTGTATGATAGCTGTTACAAAAAAAACATCTTTTTTTGGACGGTGATGTTCCTCTGGAACCGTCTTACGGTGTTAATATATCCCTTCTCGTTTATTATAACCGTGTCTGTAATGACATTTTTGTTTCAATGAGTGTTATCTATGTATCAGGTGAACTAGGAATTTCGTTACCACACATTACTTAAAGCCTTAATTCAATTCTTTCATAGTTACAAATATTTGGTTTGTAAGTGTGTCTGTAGAAAACATGTTAACCGGTCCCGGAAATTTACGATACGGGTAAACTTTCAAATGTATAAAATCCTTAAAATACACTTATTCTAAGAGGTTACATATTCAACACGTAATGAAATTTTTGAATATTGTTTTAATTGATATATACATATTGATTTTGTTATCATTGAATTGAAACCACACTAAATATTACACAATTTTATTTTCACGGTTCTACAATCTGTCGATACCTATAGTTTGGCATTGTACAAGTTTAACGTTTATGGGTCATCGTAAATTCCCCTTTTTCTATTTTTAGATAAAATATATATAACCATAGTTGGCCGGTAACTTTTTCTAGGGGATTGTTTTTCTCGTGCTTGAGACTAAATGTCCAGACTTGGATATTTAAACCTCATCAGGGCAGTATTTCTGAAGATTGAGTAAAACTTTCGTACTGGTAAGTTGTACTCTATATTTCATTTTATTTTGTATTTCGATTTTTGACTTAAAAATATTATTCTTAACATTTGGTATTTATTTTCGGTTTAAGAGTCAGACATTTCTAAAATTTAATTTACGTTTCCGTTCCAAAATAAACAGAGGAAATTGTACATTAGCTATATATTTTACGATTTCGGGTTTATAAAGTGAAAGGCCTCATTTTGATAGCTATATTTAGACAGATGGTTAATCCGAGGGATATTTTAGAGTAACGGTCGTCAATCTTCGGAATTGTTCGTGCCTTACTCTGAAATAGAATTTTGTATTATCGCATGTTTTATTGTTAGGTCTTGAACCTTTCAATGATATTGAAAAACGTTTTCAGACATTGCTCTGGTTGGACCGAAAATAAAACGGGTATAGGTAAATGCGATTATTTTTTTTAATGGATCTATTGTTGTTTCCTAGTCATGCAATGATGAGGTACATGATCAAGTCTAACAGGGTCGGTGTGATCCAGTGGGTATATTTATTTTGTCTCGGAAGGTTGACGTCACAACTTGATTGATTGAATAATATTTTAGTTAAAGACGACTAGTGTACAGCTCTCAATGTTTTAAGTAAACAGACACCTTAAAATTCTAGTATCATATTATTGTATTCAATTAGATAGCACTAAGGCCAAACGCTTCATTGAATTGGTTAACTTGTAATAGGTATTTTTCACCACATGGTTTGTCCAAAAAGGGGAAGTTCGAAAATGCATTGAAATTCTGAATTGATATTTTCACATGGAGATACCGCGATATTTATGTATTTATATTGTCTTTGTCTATTATATATGAAACTGTTTTATGAATCTTGGATATTTGTTATCTCAGCAAATACATTGCTTGGTAAATCGTCATCACTGGTTATTTTTTAGGTTTCTTATACCTGTCATTTATTGAATTTATTGTTTCCTTTTATTGTCAGTATGTTGTCAGAAGTCCTAGAGCGAAAGCACAGGCCGAACCCTCTCTAACAGTAACGTAAACGTTTGAGCTAGCGGGGTATAATGTCATGAGACAAATTATGAAAGAAAAACACGTTTACACACGAAAACCCATTTACGTTGCAATATTTGGGTGCTCTCCTCTGTATAATTTCTAGTCGGTTTTTGTTGTTTTGTTGATAGGCATCACCATTACAAAAGTGTTGACCATTTTGATTTCAAGCGTCTTAGAAACAGTTTGAATGAATATCTAATAGGTATGTTCAACAAGAAAATACTTGACAGTGATACTTTTAATTACCTAATAAATGGTAATAGAATAAATTATGGATCAGGACATATGCACATACTTCAAAAAATTCATTAGTTGAATCAATCTGACATATCTGATATAAAATGCAGTGGGTTTAATAATCATAACATAGTTCCACCTGGTCGACCAATTATCTCTCAGATCGGCACGATTACAGAATATATAACATGTATAAGCCGGTATGTCGATTATTTTTTGTGCCTATTGTGCAAAAACAACAAACATAGATACAAGACACATCAGATTTTATACACAAATTGTAAACAATTAAACCACATGTTGATTGTCTGCTATGCAGTTTTGAAATAAGCCAAATGTGTACAAATTGTCCAATGAATGAAATATTATCTGCAGTGAGAACTGCCTATGATGATTTTTACAAATCACAATACAAAATTAAGTGCCCACCCACAGAAGATCTACTAACCCCCTTAGATCTGTCCTCGTAAACAATATCTTTGATTTTAATAGACTTCTATATCAACAATGTCTTGGTGCAGCTATTTGGGCGTGCTGTTCCCCAGAATGTTGTTACATATTAATGTCCAATATCATGAAAGAAATTCTTTCAAAATTCCGTAATAGAAATAATACATTATATTATGTGAGATACATGGATGATGGCTTTATAATATACAATGGCAACAAACAAGAATTGATTGATGTTTTTGAGTTAGCTAATACCCACCATAAGTTCCTTAAATTCACATATGAAATTTCAAATGCTGAAACTACATTTCTAGATGTTCATTTATTTAAAGGGAGAAGATTCCTCAATGAAAACATATTGGATTTGAAAACGCACTTTAAACCAAACAATTCATTTTTATACCTACATCGGAACAGTTGTCACATTAGATATGTGTTTTCCGGTTTTATCAAGGATGAGGTTATACGAGAGATCAGAAACAAAACTGATATAGATGATTTAGAACAAATTCTTTCACAATTCAAATTGAACTGGATTTAGAGGGAATTCAAGGAGTAAGAGATAGATAATTGTGTAAATGAGGCAAGAACAAGGGATAGAAATTTTCTATTGAGAAAAATTGCTAAAAAACAAAAAAAGGAAATTCCTTTTGTTTTATCTACAAAATACAACCCATGCATAAAAAAACTGGGAAAATATATCATCAAACATTTTAATGTTGTGTCGTTGTTCTCCTCTTATATTTAATGCGTTTCCCTTAGTTTTAGTTTGTTACCCCGAATTTGGTTTTTTGTCCATGGATTTATGAGTGCAGCGGTATACTACTGTTGCCTTTAATTGGCATGCATTACAAAAAGATGTGATTTGCAATAAGATATTCACAGAAAAACCTATTATAGCATACAAAAGTCACACACATTTAGCAGATCTGCTAACATCAACAACAATTCGATATTAGGAAATATTATTAGTCATATTGTGCTAGTGACCTAATACAGTATATATGGGGTCAGTAAATTCCATCTGGAATTTACTGACCCCATATATACCGTATTAGGTCACTAGCACACTATGTAACGAATTTATCTTACCGACTATCTTAACGTGTGAAATTTAGACTAGTGACCTATCAAAATGAGCAATGGTTTACTTTTGGTTTACAAAATGGTTTACTTTTATAAATTGTTATTTGGATTGAGAGTTGTCTCATTGGCACTCACACCACATCCTCCGATATCTAAGTCTTCAATACTGTTAGCATTAAGAAACTTCTTCCATTAATCCTACAAAAACAGATACCAACAATAAGAACTTGCTAGGTTTAAATGTGTTTTATGAATTTCAATCTTAATCATCATTTTCTTCGTCTGTTGAAACCTATACGATTTTTTCTCAATTTTTATAAAGGGACGTTACACCACTACTAACCGTGTATGAAAAAATCCCGCCTGCCTACTACCTTATAAGGAGTATAAAGGAACGTAACACCACTACTTACCGTGAATGAGATAAGCCCCGCCTCCCTACTAACCTAATATGAAATATACACGGTCTCCACGAGAGCGCTTTTAACCAATCACATTCCTTGAAATGTATAGGAGGTAAGATAAAGGAAAATCCCTGATGATGGCGGGCCTATACCTAAAACCTATTTTAGAATCTTTTAAAATGCCGCCGAAACCCTTAATTAGTGTAGGATTGATGCAAGCAATTCTATAAATTTATCCAGTCAGTTCTAGTGATTTTCTAGAATATATTAAAATATCACCAGGAATGAAATATTTTTATTCCTAAGTCAGCTGGAGTAATTTTTGACATGCGTTAAATAAGGATGTTGGAGTATGTGGATGTTGGGTCCATTTTTATTTTCATTTTTATTTTCTTTGGATTGATGCAAGCAATTCTATAAATTTATCCATTCAGTTCGAGTGATTTTCTAAAATGTATTAAAATATCACCAGGAATGAAATATTTTTATTCCTTAGTCAGGTGGAGTAATGT
The DNA here is from genome assembly GCA_019925275.1 of Mytilus edulis. NCBI lineage: Eukaryota > Metazoa > Mollusca > Bivalvia > Mytilida > Mytilidae > Mytilus > Mytilus edulis. The sequence goes on along the minus strand of CM034360.1, from coordinate 61,951,462 downwards.
TTGACATGAGTTAAATAAGGATGTTGGAATATGTGATGTTGGGTTCCATTTTTATTTTCATCTTCAAATTCTTTCTGCATCACTGCTTGCCAAACCAAGAGAATCAAGCGGTATCTAAAGAGCCCAATTTTGACTTCATCGTGTTCATTTTGATGGCTTTTTAATTATATTTAAAAACAAAAACAAAAACAAACGATAACAATTATCAAATTGGTGTCTACTTTTTCCATTTCAAACATCAGTTGATATAGCATTATTTTAATTTTATATCGGTTTTAGAGCTTAAATGTGTTTTAAAGTTATAAAACAACATGATAACCTTTTCATGTTGATTCAATACATATGTTTTGGAACGTTTACGTAAGTATTTTTCAACTATTTTTGCTTCGATCATTACCATAATTACTGAAGATACATTTTATTGTCGAAATACACATCTGACGCAAACACATTGGTACCGTAAATGTTATAAGGGGACATTTCATCTGTAATGTAAGAGGTAATAAGAGTAGGGATGAAATAATAGAAACTGTAAAGTACGCAATAAAAAAAGCAATAAATTGGTATAACGAAAAACATGTCAGATTTGCAGAATTACTTTGATAATTTGAGGTAAACATGGTAAATTTATGCGGGAAAAACGTCTGACCGAAAATGAGGGACTCGGTTATTTCTATATACATGTGTTAGATTTAAATATATATGATATATTATCATTCTATTGTATAGAAAACGATTTAAATTTACATATGTTGTTTCGGTATGCAGTTTTACTGAAACCGTTTCACAACGAGAGCTACAGTATACACTGGGACATAGTTTGAAAAAATATCATCAACCTCTCTGTCTGCTATGGACTGCTAGGTTAGTGAAATATTAGCTTTATTCCCGATTGTCCCACTTTTTATTTTTTTAGAGTTCTGATTGTCCCACATGAAAAGTTCTGATCGTCCCACATTATTTTTTGCAGTAAAATATTCTTAAATAAACAAGGTAGCTATTGTTTGTTTTGCTTAATACACAAAAAGAATTTAAAATTATTCATGTTCAAACAATTATTTTATATAAATTTCATAAAGTATAAAATTTGATGTTTTTGGTAAATCATCAGATTAATGCAATTTTGATATTGATTAAATAATATAACATTTAAGAATTATGAAATATATCATAACTGTTACATTTATAAACAAATATCAATTTTAATTACATTTTTGCTAACGTTTTAAAATGAATTTAGAAATAATGCATTCAATTTAAACTTATTTACAATTTATACTGTACTCGTTCTATTTGGGCAGTCAAAATGCGTCGACCGTATATTTCTATGTCATATACAGACACTGACCTGCTATCACTTTTCCCCGTGAATATTTAAATAGAAATTGCCTAAATTGTAATTAATTATTCAGACGACCTATTCAACCTGTTCTTGTTTCCGATGTATACAACGATTTTCACATTTCATGTCATTCACTTGTTAACTATAAATCATTATGTTTTATGCTTATTGTTGATATTTTAGTTCATTCTCAAACAAATTCGTTCACCATTTCAACAGGTAATGCACTTTTCATTGTGTTGTATTTTTCTCCGCCTGCATGATTTGAGGCCTGTTGAAAGGGGGAAGTTTTCCAATATTTAAATCAAGTAATGACATTAACGCATTAAACAACAATTGAATTTTTTTTTTAGATTGCAGTATAAAGACAATAACAGTGCATTGACTTGACATATCAACGATATAAGGATTCGGCTAGTCAATGCACTGTTATTGTCTATGTATACTTTACACGCACTTTAACCAGGGAGGTCAGATGCCATTTACACAAGATTCTTCACACTACATCAGCAGTCAGATTTATCTGAACCCAACAACTTGCTTCAATGATAATAAAGCTGCTGTCGAGAATTCTGTCAGTTCATGCTTTCCGGGAATCACTGTAAAAGGTTTTTTGTTTACTTTACCCAGTGTATTTGGCGTAAAGTGCAGTCAACCGAACTTAGGTTCGTCTATAAAGGAGAACCAGACATTCATCAACTTATACGCAGGACTGCAGTTCTTTTTCTGGTATCACATGCATAAATAGAAAGCGTCTGGTTTCATGCACAAGAATACCAGGAAATTCGGATTCAACGGCAAATACCACTCCGTTTAGAGATCACGTCACAACATACTGGTTTGAAAGAAACATTCACTATGGAAACATTACTAAAACGAAGGATCAATGAAGACATGTGTGCTTTATTGTTGTTCCTTCTGCATTTATGTGTGTTCTATAATTTTGCTCTTCGTATCATATGTGTGCGTTAATGAATTAAGCTGTTCATTATGTGCGCTTTCTTGTATCAAGAAATTTATCATATGTGCTTAATTGTAACTCTTTAGTGCACATTTACAAAGAATTGGGTAGTTGCTTGATATGTGACATTTTTTAACTTAATATGTATATTCTATGTTGATGATACTTCAATTGTACCTATTCTGTGCAAAATAAAACATGTATATATACTTGATCATTTGTTAATTTTTATTCTATATTTCATACCGGTAATTCACACTATTTTTTTACCTGTAACTACCTGCTACACACTATAAAAACAAATTAATCACTATCAAAGCAATTCCCGATTGTCCCACATTTCAGCTTCCCAATTGTCTAACAAACAGATTCCCGATTCTCCGACAAAATTTCATTACTTTTTTACCTGTAATTTCATAAAATTGGACAATCGGGAAGACACCAAATATAGCTACCTGCTGGGCCGATTAACATGTGCTCAGTCAGGTGTGTGATATAACTGCCAAAGGTTAAGAATTTTGTTTTATTTTGTACCTGCAAGGGTTCATGTTTACCTTTTTAACAGGTGAAAATCAATAAAACAGGAATTGACAAAAACATATCTTTTGTATAATTATAGAAAACATTTTGCAATAATTATATGACCAAACGCATATGTAATGCTTTCTTTATTCATTTCTATCAAAATTATCAAAACCATCATCGATCAAATTATATTCATAACTTTTCAATTTCAATACACCAGTTTTGTCACTTAAACCCCTAATCACAACAAGTGGTCTGATCAGGACCTAAATACCCATCATGTCAAATCAATAAAAAAAAATGCCAAGCAAATTTCAGACTATGCCCCAGTGTGTTCTGTATGAAAATATGTTAGTTAAGCGATCTAAGGCCAACGATTCCTGTTTATTGTCCATCACATTGCTAGATCTACAATTTATGATAACCCGCTCTGGTATATTATTGAAAGTAACAGGTGGCTAAAATTCAAGAAAACGACATAGCAAGGAAAGTCAACAATAGCTATGTTCTTCATCTTTGTACTTGTTTGGCTTTATAACTATTTTGATATGAGCGTCACTGGTGAGTCTTATGTAGACGAAACGCGCGTCTGGCGTACTAAATTATAATCCTGGTACCTTTGATAACTATTTACACCACTGAGTCGATGCCACTGCTGGTGGACGTTTCGTCCCCGAGGGTATCACCAGCCCAGATGTCAACATTTCGGTGTTGAAATGAATATCAATAATGTGGTCATTTTTATAAATTTCCTGTTTACAAAACTTTGAATTTTTCGAAAAACTAAGGATTTTCTTATCCAAGGCATACATTACCTTAGCTGTATTTGGCACAACTTTTTGAAATTTTGGATCCTTAATGCTCTTCAACTTTGTACGTGTTTGGCTTTATAACTTTTTTGATATGAGTGTCACTGATGAGTCTTATGAAGACTAAACGCGCGTCTGGCGTACTGAATTATTATCCTTGTACCTTTGATAACCATTTACACCACTGGGTTGATGCCACAGCTGGTGGACGTTTCGTCCTCGAGGGTATCACCAGCCCAATAGTCAACATTTCGGTGTTGACATTAATATCAATAATGTGGTCATTTTTATAATTTCCTGTTAACAAAATTTTGAATTTTTAAAAAAAACTAAGGATTTTCTTATCCCAGGCATATATTACCTTAGCCGTATTTGGCACAACTTTTTGGAATCTTGGATCCTCAATGCTCTTTAATTTTGTACTTGTTTGGCTTTATAACTATTTTGATATGAGCGTCACTGATGAGTCTTATGTAGACGACACGCGCGTCTGGCGTACTAAATTATAATCCTGGTACCTTTGATAACTATTTACACCACTGGGTCGATGCCACTGTTGGTGGACGTTTCGTCCCCGAGGGTATCACCAGCCCAGTAGTCAACATTTCGGTGTTGACATGAAAATCAATAATGTGGTCATTTTTATAACTTTCCTGTTTACAAAACTTTGAATTTTTCGAAAAACTAAGAATTTTCTTATCCAATGCATAGATAAACCGTTTTTTTGCTCTTCAACTTTGTACTTGTTTGGCTTTAGAACTATTTTGATATGAGCGTCACTGATGAGTCGTATGTAGACGGAACGGGCGTCTGGCGTACTAAATTATAATCCTGATACCTTTGATAAGTAATTATATCTATCCAAAAACTATTATTATGAATATCAATTTGATATCAGTTTTAACAACCTTTAAATTTAACTACATCCCAAAACTTGCATATATACGTCTGGAGCGCTTTACCTGATTTATCTCAATGACAAAGGTTTGGACAAACAAAAATTAACTGTCGGAATTAAACAATAGTAACAAACCCTACAGTTATTATCAGGTTTTTTTTTGAAGTTTTTCTAATTTATCAACAGATCAACAGAGACATACAATAATACTTGTAACTGATAAGAGCAGTGGTTTTATGTGTACAATAGATGTTGTTTTTAAAGCTATAAAGACAACTACATGACACGCAATCAATCGGAAATCAGTGTAAAACATGTCACATTTGCAGCATTTATTTCACAGTTCAGAGGTAATTTAGCTTAGGAAAGAGTCCGACCACAATGCCGAATGCAAGATATTCCGGGATCCGAAACAAAAAAATGGGACTCTATTGTGTGCACTTATATCGACATTTTTTGTAAAAATATATAGTAAGCGGAATTTTACACTTAAAATGTAGCAGATATGCTAAATCGTATATTTACGGAATCAGAGTCAAACTTATCATTCTTTTGTCATTCAGTGGAAAAGTTCTGTAAGAAGATAATATGAAGTGACAGATTGCCATTAAATGTTAGTTAGTTCATGATTTACAAGGACCGAAATTATTTTACGAAGCGGTAAAATTGAAACAGGCCACACCTATCACATTGGAAGCTTTGAATATGAGAGGGTAATGTTTACCTATAAATATAACATTTGGCTCTTTATAATAAAATTGAGAAAGGAAATGGGGAATGTGTCAAAGAGACAACAACCCGATCATAGAACAGACAACAGCAGAAGGTCACCAACAGGTCTTCAATGCAGCGAGAAATTCCCGCACCCGGAGGCGTCCTTCAGCTGGCCCCTAAATAAATGTATATACTAGTTGAGTGATAATGAACGCCATACTAAACTCCAAATTGTACACAAGAAACTAAAATTAAAGATAATACAAGACTAACAAAGGCCAGAGGCTCCTGACTTGGGACAGGCGCAAAAAATGCGGCGGGGTTAAACATGTTTGTGAGATCTCAACCCTCCCCTATACCTCTAGCCAATGAAGAAAAGTAAACGCATAACAATACGCACATTAAAATTCAGTTTAAGAGAAATCCGAGTCTGATGTCAGAAGATGTAACCAAAAAAAAATAAAAAAAGACAATAATACATAAATAACAACAGACTACTAGCAGTTAACTGACATGCCAGCTCCAGACTTCAATTAAACTGATTGAAAGATTATGTCTTCATCATATGAATATCAGGCACAATCATTCCCGTTAGGGGTTAAGTAACATACCATCATCAAAATATATGAGAAGAACAAAAGCCGTGTCATGCCAACAACTTGTTTTTTAAATAAATGTGTTTAGTTCCGATGCAAAAACCCTATACGTGAATTAATATTAACGACAAAAGATGCAAATACATATAACATGTTTACTTTTAGCAATTGAACCAGTTTGTAAATAAAATTTCCTCAATTAGCATAAAATAAAGCAAACCGTGTTTAACATATAGTCGCCGTCAGCTGAAATTCGTAGCGGATATCGGTAAAAATAATCTAAACTATCAATCGCGTTCACTCGAGATATAGTTTTTCACATTCCATTCATAAATCGCCAAAAGAAAAACCACTACTGGCCTACCTTTTAAGTGATCGCACTGTAATAATCCTGACCTTCACATTTTCCAAGACGATTTTGAATGGTGGAATCAGCCATTGTTTTTACCGGAATTGTTGCCGTGAAGTTCAAGTTCAGAAAATTTACATAAATTTCGGACATCTCGGATTTTTTCTACAGTTGCAAGGTAAGACCCAAAGTAATCTATAATTGCAGACGATAAATAACAGACACTACACTTTTTTAACTTTGTTGTTTTAGCCTTAATTAAGATTAAAAGAAACCAGAAATATGCCACCAAAATTAAAGAATTTGGTAAAAAAAACCAATCAATAATAATAATACAATAATACAATATGCTTTATTTCAAAAACACTCAGTCACATTGACATGTGAGATCAGGTATATAACTGATGAACCAAAATTAGTAAAACAAACAACAAAAGAAGCACAATTATGAAAATGACAAAAACAAAAACAAATGAACTGGAATTTGGAAAGAAAAGTGTTACTGTGTCATCGTATTCTTACACATATATTATGACAATTTTCACAGTACCTGTACTATAGAGGCATAAAGGAAAGAATGATAAGATTCTATTCAACACATAATCAGTCCCATTTATGAATAAAGATACAGATGCATTATATGTAAAATGTGTATGTGTGTGACCGTGGGTGAATTGGGGACCAGCAAGGCAACATATGAAGTGTGTGTGTTACACAGGGGATATTGAAATTCTGTTCTTTTATTTATCTTTTTTCCTATTGGGAAATAAGGAGATGTGGCATGATTGCAAATGAGATAAATACCGTTACGGCCTTCAACAATACAATAAACTGTTATCACTGAGATATGTCTCGCTTTTTTGTAATTTCGATAATGCAAATGTTGAAATTAAAATAGCAACACTTTAACATGTTAGTTTTGCAAATATTCATAGTCAATGAACCATAACTGAAAGTACATGGATAAACAAACTCCATGGGAATGAGATGTGCCAATGCTAATACAACTGTATACAAAATACTATTGACTTATCAGAAGTAGTTTCATTTAAACAGAACTAAACACAAACTAATACATGTAAACAAAACAAAATTTAAAAGTCAATAGACCATAACTGAGGGGGCGGTCCAAATAATCTCCATGGTAATGAGATGTGTCAATACTAGTACAAGTGCATACCAAATATCTTTGACTTACCACTAGTGATTCACCATGAACTAGACCTTATCACAAACTAATACATTGTTGATGCCGCCGCCAACAGCATACCTATGTCTCGCTTTTTGACTCTGTCAAGCGAGACAAAAATTCAAACCGTATACATCTGTAGTTAAAGCTATAAAAGTCCCCAAATTGTAAAGTATAAAACAATTTGATGATGAAAACTAACAGCATAATTTATACTAAACAATTTATGAAAAACAAATATAAAACTACAGGCTCCTGACTGGGACAGACACTTAGAGAATGTGGCGTATTAAACCTAAGACAGTTGTGTAACAGCTCAACATAATAACAAACTAGGGTATAAAATATAAGTGAAAAACTGCATAACACATGAGATCGATTACAAAGCAGGAAAACATTATAAAAAAAATATAGACAGGACATGGATGTATATACATGTACATGAAATGATGTTTGATAATTTTAAAGTACAATGCAAATGTTGAAATACATTTGTACTTGAAACAACTAAACTGAAATACTTGCAAAACCATCAAAATCAATTACTGTAAATCCAGAAATTATTGTGTGCATTAATTATTGCCGTTTTGTCATTTTGGACTTTAATGCGATTGAAATTTTAGCGATATTGAGAAAAATCCTGTATAATTTATACAAATAAATTCAAAATGCGCGCTTAAATTATTGCGAGTATAACCCGGTTGCATATTTTGCAATAATGAAAATATCACATTAATTTCTGAATTTACAGTAATATGTGTACGCTTTAGGCATAGTTTACGGCCCAGGTTTGTAAAGTTCTCCTCTACAGGCCAACAAAATCCAATTAGAATTTTCAAAACATTTAGCTTCGGGGCGTTTGGTCTCAAATGTTTATCGTGAAGGCTGTAATATGAACACTGACTAAAGGTGCAGAAGTCTGTTTCACAAAAATACTTAAGACTAAGATTGATCGTTAGTCATGAACAATACAGTATACTTACATATCTTAGTCGTTCAACTCTGACACTGCAATACATCTCTTAATTCCAATTGTGATTAAATATTTGACATAGCAGTGTCCGACACAGACTCAGTGTGGTATTTAAACTCAAAAACTTGAAATTGTACATTTACAACCTACCTATTAGTCCAATATATAAAATTGAAAAATTAAGTAAATACCAAAAAGTTAAAAAAAAAAACGCTCAAAGATTCAGAATATAAAAGAACTCCAAGAATTCAATTTTTGGTGGAATCAAACAATAGTTTGATTTTGGACCCTTTTATACAAAATAAAAAAAATATTATTGCTTGTCCATTTATAAATTTTATAAATGGAAAGAGTCATAACCCCTCCCCCCCCCCCCCCCCCCCTTCTGAAAAAAATCAATCTCAACCTTCCTATTCAGTTCTGGAACCTTGCTGTACAAACTTTTTCTGACCCTTCATTCCTTAAAAGTTAGGACAATAACCCTCAAATTCAATCCCAACCTGTCTTTTATGGTGCAGACAATGCTGACAAAGCTATATTATCAAATGCAGAAACTTCATGGTTATAACAAAAAGCCATGTGACCCAAATTATTATTACCGGTATATATTTCAGATATTCATAATTAAAACTACATTAAAACTACATTTAAGCAATAAAATAAAAATTCTTTTTATTTCAATTTAGACCCCCATATACCTTGAAAAACTTTTCTTTTTTAAAATTGGGTTTCTAGAACATTTTTTACAATTTACCATCGATTTAAATGCAAATCTACATATTATGATAAAAAAACTATGCAAACTTTGATTATTGCCACACTTGTTAACATAATAACAAATATGAAGAAGGAAAAACATATAATTATAGGGATCCTTCATCCATGAAGCTAGGTCCTACAAATGATACTAGACAATATCAACAAATTTAAATATTTAAACCTTGTTATGAGGTGTGTCTATGAATATAACAACTATAAAACAACTATGTGGCCTATATGCAATGCAAATAAAACACTAATACAATAACAAAACAAAATATAGGAGATAACCTCAAATTACAGTCTCTTACAAAAGATAAATGTCTATAGTCCATTAAAATACATAGGATGATATCTATGATATAAATAAATGCCTGAATTTTGAGTATGTACTATTCTTAACTTCAATATAAACTATAAATATATAACTAGTATCAATCTTATTCCTTATTTATGCTCTATCAAATTTTACTATCTTCACACATACATTTGTATCTAAATTAAGTTTGGATTATGCCCCCTTGATCACTGTTAAAGCTATCACTTTCACTTGGCATGCTTGGTAAGGATATTAATTTGGGACAGTATTTTACCACACTTGTTTTTATCAAAAATTTAAAATTTAACATTCCTTAAAACATTATCATATTTTACCACACTTGTTTTATCAAAAAAATTGCCATTCCTTGAAACATTATTATAATTTTTCTATTTTCTTATTTACTTTTCAGACAAAGGACTTGTTGAGAAAACTTTACAAGTTTCTTATGATGGAAAAGGGTATGAAGCGCCCTTGGGTGCTTCAAAACCCAACGAGAAGACTGGTGAAAGCAAAAGATAAATTTCATTAATTTTTAATTTGATTTAAAAAAAAAAAAAGAAGACATTAAAGGATTTTAGTATTAATTATGCTAAAGTATTATTCTAACAATAAAGTCTTTATAAAAATCCATTCTTTAAGGCGAAATGAAAAAAGATGTGTGTTTCCTATTACCATATAAGCACGGTTAAAGTACCTAATTACCCTTTTTTTCAAAGATGTAATAGAAAACACACCTATTAATTTTTTTTGGCCTTAAGACTAGACAAGATAATACATGTTTTATGGTCTACCAGCAAAATTCAGCAAAAACGAAAAAGTGATGAAAAATATGTTGAAAGTCTTCAATATTAATGTTTTGTACACATAATTTACATATATATATATTAACATTGCATGTATTGCATAGATACAAAAAAAATGGTAAAAATTTGTATAAATCATTCTCAATTAAAATTACAGGCATTAAACAGTCCACCCTGAGAGGGTACATCAATGGAAATGATCTTGTGCAGGATGTGGTCAAGTCAATTCACAAGGATTATGTCCAGAAAACTGTCACCAAGACTCAGAAGGTGGATGATTTCGACAAAGGTGTGGTGAGGAGGACAATCTATGATCTGCACAAGAAATCACAGTCGGTGACCATGCCAAAGCTGCAGGAAGCTCTGAAAAAGAAAGACATTGACATTTCCATATCTACAGTGTCGAGAACAGTGCATTTACTGGGGTTTCGGTAATTTATTTCACAATTTTTTGACTATTCCAAACTCTAAGCCAAAAATTTCATTAAACTGAGAATGTAAATAGGGAATTTGTCAAAAAGAAAACCCGACCAAAGAGCAGAAAACAGCCAAGAGCCATCAATGGGTCTTCAATACAGTGAGAAAATCCCGCACCCTGAGGCGTGAGGCGTGCTTCAGATAGCCCCTAAACAAAAATGTATACTAGTTCAGTGATAATAGACGTCATACCAAACTCTGAAATGTATCCTTTATTTTCATTTTTTTAATTTTTTTTTTAATTTGTACGTAATGGAACAGATATAAAACATGCTGAAAGTGTATATATTGGGTATTTAATCTTTCTTGTCAAAATCATGGGACCGGTGTACATGTATAATTTTTAATTTCAATGCATATAATCAATATGATACTTGAACTCCTAGAGGTCCATGAAAACAAAGAATACATTTGAAAATATTGAAACTTTAAAATGTGGCATAAGAGTTTAAAGATTTAAATTTAAGTTCCCTATTGCTGATCATACTTTCTAAGTAGCAACATTCCAGCAGCACCTGCATACGGGGTATATATCTCCCAATTGATACGATATTCCCGTGCTTGCATTTCCTATCACGATTTTCTTGATAGAGGTTTGCTGCTCACAAGGAAGCTATTAAACCAAGAGTTCCAAATGGTGAAGTTGAAATCATCCCTTCGTAAATTTTACGGACGCCATCGCGAGTTGGTTGAACGTTATGGAATAACCGTTTCACAAATGATATCGGATATGTTCCTTACGTCGTAACTACAATCCCCTTCCCTTTCATGAACATGACCTACCGAATTAGACTATTTACCGGATTTGTAATCACTTAAGCAACACGACGGGTGCCACATGTGGAGCAGGATCTGCTTACCCTTCCGGAGCACCTGAGATCACCCCTAGTTTTTGGTGGGGTTCGTGTTGTTTATTCTTTAGTTTTCTATGTTGTGTCGTGTGTACTATTGTTTTTCTGTTTGTCTTTTTTTATTTTTAGCCATGGCGTTGCAGTTTGTTTTAGATTTATGAGTTTGACTGTCCCTTTGGTATCTTTCGTCCCTCTTTTATTACCACTTGGTCGATGTCTCTGCTGGTGGACATTTTGTCCCCGAGGACATCATCCTCCCAGTAGCAAAACTACAATGGCATGAACTTACGAAGATTAAACAGGAAACTGGCTCGGACGTCGCCCAGTATAAAAAGGTCCGAAACAGACGTCACCATGGACACGGTGTCGTCTGATACGGCAGGTGTCCCCTCATCACCAGACATGACAAATATCTCAAACACGACTCATTCAGATCATCGTCCTAGTGACAATAGCAATATTACACATATACAGCCATGTTCAGTTCTCCTTAAAGACATTTTGGTGTTTGATGACACAGTACAACACTGTCGCATATCAAAATGTGAGACCAAAGGCTGCAAAACTTGTGCTATTTTAATTACAGATGCTGAATTCACTAGCAATTTGACCAAGAAGTCATATTTTACCAGAAGTTACGATGATCTGAATTGTAAATCGATAAATGTCGTCTACGGATTAGAGTGCAACCTTTGCGGATTGGTATACGTCGGTGAAACGAAAGGAAGGCTTAACAAACGTATGTGCGGTCATAGATCAGACATTAACCTTAATGCTAACGACATTCTATACCAGCATTTCAATCAGCCCGATCATTCCATCGTTTCTATGACAGTTCGCATTATCGAAAAGATATACCATAGCTCTAACAATCCTAATCTTTCAACGACTCTCCGTAGACAAAAAGAAGACTACTGGATTAGACAATTGGGAACTGCAACACCTTATGGCTGCAATGACAAAATTGATGGTTTAGGTATTCTATCTAGTCCTTCGTGTAACTCGGTGAATGTGATGAATATTTTCAACTCGACTCCTCGACGTAGACGCAGTCATGGTCATCGTCATTATACATCACATTCTCTGCATGATGTCTCTATTAATGACTTGCTGCCATTCATACAAAAGCCGTTAGGTATTCATCACATTCGCACGAAACTTTATTCATTACCCCTTTCGAAACTTCATTCTCTGTTCAATTTATGTTTGGAATCCACTGTTACAAACCCTCATTCAAACCAATACAAACTTGAAGCTATAATTGCGGATATTGCAAGTCACAGACTTTTCAAGCCAGTTCGCATTGGAAAAGATGAAAAAGAGAAAAGATCTTTTCTTAATCTTTCCTTTGCCAACAACGGTCTCGATGGCGTCAACCTAGGCAATATCCTTCATCATAAATTAGTGCAATCGAAAATACCTCCTTATTTCAAAGACCAGTCTGTACTAATAATTTCTTATACCTATACCAAACCTATTGCAACTAAAATTTTCAATTACAAACGCGTTTTGCAGGATCTCGATATTGACGAATTCAAGTCTAAACCTCCTGATTGCACTTGTGCTAGTTCCAAATTCACATATAATCCTGCTGGCCACGTTATTACCGGTGACCTTAACATTGTTAATAACACTTCTCTACGAAATGTGTTATCGAAAGGTCCCAAATATCGTGAGCCTAAATCCATCAATTTGAAATACAACTTTAAAATTTTGATGGATTCAGTCGAGGATTATGCCAGGCAATTGGCTAAGCGCGAGAAAGAAGACGTAGACACTCTTTCCGAATGGATTAAGGCAGTGAGGTCGTTGATACAAATCAGAATTAAGAAACTGAATGGGTCCATCAATAACCATGCTACGTCAATCTTTAAAGACCCAAATGTTGCAAAACACCTATCCGACCTCCATGACAAATATGTTGTTGTCCCTGCAGATAAAGCCCCAAATAACATCGTTTTTGTGTGTAAAAGTCACTACATCAACTGCTTGATAAACGAATTAGGTATTGACAATTCACTTGGTAACTCAACATATACCCTCACGACACTTACCAAAGAGGAAATCCTGGATAATCATTTATCAGCAATCAAAGACGGGCTTCAAAGTTATTGTGAAACTGCCTATTCTAGAGGTGGCGTGAATCAGATGTGGATACTTAAAAATTCAAAAGATCTTTTAGAGTACATACAATCTAACTCTCTTTCATCTTGTAACAGTATTAAAACATTTGACTTTTCTACCCTGTACACAAGTATTCCACATTCCAAACTAAAAGACAAATTGAAAGAGTTGATATTACTTTGCTTCATAAAAAAGAATGGCCAACGTAGATACAAGTATCATGTCTTAGGGAGGGATAAATCCTACTTTGTAAAGAATCACTCTGATTCAAACAAAAAATTCTCTGAAACTGATATTATCAAGATGCTTGATTTCTTGATTGACAACATATTTGTTACGTTCGGAGGACGTGTTTTTCAACAGACTGTCGGCATTCCAATGGGAACAAACTGTGCCCCTCTACTCGCCGACTTGTTTCTTTATTATTATGAGGCTGACTTCATGCAGGAACTTCTTAGGAAGAAAGATAAGAAGTTAGCAATATCCTTTAACTCTACTTTCCGCTATATAGATGATGTTCTTTCACTAAACAATTCAAAATTTGGTGACTATGTGGAACGCATCTATCCAATCGAACTAGAGATAAAGGATACTACAGATGCAGTTAAGTCGGCTTCATATCTTGACTTACATCTAGAAATTGACAATGAGGGTCGGTTGAAAACAAAACTTTACGACAAAAGAGATGATTTCAGCTTTCCAATTGTGAACTTTCCATTTCTAAGTAGCAACATTCCAGCAGCACCTGCATACGGGGTATATATCTCCCAATTGATACGATATTCCCGTGCTTGCATTTCCTATCATGATTTTCTTGATAGAGGTTTGCTGCTCACAAGGAAGCTATTAAACCAAGAGTTCCAAATGGTGAAGTTGAAATCATCCCTTCGTAAATTTTACGGACGCCATCACGAGTTGGTTGACCGTTATGGAATAACCGTTTCACAAATGATATCGGATATGTTCCTTACGTCGTAACTACAATCCTCTTCCCTTTCATGAATATGACCTACCGAATTAGACTATTTACCGGATTTGTAATCATTTAAGCAACACGACGGGTGCCACATGTGGAGCAGGATCTGCTTACCCTTCCGGAGCACCTGAGATCCCCCCTAGTTTTTGGTGGGGTTCGTGTTGTTTATTCTTTAGTTTTCTATGTTGTGTCGTGTGTACTATTGTTTTTCTGTTTGTCTTTTTTTATTTTTAGCCATGGCGTTGCAGTTTGTTTTAGATTTATGAGTTTGACTGTCCCTTTGGTATCTTTCGTCCCTCTTTTACAAGACTAATGAATTTTTTTACCTGCAATCAATACATCAAGCTACCAGAGTAAATCAGAGTCATCTAGATGCCACTTTACACATACACAAGGTATTGCTTAGCAGGCAGTAACTTAATGAGTGATACTAACAGCCTTAAAATAAAAACAATACATTCTTTACTTATTAAGAAAATATACCAACAAATGCATTATATATTATTAAAATTCATCATCTATAAATATATACATGTATGAACTTTTTTTTCAGGTTATACAAGAATGCGACAAGCAGAAGATTTGTGTCGGAGAGGGAGGACATCGTTCTCATGAGAATAAAATATCTTCGTAAGATACATAAGTTTAGGCAGCAAGGGCGTCATATTATATTTCTGGATGAGACTAAGTTGAACAACAATCATGTGGTAAACGGTGACTGGCTGGATGTTCCCAGCACGTCCATGTCTGTCTTTGAGCCACACTGTAAAGGTACCCATCGGAAAGTACCTTCTCGCAAGTGTACTAGATTGATAATCTTAGATGTTGGCTCCTCTCAACAAGGCCTAATCCCCGGATGTGGTCTTATATTTGAGTCGAAAACCAACAGCTCTGATTCTCATGACGAGATGAATAAGGAGCACTTTACAGAGTGGTTCAGAGATACACTTCTCCCTAAACTGCCTCCTCGGTCTGTAATTGTAATGGAAAATGCTCCGTATCACAGTCACTTAGATCCTGACTCAAAGGTATCTAACACTAACAGCAACAAGTCGGAGATCTCAGCATGGCTGGAGAAGAGTAATGTTCAGTATGATAAGAAAATGAAAAAGACAGAGCTGCTTGATTTGGTGAAGCAAAAAAAGCCTCAACCTAGGTATTTAATAGATGACCTTGCATCAGCTAATGGCCATGAGATTTTACGCACACATCCTTATCATTGTGAGCTCAATCCCATCGAACTGGTTTAGTCTTACTTAAAAGGCTATGTAGCTAGACATAATTCTAGTTGCAATAAAAAAGGAATTACTCAGTTCTTTTTGGAGGCCAAGTCCAATGTGGAGGCGGAGCGCTGGGCTAAATTTGAGACTCGGTAAGGGTGTTTGAGGAAAAGCTCAGGTATGGTAACTTGATGGTATCAGGGATGAAGACGTCAATCCAGTGGTGATTCACAAGACAGACGATGACAGTGATGACAGTCAAAAGACTATTTTAAACATGTTTTCTGAGGGGGAGGAGATGGGGAATAACGAAAATGACGTTGACTTTGAGGAAAGTGTCCCTGATACCATCAATGATGCTGATGCGATTTTGTGCACTACCTGTCTGAACTGAACCACCAAAATCCATTCAAAAGGACAAGTATATATCATGGTTTCAGTGTGATACTTGCGATCAGTGGGTACACAACAGGTGTTGCACAAAACCTGCTCTTGCGAGGAATGTCTGTCTTCGGTGCTTCTCCGGAACCTCAGTGAACCATTGATTTCGAAAATTGAAGATATAGAACAGTGATGTCTTTCTTTAATGCCATTAAAATAGTTACATGTACATACCCTAAAGTCAGTTAATTAAAAATGTTTTTCCTCTTATATGCAATAAAACATTTTAAAGTCAGTAAGGGGCAATACTATTCATGTTATGCTTATTTACTTGAAGATGTAATATGTCAGATTTAATATTTTTTACAAGGTTCTCTACTAATTCTTTTCAAAAATTTTGATATGAAAGATTTTTTATACAAATCCTTAAAATCTTAAATTTTTGGTGGTCAAAAAATAAAATTGTTATTTCGATTAGGAATATTTTTAGGATAGTTCATCCTATTATTTTAGAAACTAAGACACATACTGCATAACTGTGCACGGCCTATAAAATTGCCTCCTAGAGACTTGTTAATGAGCAATTTTTCATTAATTCATTTTTGATTGCTTAGGCAAATAAAGCATTACATTTGAGGAAAGAAAATATAACTTGTTTCTTTATACAAGTGAAATAATAATCTGACTGTCTATTAACGGATTTTTTTTTTTTCTCAAAATTAAATTTACTGAATAAGTAAATAAAAAAATAATTAACATGTATATAATCCACATCTGACTGGTAATGAAGTTGAAAACATATTTCATTCCAAGATAAGAGAAAAGATAAAAAATATAACTAGGATCTTTAATTTTATATGTGATTTCCTTCTTCTGACATCATACTTTTGGGTTGGGATTTCTGTCACATTTGGCTGAACTTTTCAAGTATTGATTCACCCAAGGTGTCAATTTCGGTGTTCCTGATTGTTTAATTAAGATACATGTTTAATTAAGATACAATTCTTTTTATGTGTGAAACATCATTTTCAATCAATATAAACAGAAGTGCGGTTACTACTCATGCCAAATATTTCTAAATGATTTTTCATTAAGTACATGTACATGTATCTGCTTTAATGGCAGTTTCAGATCTGAAACAGCTTTAATACATGAATACCGTCTCAGTTTCTTTACAGCTCTGGTGGACTTTCTCAACATACCTTTGTTTAATCTTTAGTTACTGATTCATTGATGACAATTTCTGAACAGTAATTTGTATGATTTGCTGACCCATCTTGCATACATCTATATTACATCATTTAAATATATATTTAATCAACACCTGATAAAATGTGAAACATTTCCACCATCTGTGATGTGTATATATTATTCAAACATCTGTGATCTGAACATTATAAAATACCTACTGCTATTTCTGATATATACGAACATTATAAGACAACTACTGCTTTTTGTGATATGAACATAAAAAGAACTGCTGCTATTTGTGATATAAACAACTGCTATCGGTGGTATGAACATGAAGTACAAGTCAAATATCTGTGATATATTTATACTGGTTGAACATAATTGAAGTTAAAGATATTTATTTCTTATTAAGATTATTTATATATTAATGATATAAAAAGTAATTAATTGAATGTTAATGGTTATTATTGTCATGTTGGTTAAGTTTTGAATCATAAATTGTTGTTACTATAATCATGCATGTATATTTAGTTATTAAATCATAATTGTTGTCTAAATACTCAATCTCAATTATCATTCTACATGTATCAAACCTGCTTTGAAAAACAGCCATTGAAATATATATATAGATGAATAAAAATATACAAATCTGTGGAAGGTGAAAATTGAAATTAAGATGAAGAACAGCAGCAAATGTACCTTTCCTTCAATTTTGATCGGTGCATTATAAGAGACTTAATTTTCATTTAATATGGATACAGTTTCCCTTAATTTCTGTGCTATTTTCACATTTCCTGACTGGTGTGAGAAAAATATTTCTCCTCACTAGTTAAAAATCTGTTCTCGGCAAATGATTGGTTGAAATTTAATTGTGACGTTAAATTTTCTTGTTTTGTTCTGAGTTTTCTCACTGTGACGTCATGAAAAAAGGCGACCATGCCTGATGATGTCACATCAAAAGTACACAACTTTCCTCAAATCTTTGAAAGGAAGGATAAAAATCATAAGGATGTCACATCAAAAGTACACAACTTTCCTCAAATCTTTGAAAAGGAAGAATAAAAATCATAAGAGAAACAGATTCCACCACTGTAACTCGTGTATTACGATATTTCTCCACTCTCAACAGCTCAATTTTAATTATTTAAAAATCTCGGGAAGTCTCGCGCTTTAAATATTAAAATTTAACTGTCTCGAGTAGAGAAATGTCGTAATACTCTTGTTGCAGTTGTGGAATCTATATGCCATTAACATTGAAAGAGAAATAAAATACAGGAGGCAGTTTCATACAACCCCAGAGATCAAACCCGGAATAGTTGGAATATAGGAACACCATATTTAGCTTGATACTGCTCTGAATTTGGATTGTGATTAAATATTGAAACATAAAATTGAGAATGGAAATGGGGAATGTGTCATAGAGACAACAACTCGACCGTAGAAAAAAATAACAGCAGAAGGTTACCAACAGGTCTTCAATGTAGCGAGAAATTCCCGCACCCGGAGGCGTCCTTGAGCTGGCCCCTAAACAAATATATACTAGTTTAGTGATAATGAACGCCATACGAATTTCCGGTTTGTACACAAGAAACTAAAATTAAAACAATACAAGACTAACAAAGGTCAGAGGCTCCTGACTTGGGACAGGCGCAAAAATGCGGCGGGGTTAAACATGTTTGTGAGATCTCAACCCTCCCCCTATACCTCTAGCCAATGTAGAAAAGTAAACGCATAACAATACGCACATTAAAATTCAGTTCAACAGCATAGGTTTCGGACATGTGGTATTAATGAAGAAGCTTCAAAATTTGAAAATGGACTTTAATACAAAAATATAAGAATATGTGCAAAGACAGCAAATGAGACAATTCTCCACAAAAGACAAATGACTCAGAATCAACAACTGTAGGTCACTATACAGCCTTAAACAATGAGTTAAACCCATACAGTCTTCAACAATGAGTAAACCCCATACAGCCTTCAACAATGAGTTAAACCCGTACAGCTCAGTCAATGGAAAAACAAATGTAAAACAATTCAAACGAGAAAAATAACCGCCTGATTTATGGTCCAAAATGCATAGATTCAGAATATCAAATAACCTCTAGATTTCAATTTCATAAGAAATCAAAATAAGGTTTATTTAAATTCAATTTTGGTCCTCAATATGGACCAATTTAAAATGGAGCCCAACATCCAATATCGAAATAAACATTTAAAAACAGTATACTTTCATGACTGTAAATTCAGGAAAGTGATTTATTGTTGCGATTTTGTCATTACAGACCAGAATGTGATTAATATTTAAATACCTAAATAAATGCCTGGGTAGTATTGCTATAATGACCACAAGTTTTTTTTAAGAGTAAGCATGGTAAGAAATCAGTGCATAAAATAAAGAAATTATATTATAGTTTATGCAAGTAAGCATGGTATGTAAGTATGTCAATTGTAGTAAGTTTGCATATATTTTACTGTGTGTATTGCTATGTATTCCTTTATTCTACAATGGCTAGAGATATAGAGGGAGAGTTGAAATCTCATAAAACACGTTTAACTCTGCCTTATTTTAGCGCCTGTCCCAAGTCGGGAGTCCCTCGCCTAATTTTAGCGCCTGTCCCAAGTCGGGGGTGTCTGGCCTTTGATAGTCTTATATGTTTTTTAATTCTTGTTCATTTATATGATTTGGAATTTAGTGTGACGTCCATTTCACTGAACTAGTACACAATTTTATTTAGGGGCCAGCTGAGGACCACCTCCAGGTGCAGGATTTTCTCCCTACGTTGAGACCCATTGGTGGCCATCGTCTGTTTTCTGCTCTTTGGTCGGGTTGTTGTCTTTTTGACATATTCCCCATTTCCATTCTCAATTTTTTTGTACATAGAAACAGAGAAAACATGAGCTCAATGAAACAATTATCCACCAGAATGACATAGATATAAAGAAACTATTAGTTCACATAAGCGTCTTCAACAATGAACAGACCCATACTGCATAGTGATCTATAATAAATTAAAGGTACATGGATCCCCCAATGACAATGAATCTACAATAATGCAACAAAATTTATATAAAATGAACAACGACCTTGTGAATGAGGATCTTTATGTGGGCATTTAGTTGTGTACAAGAATTTTGTTGGCTTTCTATGTATTCTAATTCCACAAAAAATAATAAAATTATCATTTAGTGTTGTCCATTGTATTTTTATGTTTCTTTTTAAATATTTATAAAGTTATATTTAATAATATTCAAAGCAAATAAAGTATGCACATTAACACAGCCTAAGGTGAAGAATTTTTTTAAATAATATCATATGAAAGTGATTTTCTCTTTTTTTAAAATACTTTTTGTCCAATATTCTCTATTCTATAAATTTAGCACCTCATTATTGTCTATTCATTATTCTTTACTATTGGGGTCAATGTTCCTTATTTCTTAATTAGTTCTGTAAACCCCCATTCACACCCTTTTAAATGAGATACAATGTAAGATGAACCTATTTATAAAAGTTTTGAGTTTTTGGTAAAACATAAACCTACATTCAATTTTTAAATGGTGTCATCATTGTTGTACAAATTCCTCTTGTCCCTCTATTTTACATGTCAATCAATTCAACCAATATATCACTACTGATATAATCATCAGATTAGCTTCTTTTTCAGCATCTCTCCCTCAATTTAGTTTGGCATCTTCTGCATGAATGGAAAATATAGTAATTTTCACTAATTTCACATGCTAGCCAGAATCAATTTTAATTGGATTCTGGCATAGGGCTAGTGGCAAAATGTCAAGACCTGCGAAATTATAATAACATTTTAAGAGCAACCCCCTAAATTAGGGATATCCCTTTGTAGAGGGACTGTCTCAGACAAGGGACCAATTTACTGTTGTAAACTTTAAAAAAATGAAAAATTCTATATATTTGAAACAATCTTTTTTAAAAGAGGGTCCAATTTTTTTTCAAATAGTACATGTATAGAAGATATATAAGTCCATGAATATTGCAAAATTCTTGGACATGTTTTTAATAAAAAATACCAGGTAGATGTATAAATTTAGTTCTTTGGGAAAAGTTTCTTCAAATTATATAAATGTTTGCTCATTTCTACCAATTTTGAAAGTGGTTTTCTGAAAACAAAAATATAATCACTTGAAATGTATCCCTTAAGGGCATAAAAAAGGATATTCATTACATTGAGTGGTTGTTCCCAACTTGTTAATAAGTTTTAACACTCCCCTAAAGCTTGCATCACGTTGTGATACTGATGAACAGCTTACATGTTGCAAAGTTTATTTTCATGTTTTTATAAGATGATTTTTTTAAAAGATTTTACACACAATAATCAACGGTATAATCACACACACACACACACACACACAAAATAATAAAATTAAATAAATGTTCAACTTAACCGTGTATAAAAGCCTAAACAGGATTCTTCACGTATCACTACAGATACTGAACTTGAACAGTTTAGCCTTTGGGTAAAAAAAAACATTGCATCGTTTGCATGTTTTAATACTCGTGATGATATTCATTGTTTTAATTTTTTTGTATTATTTCATTAACCTACAGAAGTCATAATTTTACTTACCGTACATTTTTTCATTGATACTCCGTGTAAAACGTCATTCTGTTGATTTGCGTGTCACATTGAAGTTGTCTTGTCGATTACATTACATGTGTTATTGTTTACATGCAAAAGCGCGGGAACCGATATCACATCAATGACACGAATATTACCGGAAATAAACGAATGTTTATGTAAATAAACAAAGATGGCGTAATTACAATGGAAAACATTTTGGGAAATGTGAAGGTCAGGATTATTACAGTGCGATCACTTAAAAGGTAGGTCAGTAGGGGTTTTTCTTTTGACGATTTATGAATGGAATGTGATTAACTATATCTCGAGTGAACGCGATTGATATTTTAGATTTTTTTTTACCGATAACCGCTACGAATTTCAGCTGACGGCAACTACAATGGTATACATGTATGACACAAGTCATATACCGACAGCAAGCATAACTAATATGTCATCTCATGATAATTATAACCTATTTTGAAAAAGGGATTTTTTCAGATGCGGATTAAATAAAATACATCAGTTTATCATAATAACTTACCCCAACTCCTTTCGTCATCCAAGGAAAATACATTGTTTTAGATTGGTGTTCCATTTTATGTTCAGTACAGTAATAGTGTGGCTGCTCTTTCAAATCCTTGTAGGACTTGGTACTGTTATAGTATTTGCCTGTGCTACATTTGAAATGCAGTTGAAAACTTATTTTCAATTTATATCTCTCTTTGACGGTATTAATTTGATTAATCAAACTCATGCAGGTTATGGTACATATGTTTTTAATTTCTTTCGATTGACTGGAATACAATAAAAGTTGAAGAGCTATGGTATCGGTAGACATTGTTACCAAAAGTTTATCTAACTCAGAGCTATCAATGTCAAAGATGCTAATTCCCCGGTATAAGGCCAACGATTCTTTTTCATTGTTCATCACTTTACTAGGTGTAAAATGTTTGATAAACCACACTGATATATGATTAAAGAAAGCAGGTGGAAGGAATTCGAATTTAAGACACATCCAGGAAGTTCTTGTACAATTTTCAACACCAAAATTCTTGCACACTGTATCAAACTCACATGACGGCACCATGCTTGGCATTATATAACAGTGTTTGTTCTCAGTTTTCACCAATATATCGAACTTTTCCATTACTTTCAGCAAATCGTTCTTGTGTTTTAAAAACTGACCTCCACATTTTGATGTGAAGAGTTCTGTTATTAAGAAATCACTTATTTCACCAGTATCAAGAAACGTTGACCAATCATCATAGTGCTGCAGGTGCTCAACAACAAATTTATTTGAAACTAAGCATCGAAAAGCATCTACCAGCCATTGTGGATTTATAATGATTAAATCCTGTATATCGTCAAAGAAAATAATGTTTCCTAGCTGATGCTGAAATCGTAAAAACAATAACACATCATCACTGTCTAGTATATTAATATTGGGGTGTTTAGCCAAAGTGGTGATCTCAGAAAAGTTCATCACTTTCTTTTCATTTGCGATATTAATTTCAATTAAATGTTCCAAGAGAACCCATTTTAATGGCACTCGCGCACCCCAATTATTCATGTTCTTCGCGATTTGATATATCTGTTGTTGTAACGATTTGAACTCCTCGTTCGAATCTTCTATATTTGATAAATAAAATGTTTGTCGTAGGTGATGGAATTTTCCTTTTTTGGCAAACACTTTGTTCAGTTGTTTTTGAAGTTGCTTTTTCCTCGTTTCGATATTTGCCTAAAACACATTAAAATGTTATGATAGCTTGCATTGACAATTAATGAACACAATTAGCTGAGCTGTCCTGATACTTGGTATGGGTTTTGATTTTTTTTTTATTATCTACCAGTTGGTACACCGCATACGTATACTATCACCGATACATATAAAGTTTGAAGTAATTTCTTTGGTAATATGATATAGAATTGCTGGCAAATGTTCTAATGTCTTCACCGTTTTATAATGTTCTTTTGATTTCATGAGGGGTGAACAAATAATGGTGGAAGATCCCAAGATGGCATTCAAGTTAGAAATATTCACTAAACTCTACATAACAATCTACACCGTGTGCAACACAAACCATACCAAACCGCAATTTGGATCTACAGTGAATGCTTCAAAAACATGCACCTGACTATTTTATTTCCGCTTCATCCGATTTTGTTCTTTTAAATTGTTTTCACATTATTATAATTATTTTATTTTCTGTTTACATTTAGTGTAACGTTATCTCATTTTAATACATTCTACCTCATCAGTGGTAGACATAGGAAATTGTCTTATTTGTAATATGAAACGGATTTATATAGGCTAACAGCTTGCTGTCGGATTCAATTGTATCATTATGTTCATGCTAAATTGTGTGTATCTTTTTTTAACTTGAATTCAATGAATAAAATAGTTTTACACTAATTAAAATTGATGATTTTAGATGCCCAGGAATGCTTCCATGCACATCCTTCTCCGCTAGTGCGATCCATCTTTAGCTCATTGAAAGAACAGAAGAAAAAATCGACTGAAGTCACAATCGAGGAAATTGGACAAGACTGTTGTTACGACATTTTTAACATATCCGTAGTCATCTGTCAACCAAGTCGTGAAGTAAAAATGACACGATAGCAAAAATAAAAAATAAATGTCAAAACAATTGTGTGGTATGCATGATTCGAAAGAAAAAAACATAGTTTATTATTTCCTTCAATACATGGAAATAAAATGTGGTAGCTTGCATGCATTGCATACCACTTACATATTGTCTTGAATTTTTTTTTAATTATTTGCATGTATGTACAATGTACAATTGCTAAACACATTACCACTTTCATCTAGCTCTCTTAAATTGTATGCATGTCTTTTTGAACATGTTCAAGGGAACAAATTAACATTATATAAATAACGAGAGTAGAACATATTAAACTGGCTGTAACGTTCGAAAGGAAACCGACAGGCTATTAGGAGCCTGAGTCCTTAGGTTGTATAATTTTTGAATTGGTTGGAAGGAATGCAAGAGGTGACTTGTCTTGGAAAAAAGATATAATAAAAATACAATTCCTATAAGGATTTTTTTATATAGTGTAACTGCTTTCAAGGAAGGTATTAAACCAAGGGTTCCTAGTGGTAGAGTTGTTGTCCATTATGAAATCTCTGTTTACAGATCTCGAGGTAAGTTTGTCTCTGACTTGTGAGTTTGAATATTCCTTTAGTATCTTCTGATTCTCATTAAATAAATGTCATATAGATAGCAAATAAGTATTATATGTAGAGGCTGTAACAGTTGTAATCTTCAATTATGTACACTTAAAACTCATTTGGCAGGAGCATAACACAATTTGAAATTGTTGAATGAAAACCTGATGTTAGTTCCATATCTAGATCTTTCATATCATCGAATCCAGTCTTGATAACTATGGTCAATCTTAGCCTGGTAGTTTTAAGAAAGAAGTTTTCCATGAAACGGCAATGCCTAGGTCTTCTTATCATCTATCCTGTATAGTTGGTGGCGTTTTATGCCCAATCGAAACCTGATCAAAATTATTTGAAGAGTACCTTGCACAATATTGCATTTCGTACCCTATCAATTTCATTTTAAATTTACCTGGTGGTTTCAGAGAACGATTAAAGTTTAAACGTACACATCTCTAAAACGATAATTGCAGCGAGAATCAAAATTGAATTCAATTTTTTAAGTTTGGTAGACTAAAAAGGTCTATCATGTAGGTTTCATTTAATTAACACATTAACAAATTATTTGTACATATACTTTAAACATATTTTGAACTGCTTGATGTACAATAGTAAAAAAGTGTAGGTTCGAACCATGTTCATAATCTCATGCAAAAATATTGTATATTTGGTTCTTATGCAAGTGTAAATAACAAAAAAGCAATGCCAAATATATGCAAAAATTGAATGTTATATTGAATCATAATCATTACCTTGTTGCACCTATCTTTTTTGGTAAACACAATAATAACAGGTGGATCAATTGCATAGTTAATTCTTTCATTTACCATGCAGTCGACTGTTCTATGACAGTGGATACTATCAAACCAGAAGTCAACATATGCTGAAACATAAACCTTATTTTTAGAAGGAACAGTGGAATAGTTTTATTTACAGGAATTTCAATTACTAATAAAAAAAAAATATTTAAAGAAAACATTTCATAGTAAATTAAAATTTAAATTTCTGTAGTCGATAATAAAAGTATAAATCAAAAGACTGAGCTTCATATAAACTCGTTAAAGATTGGATGAGAATGACACTATGTACAGATCTCAGAGTACTCGTAGTTTTTGAGCTAGTTCAAAACCACTAACAAATAAGAAAAGAAAGCATGCATCTAAGACTAAATTCTCAATCAGTACACATCCAATATCCATTAGATTTAGTGTAAAAACGTCATAAACAGTCATAGAAAAACATGACCTTGTGCAATGCCAAGATACAGGTATCGACAGATTGTAGATCCATGAATGTGTATATGTATACAACAATAATATATAGTTCGTTTTAGATTTACTGATAACAAAATCAATATTAATACCAATAAAAACAATTTTCAATGATCTAATTACAGTGTTGAATTGGTAACCTTTTAGACTAAGTTTATTTATAGGATCTACCAGGATCGTTTCTAAATTTCCGGGCATGGTAAACAACATTTCCGTAAAATATCCCGTTTGGAAAAAAAATTTCTTCAGGAAGAACCAGACTTCAGAACCAAATCTGTATATCTATGGAAGAATTTAGTAATGGTTTCAAGTAATTTGTGGTAACGAAATCCATGGCTTAATAATTTACAAGTAATACATAGATTACGTTCGTTAAAATTAAAAACATAACAGCAGACAAGGGCATAGCGAACGAGTTCTGAAATATAAACACCGTACGATGGTGCCAAAACAACATCAACATCCAAAAAGGGAAAAATAACAATGGGGAACGAAAAATCGTCCCTTTTGTCGTACATTTTAGTTAGTTCCTTTTGGAAATTTCGGCAGTATATTGAGAAAATTCTTGATTATTCAACGAAAAAATATTATCAAAATAACGGTTAGTGTTGTTGAATGTATCAATTAGTTACAATTTCGACGGGTCCTTACTGAGTTTGGTCATAAACTGTGATTCATAACAGTACAAAAACAAGTCTGCTGATAAAAGGGCGCAATTGGTACCAACATTAATTAATTCAAAAGAGTTTTTTACGCTCCAAAAATAGTTAATTCCACTATTTTCATATATTTTGTTACAATAGTTTATGATAAGCTCTTTGATAGTAGTTAAACACACTGAAATTTTAGTTGTAGAACACTTACTACAGGCCGAAAACAATATTTCACTGATTTTTTGTGTGTAGTTTAGGTAAATAATCCATAGTAGGAACCTTCAAATGTTCAAAAGAAGCCTTTAGCTGTGACGTGGTTATGATATGTTTGTTTACTTTATGACTCTCTGTGGAGAGCATGGACTTGAATGTAGATGAATTTAAAATTACATTCTTAAGAACGTCCGTGTTGTATATAAGGCATAGCAACACCACATTGTTGGTTGCTTTGTCGGCCGGTACAAACACAAACAGCTTTAAAAGTTCTTGAAGTGTATTTCTTATTCTGGAAATATGCGTATTATAAACTTCTAAATTAATTTCAAAATGTGATATTCTATTATCTACCACATTCATAAATTTATTTGAAAAAGAATCAAGAGACTTTTCATCAGATTTTCCCCGTTTGCACCAATTTTTACAAAACTAGGAAAGAACATCTTTGGTGACTTGACGACACTGTTTCCAATCTTATTTAGATGGAGGACAATATTGTGGTCATTTTTTCAAAAAGTTTTTAATCTCTCTGGACGATATTGAAGTCCCCCGTAATAACAAGACCATAGGGAACATAATTAAACTTCGACGATTCAGTTTCAAGTTAAAGGGGTACAATTTTCTACATTGACGTCTTATGTTACCAACGTATAGTTAATAAACCCATAACAGTTGGGCAAATTTGACACAATATTCAAGCTTGATACTGTCCAAATTTGTATTATGATCGAATATTTGACATAATATAGGTTTCTTAAACAAAATAAATGTGGCCAAAGATCTCACAAATCTATTGCCCAACATTGTGCAATTGAAGATTGAAGAAATTCGAAAATTTGAAAAAAACATGAAAAATATGAATTCCATAAAAAAATTGGAGAAACAAATTGCCTCATCCATCCCCCCATAAAAAAAACTTTTTGAAACCCCCTTGTAGCAATAACCCCAAAACTCAATCCCAGCCTTTCTTTTGTAGTATAGAACCTTGTAGTACAATTTCAGAGAGATCTATACACTTCAACACAAGTTATTGTCTGGAAACTAGAAAACTGCTTCTTTTTGGTCCTTTTTGGCCCCTAATTCCATCATGTTTGGGGGAATTACCACCAAGTTTCTAATTGGTATTTGACCCAGTTTACATAATAACTGATGTATATCATTGTTTTTAAATATAGATACTAGTATGAGATTACCAAGTGTATAATTTATACGATGTTTAGTTCGTAAATTTCGATTGATACGTTTGCCATGAGACCGATTATTTCAGTGTCTTTTATCCATAATATTCATGATATCAAAAGAAGTTGTAGATATGTTCCTTTGTTCATGCATATTGTCATTTAGACCCAGAGGATCTGTTTGAAGTCGTTTAATCCAAGACAGTTCGATTATTTTACGGGTATCTTCAAGTTGTTTATGCAATTGCCCTTATTGTTTCTGGATCGTTTCGAGCGGTTAAAATCTAATAAATTTAATATTATGGATGGGTTTTCGGAAGCGGTATAGATGTTCTTGTGTTCGTTTAAAAAACTCCCGTCCTGTTTGTCCTACATATTGTATACCATTTGAATAAGAAAAATCAATAGGACAAATTAACACGAAAGTACGATATGACAGTACTTACAGTTACTGAAAGCTAGTTAAAAGCCAAAAACAATTAATAATAAAAAATCATGCATCAGAGACTAACTTCAAACAAAACAAATCGCAGGGATTTAGTATTTTAACGTCATGAACAGTCAGAGAAGACAATCATGACTTGTGAAATGCCAAATAAGCGTATCGACATTTAGAATGATACTTAGAAGTTAACCTCTATATATAAAAAAAAACGTGAGTGTGTCTTTATACATCCCGTTTGAAAATAATACAAATTTAGTTAAGTTTTAATTTGCTGATGACAAACTCGATGTTTTTGCCAACTTTATCCAAAGATTCAATTACAACATTCGTAAGTTAACCTATTCTAATACGTTTGTTAAAAGGTTCCATGAGTTTACACGGATCACATAGTGATTACCGTAAAATTCAGGATTAAAAGTACAGAAATAAATCTGCTATTAAAGGAGCGCAGTTTGTGCCAATATGCATACCTACTACCTGTCGATACTCTTTATTGTCGACACGACATATATGTTCGGGAGAAAATTTAAAAGTTTCAATCGTATCTTCACCTTTCCAGTAAGTGTATCTAGAATACTTTCCTTTTTCGATACAGAAAAGGCTTTAAACGAGTAACAGCAAATACATTTGCAATGAGATTTTCAAAAGACCATTTTATTTAATATGAAAACTTTTGCTTGATAATTCGTGTGAAAGCGTAGTGTATAGAGTGAAAACAGCACAACTGAAATTATGTTATAAATTTAAAGGACCATCAAAGCATTATTTTATCTTAAACCTCCAAAGAATTTTTAAAACTCCAAAAATAATTAAAACCATTATTTTCATTAGCTTTATTACAAAAGCTAATAAATAGTTATTTGATAGTAGCCAGGGAGGTAGTTATAAGCACTGATTGATTAGTAGTAGAACACTCACTAGATGCGGAGATGAAACGTAATTTAAATGGTTTTTTTATGCAATTTAGGTAACCAGTACATAAAAGGGACTTTTAAATGTTCGAAAGAGACTTAGAGCTGGGTAGTGGCAGTGATATGCTTGTTTACAATTTGAATATCTGTGGCACTTATGGACCTGAATGTAGAAGAATTGATAATTTCCTTTTGGAGAACTTCCGTGTAGTATATGCTTCAAACGACCACTACATTATTGGCTGCTTTGTCTTCCGTTACAAACACACATCGTTTTGCGATTACTTGGAGTTTTTTTTAGTCTGGAAAAGGGTATATCAAGGACACATTTATTAATCTCAGTTTTTTTTTTTCAAAATGAGATATACGAATATCAACCGTAATCATAAATGTATTAAGATAATTGTCTAGAGATTTTTATCCGATTTTTCACTTTTACTCCAATTTTTACAGTAGACAGACAGAGCGTATGCATATATGCATATTCTACCAAAACTGCTCCCAAAGTTTCCGGAAAAAAACAACATTTTTTTTCTGAAGCGTTGAAAAGTATAAAGCTAAATAAAAGTTCGAAGAAGATTGGACAAAAAAGCTTAAAGGCGCTGTCCTACTTAAACTAAAGTAATTACGGACACAAAATTAAAACACGATATTCCATATATCACGTATATATTGTTTTAAAACATTAACAGGGAGGGTTAAGCCTTGTAATAGTATATATACTTTCCTGATTAACCTTAGGACATAGATTCTACATTTACATCACAAATGTTTATTCATTATATGCCCTTGACAAAGGGAAAGTCAATAGCATCTATATAGTAACTGCATTTATAGAGTCTATAAGAATCTACCAACCAGTAAACTTAATAGGTATTGGATCATCAAAATACCTGCATTTGTATATATATTTTTTTTCATTCTTTAAACTTTTCTCTGTAGTATCTATTTCATATAAACACGAACAAAAGAAATAACCTGTTGTGTTTCAGAGAGGAATAATTATGTCCATGATGTCTGACTTTAAAGAATTGATGAAATTAAATATGGTGTGAGCCTCAATAAGACAGTAACCCTTCAATGAAAGTACACAGTCACACATACAAAATCATTAATGTAGGAAAAAGACAGCACCATATATAGAATGCAGACACCCTAAAAAGATTTAATCTTCTTGTTAATTAGGACTTGAAAATGGAATTGTATAAGTCCTAGAAATTTGTTTGTCAATCACATGATTGCAAGTTTTCATCTAAGTAAATACAGTTATTGTAATTGGCTTTCTTCTAAGTATCGTACAATACATATACATGTAATATTATAATTTATATTAGTTAAAATTTTACTGTATTTTAATGTATATTTTTTTTGTAGAATCATATTGGTTTGAGCATGATAGCCTGCTTCATGTGCACTTTGATGCATAGGAAATATAGATGTCACTGAGTCACTCTTATAGCTGCAAATTGTGAAACAGTGGATTAATTCAAGATTTGATTTCCTTGTCTGAAACAATGCGAGTTTTCTTGTTTTCATCATTTGAACTTTCACTGTTCCTAGTGATTTTGTCGGGTCTTGTACAGTACGTCCATCTATTTATAAATACTTTACAAAATATGTATGGTAAATTAATTGACAAAAATCCGGTCAAAATATGAATGATCTCGAGAGATAATAATTTTACCTCCATCATGAATGCCGAAGTGCTATTTACATGTATCAAGGACATTTCAACTTCAAATAGATCACTCGGTACAATATACAGTACAAAGTCGAGTTTAATATATTGAACTTTTCAAAAATAAAATACGGTAAAATAAATTAAATTTAGATAGATTTAAGAATATTTTTGTTTTTCCATAGCTGCAAAAGATGTGTTAAATGTTCATCATAGCTTTGATTTTTTTTATATGCATTGAAATCAAACTGGTTAATACGGCAATATTTATAATTTTACAAGAAATAAAAGCACAAAATAAGTGTGTGAAATAAGCCCTCGGGAAAATATTAAGCACTTTGATATGGGGATAAGTTTGACAAGTGTGTATCATGTGTATATTCGGAGTTCCCCGCTAGGTTTACAGTGTATCATGTATATTGACAGTTATTATGAAGTAATGTGATTCGTTAAACTACGAGTATTGAAGACAACCTTGTATGCATGAATGATTTCACACCTTAATAATTTAAAAAAATAAATAAAAAATTGTTATTTAGATAATATTGAAAATTGTCAACTGTTTATACAGTTAAAGATACATTTGGCTACAAATATATTGGGTAACCTTTTTCGGTTTATCTGTAAGTAGTTTTAAATGCAAATGAAACCGCCCTGTGTGAAATTGTAGGTATCTAGTGCTGGTTCCGATTTTGTTCGAAGAGATGAGAGGCGAGAGAGTGATAAATAATTATATAAATTTAGCACATTCACTAAATAAGCGGGGAATACCAAAATGTACAGCAGCAAATATTTCAAAATACTATTTTTTTTAAATAAATAGTTGTTTCTCTTTGTCACAACCTTATACTGCACTCGGTAAAATTGTTTTACAAATAATCTAACCTATCCCTGACTCGGATTTTTTTTATCCGTGAGTTTTAAGTTTTATCAATCATATCTTTACTGTTACAACCTTTTTAGCGTTTAAACAGTTTATGTATGACTGTTTCAACGTTTTCCGTGTTGGGACAGTTATAATTAAATATGGTTTCAAGTGGTTGCAGCAGTCTTATTATGCTTGTGACAACCCTTTAGGTGTTTAATCCGTTTATTAATGACTGTTGCAACGTTTTTCGAGTTGGGACGGTTGTAAATCAACTGTTACAACTTTGAAATAGTTGTATCAGTCCTTTTATACCTGTGACAGTTATTTTTTGCGTTGTTGCAGTCGATTTATGTTATAGACAAACACTTTAAAGTTGGGAGAGTTACAAAATAACTGCAGCAGTGAAATTTAACAACTGATACGACTTCAACAAACATTATCAGTCTGATACGGATATCAACAGTCGTTTTATCGTCCAGTAGTGGAGTATACGTACCATATGCATCATAATTGCAAATCAATACTAACTTACAAGTACTTTTGATTAACTACATGATCGTGATGATGATCAATATGCATTATCTTAGCCTAGAATTGCGCATCTTTAAATGTATTTTGAAGTACTAAATTTACCTTTACGGTTTTTGTGCAGAATCATGTTCAACATGACAATATTCCAGGGAAAAGTACCATTCTTTTCATTTGCGTTTTGAAAATGAAAAAAGGATGATAAACGTCAATGACACAGCAACCCAATGACAGAAAAAGCCGCTTCCTCAAATGAATAATTGATTTGATACCTTGTCGGGATATGGTTATACTTTGAATCTTCGATGGATTGATCATCCCATGAAAGTTTGTTTTACTTTTTAGATTTTTAATTATTTTGGTCTCGAGGAGCAGTGTAGAAGAGACATAAGTTGTCACAATTCTTATCTGGTACAGTAAAACTGGTTCCATTTTTGTTTTATTGAACATAAAAGAAGATAGCATGTGGTTGTTTGCAACAACAAAAAAAGGTGGTCATACAACATGTCAATGTATAAATTGCCCGATGTGTAAAGAGGATGTAACGATAATTTAAAGAAAAGAAATGTAATAAATAAACAAAACAGCAAGCATCCAGAGATATTCAAAGTTTAGTACATATAAGAAAACAAGATGATGTGGTATGACTGCCAATGAAACAAGTCTCCACAAGAGACCAAATGACACAATAATTAACATATATAGGTCACAGTACGGCCTTCAACAATGAGCAAAGTTCATAATGCTTACTGTGGATTCATTATAATGGGTTTCGTTGGTATAGGTTAAACACGAAATCAAATGATCAACGACATACATATTTGTAATAGGCTGTGTATACAGATATTGTCAAAACCACGAAATCAAATATCCAGGAATATGCAAGTATTATTAGTTACATAGTTTGCTAGTGACCTAATACGGTATATATGGGGTCAGTAAATTCCATATGGGGTGAGAGCGAAGCTCGAATCCCCATATGGAATTTACTGACCCCATATATACCGTATTACGTCACTAGTACACTATGTAACGAATTTATCTTACCGACTATCTGAACGTGTGAAATTAATACTAGTGATTCTCAAAATGAGCAAGTCTTCAATACTAAGCATTAAGAAAATACTTCCATTGATCCTACAAACACAGATGCCAACACTAACGACTTGTAAGGTTTAAATGTGTTTTATGAATTTATTTCAATCTTAATCAATTTCTTCGTCTGTTGGAACTTTTAAGTTTTTTCTCAGTACCGTTTTGTTTTTATAAAGGGACATAACACCATTACTAACCGTGTATGAAATAAGCCCCGCCCCCTTCTTACCTAATATGGAATATAAAGGGACGTAACTCCACTACTAACCGTGTATGAGATAAGCCCCGCCTCCCTACTAACCCAATATCAAATATACACGGTTTGCACGCGGACGCTTTTAACCAATCATATTCCTGGAAATGTATAGGAGGTAAGATAATTAGCAATCCTCGAAAATTGATACCCACAAGAAAAATGAATCCAAAGTAGTCAGCTATAAAAGGACCCGAAATGACAATGTAAAACAATTCAAACGAAAAAACTAACGGCCGAATTCTAATTCATGTACAAAATTGAACATGTAACAAATCAACAAACGACAATCACCGAATTACCGGCTCCTGACTTTGGACAGGCACATACTTACAGAATGTGGTGGGGTTAAACATGTTATCGGATCCTAACCCTCCCCTAACCTTGGACAGAAGTGTAACCGTACAACATAAGAACAAACTATAGACAGTATATCTCACTGACGGGAATAGTATATCTGACTGACAGGAACAGTATATCTCACGGAAAGGAACAGTATATTTGACTGACAGGAACAGTATGTTTGACTGACAGGAACAGTATATCTCACTGACAGGAACAGTTATATCTCACTGATAGGAACAGTATATCTCACTGACAGGAACAGTATATCTCAGTGATAGGAACAGTATATCTCACTGACAGGAACAGTATATCTCAGTGATAGGAACAGTATATCACACTGACAGGAACAGTATATCTCAGTGATAGGAACAGTATATCTCACTGACATGAACAGTATATCTCAGTGATAGTAACAGTATATCTCACTGACAGGAACAGTATATCTCAGTGATAGGAACAGTATACCTCACTGACAGGAACAACATATCTCAATGACAGGACAATATATCTTACTGACAGGAGCAGTATATCTCACTGACAGGAACATACATGTATATCTCACTGACAGGAACAGTGTATCTGATTGAATAACAGGTCTGTTAAATGGTCAATATATAAGGGAAAAAACTGTAAGTGACGAGTTGTTTTGGAGTTATCATCTTATAAAACCATTCAGAATATCCCTCTAAATATGCTGAATCACCTTCGCATTTATATTTGCAGTAACGTCTATTGGGTTGTATTTCAGACGTTCATATTTTTCGGAAATGAATCTGGACTTATCCGTTCACTAACGTTTACTTTCCCTTCCTCGCCTTTCAATTAGAAATGGATGCCAGGACTAAATTGCTCCTGTGGATATTTTGACAAATCACAGTCAAGTACATTTCAAATTGATTATAAACTGTTAAATATATATATATATATATATAAGTCTAAAAATTACACAAAACAGTGTTAGAGTTAGATTTTCTACTGACAAATTTTTGTCCGTCCCTCAGCGGGATTCGAACTCACACCTTTGATACACTACTGCACCAATCGCTTAGCCTCATGTTCAGCGCTCTAGACCACTCGACCACATCCGCTATATTAAAATATAACTTCAATAGTCGTAGTGTTACCTTGTCACGGAAGGTGAATCTAGAGATAGACATGAGACACGTGTTTTTTAAGCGTGTGTAGATGTTATATTATTATAAATAATATATAAATATATATATATATATTCCAATATTTCCGTTTACTTGAATTGCACGTTTATTCAACAAATACAAACCGTAATTGTTTATTTCTTTGAATTGAACTGCAAATTCTACTTTCGCTTTTGACTTGATTTTGAAAGTGCATAGAACGTTCATATATTTCGTCCGTGCATGTTGTAAAATATTGTATATTTATTTCTTTCAGTTTACCAAACAATACACACTCTGCAAAAACTCTTGTATCCCTTCTGGTGGAATTATAATCTGCAATCTTCACAAACAAGTTATAATATGACTTTTTATAATTTGCCGAGATTGCAATTCAATCACATGGTTGAACTAGCTGAGTCAGGCTCAGCATAGTAAATTGACGACAACTTGTCTACACATCCCCTGAACAGGAAATACAACGGATCATCGTAAGTACCTGATACCTTGACACTTCGAAACACAGCTTGTGTGTCCTAGGCAGCAAACCAACAACATTGAACAAACACTACCCACAGTTAGCGGATTCACATCATGGATCCAAGTCACGCGGAACAGCAAGACCAGATTAAACCCTCAGAGGGAGAGGTCTCTAAAGAACAAATAAAGAATCCGTCTAATACCACACATTTAGATGAAAATCCCGAGACTAGGCGAGTACGCGACCTCTCGGGAAAAAGTCAATGAGCTCTCACAGAAAACGTTCTATCAGGAACTAGAGACCCTTTGGTCAGGTATATAATCCAAGTTATTGGAAATCACCAAATCTCTAAACGAACTCCAGCAATTATAAACAGTCCAGGACAAGCTTGAAAAGCCTGTACGTAGTCTCGCAGACGAAAACCTTGACTTTTTGAAAAGGACCAGAACGTTGGACAGTCAAAAAGACATAGACACATGTAATCTCACATAGGATATGAGTCTGCTTAAATTGAACTGGCCATGGAAACATTACACGAGCATCGCCTTGCCCTCACAAAGGGTAAACCCACGAAAAAAAACCCCATCCAAGTGTAAGAAAATCTCACATAACGAAAGCTCGAATGTCTCTGATATTTCAAGTCAAGCTCGCAGGAAGTGTGTCGAAGCAGAGGCTGCCAAGTCTAAAATAGCCTTTGTTGAACAACATTCACTGATCCTTCAACAGGAGGCAATGTAAGATCAAAAGCCCTATCAAGACAAACTGAAATGGAAAAGGAAGCCACATGTAAAAAGTATATGGAACATGATACAGAGCAAGAGGCCGTACGCAGGAAATCACAAATTAAACAACAGGTCGCACGTGTTAGCTGGGAAAAGGCCTATCTGAAGCATGAAGTCAAGCTGCAACCGCAGAAGCCGAGACTCATATCCTAGAATAGGACAACAACCTAGTGTTAGACGATCTTCCTGAAGAAACGGCAGACCCGCTCCAACAAATGTCCAACGTGTGCAAAATTTCATAAACAAACATCCTGTACCAACTGCCGTACAGGAAGTAATGACAGTACCTAAAAAAATAAATCAAATACCTGTTGAGATTGAGCAAAGTCATGATGCACCAGCGTTCGTGCCATCCGTAGCACTCAACTTGCCATCACGAAAACCTGCGGTCTTGCATACACATGCTAAGTCACCGGAAGTTTATGTTTTTCCAGATCTGTGAACAATACCTGTCATAGGAAATCAGGTCGTTTCATAAGAGATCCCTGTTGCATACCAAAAACTATGCGTTTAAGAGGAAATTCATGATGTACATCAAATACAGGGTGTTGCAGAAGAGATCCCTGTTGTACACCAGCAACAAATCAACCCTACGTCGAAGATAATCAGATTTCTCCTACGCAAGGACCGACTAACAAGCTTTAATGACCGGGCAAAAACCTTCCATACATGGAAAGCCACCTTTTAAAACGTCATAGACGAATTACAAGTTTCGGACTCGAAACAGATAGACCTACTGATTAACTGGTTAGGGCCAGAGTCTGCCAAACATGTCATGAGCATAAGGGCATCAAATGTCTTAAATCCAACAAGAGGCATACAGAGGTTATGGCAGAGACTGAATGAACGATATGGTGCTCTCCTGAAATGTTGGAGGCCTCTCTCACAAGTAAACTCGTCAACTTCCCTACATTGACAAACAAAGATAGCGCACGTCTTTATGATTTGTCTGTTATTCTATCAGAAATAAAATATCACAAGGAAAATCCCAAGCTGGGATCTTTGTTATCTTATTTCGACTCACTGTCCGGAAAAAAACCTATCATTAAAAATTACCTCATGGACTTAAGGATTACAAGGACGTCTATATAATAGATAGAAGTCCAACAACGACGTTGCCTTTCTGCCTTTTGCATTTTATCTGCATTCATGTGCGAAATTAGCAAAATTGAAACGATCCTGGGTTCATCTTTGGGTCTAAAGTCAAACAAAATACAAAAGCTGTGTGTCAAGGTTCACGTCTCACCCCAAGTTGGTGCTAATAAAACAGCGATAGTGCAGAATCTAAAGACGCCTGCAAACAAGGTCTTTGTATTCTGCACAATACAAAATATTCCTTAAATATATGTCGAACGTTCCGAGCCAAGTCTATAGAGGAACGCAAATGTCTTTTGAAACAGAACAATGTCTGTTACAAGCGTTTAAATTCCACAACACACAAAAGTCGCGATTGCAATGCACGCATAAGTTGTTAAGAATATGGAAGTAAATAACATACCACCGCACTTCCCATCACTAGACAACATCAACCTGCAAGTTCTCAGTCGAACTCACCCAGACAAGCTTAGGGCGGGGAGCCAGCAGAATCGGCTGAAACTTAGTCAACCACAGTGTAATATACCTGCACCGAGATATGCAAGGACACATATAATGAGAAATCTTGTTTTAAAATACTACCTGTTAAAGTTTATTACAAGGATAACCAGGACAAAGTTATCCGTATGTACGCCATCATTGCTTTAAAGAAAAACGGGAATAAAGCAAGGATGCTTGATGTCCGGTTTCTTATTTCTGTTAGCCATTGACTACGTCATAAAACAAACGATTAAAAATCCTTAAATAGGAATTAGATGGAAATTTACCACAAAACTAGAAGACCTAGATTTGGCTGACGACCTAGCACTACTGTCTTCCAAATTCCAACACATACAACAATGTGCAACTAAAACAGATAAACTTCAAGAAAATGCCAGCAAAATAAGACTTAAGATAAACACCTCTAAAAGAAAAGTAATGCGGATGAACACCACAAATAACAAACCAGTGAAGTTAAATGAGAAAGACCTCGAGGATGTTGATACCTTCACACTTACCTAAGAGGAATAGTTGCAACAAAAGGTGGCTGTGACAACGACATTGACAATAGGTTGATGAAAGCTAAAGGCCAATTCAGCAGGCTAAGAAAAATAAGGAGAGCATCGGTACTGTCATTTAAAAAAAAAGTCAGGTTATTTGACAGATTAGTCCTGTTGTATGGATGTGAAACATGGAAAACCACTGAACAAACCTGTCGCAAGTCAGGAGCCTGTAATTCAGTGGCTGTCGTTTGTGTGTTACATATTTGTTTTTTCGTTCATTTTCTTATATAAATTAGGCGGTTAGTTTTCTCGTTTGAATTGTTTTACATTGTCTTTTATAGCTGACTATGCGGTATGGGCTTCGCTCATTGTTGAAGGCAGTACGGTGACCTATAGTTGTTAATGTCTGTTTTTTTAGTCTCTTGTGGACAGTTGTCAAATTGGCAATCATACCACATCTTCTTTTTTATAAGACAAGAAAAAATTGAACACCTTCCAAAACAGATGTCTAAGACAGATACTAAAAATAAGATGGCTCGATACTATATCAAACGAAAACCTCCAAATAAAAGCTGATGATATTATAAAACGGCGTTGGAGATGGATTGGCCATGTACTAAGAGTGGATACCACCTGGAGACGGACTGCAGAGACTGAAAGAACACCACTTAGATGGAACAGCTGGGCTACAGCAAGAACAGCAGCTAAAGACTGTATGAAATGGACAAAAATGTATCATGGCCTTAAATGCCGACCGGCATGAAGAGGATAGGTGAAGTGAGGTGACGCCATCATTGATGACCAAAGTAACCGGTCACTTGCATCGCCCGAATTCTTCACTCTTCTCGACGTAAAAGATAAACCGGAGAACTATACTTTATCCACATTATCCGGCAAAGTAGTCATTTCCGGGTAAAGGTTTCGTCATGGAATCAATAAATGGTAATGACAAATTCAACCTGCCTGTACTGATAGAATGTGATCATATTTCCAATAATGGGGAAGAAAGTCCTATATTGTACTCCCGAAGTGACAACGCATCACACACATTTAATTTAAACGGTAGCATTCCACCAATAAAGGAAAATGATCAAATTCTTCTCTTTATTGGCAGATACTTTATAGAGGAACACCATGTCCTTGACCAGCGCATTGGACCACCACGAACTACATATGCACAACAATTGAAACTGGTTAAGGTAATGATAGCAGTGAATTGCATTATTAAACAGCACGTACCCTATACATTTAACGTCAACATAACCAACATTTTGCCTACAGGACAAACGTCAACGTTTCAACCATGCATGCACAAGCAAGTTTTACATCCGATAAAATTACACAGACCCTGTAAAAAAGATTTACAATCGCCACTCTTTAAAAAAAAGGTACAATGATAAGCCTGGAAAGTCATATGAGAACAAAATTTTCATGAAGCAGATGGATCACGAATTTGTAAGGGACTTGGAAGGATGCACCGTTACCGTTCTTAGTACCAAGACAGTCATTGCCAAGCAACAGACCACAAGCTCTTAATCGTGCTAATATGTTAGACACCAGTCTGAATAGAAACCCAGTGACGCGGGAACACTATTTCATATTCACGAGAAAGATTCAAGACAATAATCATGCAGAACTCGCTTCACCGTTGAAAAACTACGAGGAGTACTGGTATTTACCATTGTTTGGTGTTTATCAACCGAAGAAACTCGAATGGTTAGGGGTGTGTTTGATTCTTTTGCCAAATGTAGCGGCGTCTCTCTAAACAGCGTCCTGTTAACAGGTCCAGACTTAACAAATGATCTCTTTGGAGCACTGCTGCATTTCAGGAAAGAAATGGTCGCAGTACTGCTGACGTCCACACATTTTCACTGTTTTGTAGTCAGAAATTAAAGGACCACCGAAATTATTTGAGATATTTTTGGAATTAAGACAACGACCTACAAGAGAACCTTGTCGAATACCACATGAGAGTTAATGTTTTTCGGAAATAGTCCGTCAGCTTGGACTCAGAAATGAGCTCAGGCATCAGATTTAGGCAATCACGTGACTTGCTTTGTAACAAGAAACTTCTATGTCGACGACGGTCTTACGGCATGTCCTACAAAAGAGGAAGCTGTTATTCTTACGAAGGACACACAGCAAGCATTAGCAAAATATGGAAACTCACGGCTTCACAAGTTCGCCTCTAATTGTGCGGAAGTTATGTCTGCGTTTCACGCCAGTTATTTGTCTTCAAATCTTAAGGATCTATACTCACAATCCGACAGCAAACCCCTACAACGTAGTCTTGGACTCAACTGGGATGTAAACAATGACAAAGTGTTATTTCAATTGTCACCAGAAAACAAACCGATCCGTCTTAGTGGAATTTTATCAACAATTAACAGCATTTATGATTCTCCAGTGATTATACATGGGAAACTCCTATTAAGGAAAATAGTATCAGAAACCGTCGATTGGGACCAACATCTCTCTGATGAGATAGCAGCTGAGTGAAAATCTTGAAAAGATACTATAATAATTATTGAAACATTGCGCATTCCACGTATCTCAGCAAAACCGCCACAATGGAGTTGCATTAGAAAAACCATAGCAGCTGTTGCATATATACGTACGACCAACAGTAGTGGTGAACCAAACATTGGGTATATTCTTGGTAAGGTAAACGTTGCACCAACAAGAGGTCATACTATTCCACGACTTGAACTGTCTGCTGCCGTATTAGCGGTTGTGATCACACAAATCATCGTGGACAATTCAGATTTACATATATACACCGTGAAATTCTACACAGACAGTAAAGTGGTATTAGGTTACATCCGAAACGAGACAAGAAGGTTGCTTATGGAGTAGAAAAAATAAAGAAATGTAGCTCACCAAGTCAATAGAACTATGTACCAGCTAACCGCTATCCTGCAGATTCGGCAACAAGGTCCGTACCAGTCCACAAAATTGAGACTGAGACAACGTCTTTACTCGGAACAGAAGAAATCCGGGGACATATTTCAGTAAATATATCCAGAAGAAGATTGGGAAATCCGTACAACTGTTAATGTCGCAAAAACATTTGCTACACATAAGCATAAAGGTATCGGAACTGATAGATTCAACCGTTTTTTTCAACTTCAAATCACTTGTGCGAGCCTTTTTGGAACGTTTCTCCCGTTAACACGGGTCAAAACAGACAGAATCGGTGACCTCTCTGGAAAGTTTTTCGAATGCCGAAAATTTCATCTGAATAATTGCACAACATAAAGTTACGAAGATGAGAAATAGATTGCATAAAACGTCATGAACAAATTCATAAGCGGAACCCGATACCTAACCTCAATCAGTTTTGGACGAATGAGGAATATTACGAGTAGAAGGCCGTATGTCAAAACTGACTTAAACCTCCGTGAAAAGAAATCATTGATCTTGCCTGGACGCAATCATATAGCGACAATATTAATTCAACACTACCATGACAAAACATTAAGGGTCGCCACTTCACAGACGGATCGATTCGATCCGCCGGATTCTAGATCGTCGGGGCAAAACACCTGATATCTTCGATTATTCACAAATGTGTTGCATGCCGATAACTAAGAGGAAAAACCGAGTGTCAAATCATGTCCGATTTGCCAGAGGACCGTCTTAAACCGTTACCGCTGTTTACCAACGTTGGAATACCCACCTTTGAACCCTGGACAATTGTTTCACGTAAAACACGTGACGGATACGCCAACTCAAAACGTTGGGCAGTTTTTTTCACATGCTAAGTGACAAGAGCTGTTAACACCGGACTAAACGAGGAAATGAGCTCTTCATTCTTCATAACGGTCGTCAAACTATTCTGACCGTGTAACAAACTTCATTGGCACAATAGACGATTTAAAGATTGACTCAATCAACGTCGAAGACGGACCCTTCAATAGTTTTCTGTACATTTCTAGTTCAAATTGGATCTTCAATCCGTCCCATTCGTCCCACATGGGTGGAGCCTAGGAAAGAATGATTGGTATCGCAAGAAGAATACTTGATTGTATGCTTGTCAACGCCGCTTGAAGGAGTCGTGCTAAATACATTCATGGCAAATGTTTCAGCAATATTCAATTCAAGATCTCTGGTACCGGTA
Source organism: Mytilus edulis (assembly GCA_019925275.1). NCBI lineage: Eukaryota > Metazoa > Mollusca > Bivalvia > Mytilida > Mytilidae > Mytilus > Mytilus edulis. Next base: position 61,908,191 of record CM034360.1, on the reverse strand, counting down.
TCGACAGATACATATAATCCGTTAATCTTAACACCAGCTATGTTATTGACGCAAAAGAGCGATTACCTCTACACTTCAGATCAGCTTGGAGTATTCGAGAAACGAGATCTATGTCTTGCCGAATGGAGACGAGTACAGGCTATGGACAATGTTGTCTGGTCTCGTTGGCGGAAAGAGTACTTGCAGTTACTACAACAACGACGAAAATGGACCGAAGATCGCAGTGATCTCACCGAAGGAGACATCATTCTCCCTCAGGACAGACCTTTGTCGTACTCAATGGCTCGTTGAATTGTAGTGAAGACATATAAAAGTTCCGAAGAACATGTCTGAAAAGCAGAAGTGAGAGTACTCGTTAATGGAAAAGCCACAACCTACACCCAACCTATCGTTGACATGATTCTTCTCGTAAAGAACAACCCTTTGTAATTATATGTTACAGTATATATCTTTTGGATTTATATAGGGACTTTCACTTGTATTAAATATTTAAGAGTATAGTCATATCAGATAGATTTCAGACGGGGAGTATGCTCGTGAAAAACGAATTTGTGGAATAACAAATTACTTTAATCGTGATTAAAAGTAAATGTTCAAAAGAACCGACGTTGTTCAGCTTTATATTTGTCCATTTTCGACATTAAATAGTTATCAAAGGTAACAGGATTATAATTCAATACGCCAGACGCCTCTAAATAAGACTCATCAGTGACGCTTGGATCGAAATACAATGTAGTTAAAGCAAGATAAGAAGAAAGATGAAGAGCATTGAGGACCAAAAATTCCAAAAAGTTGTGCTAAATACGCCTTAAATACTATTCTTTGGAAAAGAAAATCCTTAGTTTTTCGAAAATTTTGTAACAGGAAATTTATAAAAATGACCAAATAATTGATCTTCATGTCAACACCGAAGTGCTGACTACTGGGCTGGTAATACCAAACGTCCACCAGCAGTGGCATCAAAGGTATCAGGATTATAATTTAATACGCCAGACGCGCGTTTCATCTATACATGTTATAATAGACTCATCAGTGACGTTCAAATTCACTGTTGAGGTTTTGTAACGAAGGAGCCACCATGTTGACTTGCTGAAATAAGTAAAAGAAAATAGTAACACCTACCTCAAAATTGTATTTTAATGCAATATTATCCGAGTTAAACGCAATGAAAAAACCTTTGAAATGACTTTAATGCGGCAAAAACATTAATGGAATTTCGCAGAATTTTAATTTATTTTGATTTTATACATTTTTTTCTATCACTAATGCTTAAACACAGCGAAATCGACATGTGATCATTTTTGCTATGATAATTGATTGAAAGATTCAATTTATCTATTATAATTTTCAAATAATAGGCAAAACCCACAATTAGAAAAATAGAAACGTCAACAAACGAAAGTTATTCCTTTGAAACAGTCATCGAACAATTTTTATGAAAATAGACAGAAGACAAATATCGTCATTCTAAACAATTCTTCTTCTATAGAAGTTTTCAAGATAAAAAAAATAACCTTGTATGTTACCCTTATGTTCTTTTTTAGGCTTTGTTGACCATGTCGTTCCGTAGGCGGGCTCATCGTATACATTCTTTAAACTTGATCAGTTCATTCAACCTAGCCTGATCTACTTTTGCACATTATATTCTATTTTCTTTTTCTGGATATTTGTTTTTGTTTGTTTTTGAATTACATGCACTGTTACTATCTTTTCATGAATGTTTTTTTCATATAAACGTTTTATTCCTAAATATTTCCTGTATACAATTATCTTAGTCGTCCAGGCAACATCCTATGGGTCCTTGTTAAAAAATGAACCATCTATTAATAATAGAAGGCTAAAAATTTAGTCCACTGTATACCTTAAATTTACAATTACTTTAAAAAATATCTCCACACAATGTTAGAAACATCTAACAGGTTATACCTTAGATTAACAATTACTTTTAAAAATATATCCACACAATTTTAGAAACATCTAACAGTTACATACATTAATTGCAACATAGAACGTAAATTCAAAATAAGATAAACACACAAAAGATGTGCATTCACTACAATATACACATGATAGACTTACACTTTTTTCGTCATTTGTGTATGCATGTATATAACGATAAAATATATATATTCTTATCGTATCGGGGGTAAATTATCACGTTTTGATTGGCTTAACCCCCTATGAATCCGTAGGGGTTAGTAAATCTCATAGGGTTCATGACGTCGTCTACTGTTAATGGTGACGTTATCTATTAACTTTATTGTGTTTCATTGTTCTTTTTTCAATAAAACGCAGCAGAAAATGTCCAGCGTGCGATAAATTCGTTATACGGTTAACTACTAACCCCTTACCAACCATAGGGTGAATAATATCTATAAGGGATTCTGCCTCTGGCATCACCCCTATGGATTTTACTAACCCTCTATGGATCCTTAGGGGGTCAGTAGCGAACCATATAACTTATATTTAAGGAGTAACTGTAATCTGTTTAGAAATTATCTTAAAAATGTGGTGCCCACTGATTCCATTTTAAACCAGAGTAAATCAATATTTATCTCCGGCTTCAATTTTTTCTTGTCAATGACGTCAATGCATTTCAATTGAAGAGGAAATTTCAGATTATTTTTCGAGTTAGGTTTTAGATATTATAAATATCTTGAGATGCTAAAAGCGTTTTGTAATATTTTATTGAATTCCTAATTTTCCATAGAGTCCATTTAGAATATATGACAATTGTGTTTAGAAAATTATCCTATTTGAGTATTCCTGTGTAATTATATTAAAAGCACGCCATTTTCAATAATAGGATTATTTATTCCTATGTTTGATTTGATGAGTATTTCTTGGACATGTTGGAGCTTGTTTAAAAATTTAAGAAATATTAGATATAAACTTCCAGTTTTGATGTCGATTTAATGATAAAAATATATATATTATACAAAGACAAATATGTAACTTCCATAGGAGTTGATAAGGGTTTTTATTCGAGGACAACGATATTTTAAGACAGTTTGAAAGTGGTCATAAAACGATTTCCTATCTATCTTTTCACTTCTTTCAAATATGAAATTCTTGCGTTTAATGTTATCAAATATTATATTCTTTTATGATTTTCAGTCAAATTTGAATATCGAACTGACTTCTAGCAGCCGGTTGATATTGAATATCGAATAACGAACTGGCTGCTACCTTCACATTCATAGTTGGAAGTTCTTGCTAAATTCCTTGCATATGCTGGTGATTTCGAATATGTTCAAAGTTTTGATTTTTCTTACTTATATACCACTTTGCTTACAATCTTCTTTTAAATTAGAGAAATCCACACGACACCTAACCTTATGGCCAATTAAAAAAAATCAGAATGCAAATATATCTGTTCAAACTCTTTTAAGTAATTCTTTAGTAATAATAAACAAAATAACTATGTCTATTTGACCTGCTTTGATACTGTACTGTTACCAGTGTTGATTTTTTATTGTTTAAAATACTTAGTATCGATTTCATGAGTTTTCCCGGACTTTATGTATTGGAAGATTTTTTTTCACTTTGAAGTTCGTTGCTTTACTCCATATTTTATTGTTTCCTAATTTAAAAAACATGAATGTGGTCACACACATTGAAAATTATCATAAACTACGCCGACTCACAACGTAAGTTTATATTTCATAGTTTGTTATGATTATATGATGAAAATAATGTTTTTACTGCAAGATACATTTTATGTATTTGTACATCAACCAAAAGTTAAATATGATGATTGTCAGTTTTGTCGGTGTTAATTTTACAAATGTATGAACAGCCATTTGGTGCTATAATTTTTTATCAATTTGAAATGTGATTGAACATTCATTCTGATACATGAATTTCAGCTGTTAGATTTTTTAGTATGAGTATGATGAGTTAGCTAAGGTTTTTATTTTAATTTGTTTTTTGGTAGCTTTTAACCAACATCACAGCACACACTTATTGCGGATCTGTTTCTATGTTGTTATGAGTTACAATTTATGATTGCTATCAGCAAAGACCAATCGAAACAACATCTAAAAACTTTTAGATATTTGGATGATAAATTAACAACTTTAGTATGAAAACTATATAGATTTATTCGGCGGAACTGACGCTAAATACAGGTAATACTAAAAATAAACAATGCCCTTTCCTGGATCTTGATATCTTTATCTTTAACGGTAAGCTTAATGTCAAAATTTATGATAAAAGAGATGATTTGTTTTATTTTCTATTGTTAATTATCTATATTTAGATGTTGACGTTTCCTTGTCACCATCTTATCGTGTTTGTTTATCTCAACTTGTTCGATTCGCTAATGTATGTAACAACGTATTTGATTTTAACGCCAGATATCTCTGTTTTACTGACAAATTAGTACACCAGGGTTTTCGATATCACAAACTAGTCAAAACATTTCTTAACTTCATCATCGGTACAAAAAAAGCATCATTAGTAAATATAAATCAACACGCAGACATCTAATACGTTAAAGTATTTCACATCCAAACGTTTGTAGTAATATTCTTTAAAAAACACAAAAACAAATGTTGCCATTCGCCCTAACAAAACCTCAAAACATACTTATTCAGGAGGTATATCGTTACGATACTGTTGTCAGGTCATTAAAGACCAGCTGAGGGACGCCTCCGGGTGCGGGAATTTCTCGCTACATTGAAGTCCTGTTGGTGACCCTCTGCTGTTGTTTTTTATTTGGTCGGGTTGTTGTCTATTTGTCACATTCCCCATTTCCATTCTCAATTTTATATTTTTGTATTTACATTGATGCACTCTTTACATAGGAAATAAACACATAACTATTCTAAAACCAGTTTTGGCATATTCACATTTGGTTATTCACATGTATGATGGTATTACACTAAACTCCAAAAACGGGCGATATTGTGCTTGATTTTCGTATAATGAAGACATAACGTTTCAATCAATTTAAAAGAGGGACGAACGATACCAAAGGGACAGTCAAACTCATAAATCTAAAACAAACTGAAAACGCCATGGCTAAAAATGAAAAAGACAAACAGAAAAACAATAGTACACATGACACAACATAGAAAACTTAAGAATAAACAACACGAACCCCACCAAAAACTAGGGGTGATCTCAGGTAATTGAGGCCCGGAGCTGGCATGTCAGAAACTGCTAATAGTCCTTTGGTCTCGGATTTCTTTTTTACTGAGTTTTACTGTGCGTAACTCTGTGTGTTTGTTTTTCTACATTGGCTTTTAATTTTAGTTCATTTATATGTTTTTGAGTTTATTATGACCATTTTCAATATATATAAAAGTTCGACCAAGGTGGAACGATACTTAACAGTGAATATTTTTCTGTTTAAAATATTAAATAAATACCTCCAACGTTTTGAAATTCTGCAAAGTACTGCTTAACGTCTTGTTGAAAAATATCTTTATCCATATCAGCAACAACAAGATAAATTGCATTACTTGTCAAAAAGGCCTGATGTGTAGCATAAAATTCCTTTTGTCCTGCAAAGTCCCACAATGCGCACACTGCATAACGTTCTGATGAACTATTAGAAGTCGGTGAAGTAGAGAAGACATGAGACATCAAATCATCGGGCATTTTGAGTAATGGCTCATTTTGTTCTTGTTTAGGTTTCAAACTTTCCTTTGTGTCAAGTGTATCTTCATTGTATTTCATCTTTCTGTTATTATCGACATCCCTGTTATAAGAGTTCTCTTGCTTTTTACTATTTTCTTGCTTGGTCTTTAACGGACTGTTATCATCTGTTTTCTCTTTTTTAAAAGCATTTACCTCGTCGAACCTTGGTGTAGTAGGATAATTTGTTAATGGACTGGATTTTCCTTCGTTATTTTTGTTTTGACTTCCAGATTCAGGTTTTTGTTCTCTCGACTCTTGGTAAGATGTACTAGTACTAGATGCCTTTGAACCATTAACGGATTTATGGGGAGGTTTATTTGACGTACCCTTGGAATTCATTTCCGTTTCATTTTTACTTTTACCTATTTCTGTTTTATGTACAGCATCATTGAGTTCTTCAACATCATGTTTCATGCTTTTATTTTCGGCTCTTTGAATTCGGTCTGCTTTATCATCAATTATATCATCTAAAAAATAACAAAGATCATTGATTCATGACACATAAACGCACTATTTTAACGATTTATGCTAACAGAAACGCATTGTGTACACATTGGAAGTTTGAATTCCTACTTTGATGAATCAATCAAGTAAAAGAAAAAATTGTTGTAGTGTGAAATCATATACTGTGGCTGATATCAATGCAAGACATAAAAAAGAAGATTGATATGACTGCCCATGAGAAACTCTCCACAAGACACCAAAATGACATGGAAGTTAACAACTATAAGCTACCGTACGTAATATCCAGATAAAATGTTATATAGTTAGTCTGTCATAGAGAGGATGCAGCATTAAAATAACATTTCAGATGAAAATATATAACAACATGTTAGAAGAGGTAAGGGTGGTTTGCATTAACGGTTCAATTATCTTAGTTATGAGTTATTTTATATTTTATATATTTGGTTTATATAATGTATTTGTTTTTTTCTGTAATTAGTTAATACTTCAGTTTTATAATGTATATCTATTATATAGTCATTTTATAAAATTTACTGTTTGCAAAAGTATAAATTATTCTAAATAATATGGATGTTCTTATCCCAAGCAGAAAACCCTAGCCGTATTGGGCACAACTTTTTTGAACTTTTGGTCCTCAGTGCTGTTCAACTGTGTACTTGTTTTGGCTTTCAAACTTTTGTATCTGGGCGTCACTAGTTAGTCTTGGGTCATGTGGGTGGACGAAACGCACTTCTGGCGTATTACATTTTAAACCTTGTGCATTTTGTTAGCTATTATTCATGTGTTTCTTTGTCCAATATGTTCTCCTATTTATTTGTAGTCCTGTAATGTTATGTTGTCATTTTAACAATATATATTTAACATTGCCATTAAAACGGAATGTTTAGCATGCAACAAAACCAGGTTCAATCCACATTTTTTTTCTTTAAAAAAATGTCCTGTTCCAAGTCAGGAATATGGCCATTGTTAAATTATAGTTCGTTTCTGTGCGTGTTACATTTTAACGTTGTGTTTCTGTTGTGTCGTTTGTTTCCTCTTATATTTGAGTGTGAATTCACATTACCATAAGACGTGTCACGGTACTTTTCTATCCCAAATTCACTTATTTAGTTTTGATGTTATATTTGTTATTCTCATTGGATTGTGTCTAATGCTTAGTTCGTTTATAATGTGTGTGTTACATTTTAATGTTGTGTCGTTGTTCTCCTCTTATATTTAATGCGTTTCCCTCAGTTTTAGTTTGTAACCCGGATTTATTTTTTCTATTGATTTATGAGTTTCGAACAGCGGTATACTACTGTTGCCTTTATTTAGATTTACATTACTTTTCCAAGTGAACAATATAATGGAGATACGCATACGTACTCTTATCTTACCTCACGGGTGTCATTCGGTTTAGCGAAAGAAATATTTGCGAAAGAAATAATCGCGAAAGAATATCTAACGGTGATCAAGTATTGCGAGACGATCGTGAAAGCTCTGGTACCGGATCGTGAAAGATATTTTATGTAAATTCTAGTCAGAATCTATAAGATAAACAAAATATGCAGTACTTTATGAAAAAACACAAAAACGCAATGCATGTCCGTCCGTGTACATTTACGCCAAACATTTTTCATTTTAAAATGAAAAATAAATTTTCAAATTGCTCTGAAAATTTTAAATGTAGTTGGTTTGAAAAATGTAACAAAAATCTATTCAAATCACTTTCGAAAAACCAATTTCTCTATAAGATTTGAAATTTGCTATTCTCATGAAATTACATTTTTGATTTTACGAAGATATTAAAACGAATAACATTAATAAGTTTGTGTTAAAAATGATTTTATTTTGTCAAACGTTTTAATATATTTAAACATTTGCATTTGCTTGCTTTAACAAACAAAACATATTTCAATCTCATTCTTAAAAGCAAATATTGAAAATACTGACCTTTAGTATTTTTCAATTTAGTTTACAATATTGAAAAATGAAAAATGCTCTAACGTGGAGCATTTTTCAATTTGACTTACAATATTGAAAAATGAAAAATGCTCTAGCGTGGAGCATTTTTCAATTTGACTTCAAATATTGAAAAATGAAAAATGATTCAATTTCTCATTTTTCATTTTACTGTGCAATATTCAAATTTGAAAAATTGTTCATTATTTAAATGTTTAATAATGAGAACGAAATGTAATTTGTTTCAATATAGGCGTTTCGAATGTTTCAATTGTTGACACTTTTTATTAAATGTTTTACTATTTCCGTTCTTTTCTTTCTTGTTTTAATCAATATATCTTAAAGATCTTTTTAAGGTGTGTGTCACTGTGTGTGTGTGAACTATGTGTGGTATCAACAAATTCCCAACACGAATGGTACACTGTCAAGTACGATAATGACCACAAAAAAAATCATTCTTTCTTTTATATTTATATACCTAGTCGTCTTTGTAGATACATTTTCATATATATCTTTCGATCTAGCAATCTGTCATTCATTGTATATATCTATCTGTCTATCTATCTATCTATCTGAATTTTGTTTTTCTTTGTCTTTTCTTTCTTTGAATTGTCGGGGTCGAAATCTTTAATTCAGTTCTCTCGAAGTGAAAAAGTCTCTTGCTCACATACATGTACATGTTGTAAGAATGGTAGAACTTTTAGACCATTGATGTTTGATTCAACAAATGATACTTGACGGAAGAACACACAAAGACATTTCTCAACACTTGACTTCTATAGGAATCAAGCATGCATCAGCACGAACAATAAGTCGTTTTTTTGTTCTGAAAATGGAATAACTAGCCGATGAGGAGTAGACGAAGGAGTTTGAAACCATATCGTGGCTGAATGTGTCAAACATGTTAGGAAAGAAGGGAAAATATTAGAATATTAGATAGTGTCCATATCAGTTTCTGTACATGCTCAAGGAGCAGGGTTCGCGGGTTGGGATGGATGGGTGTAGATGTTATATTATTCTGATCACTTCGCTAGTATTTGTCTTCAAATTTGTATTTTTTTTGCATTGTATATCATTTCCTAATTTTGAATCTGTTTAATACAAACTTGTTTTTCCCCAAGCTTATAATCTTCACAATTCTCGCAGAATATCAAATAAGCAGTGTCTTATAAAAGAAAATATGAACTTAGCTTGCATGCATGTAGGTGTGGTAAATGGATATTTCGAAGGATGAATGACTTTTTATATTTGCTTTTACCGAAACAAAATGTATATCATAATTATGTGAATAGTATTTCAACAAACACAAAACAGTTCCTATGAGGTTCTGTTTTATGTACATTCTATTACCTTTTATTCAATATGATTTTACATCTTTTATATGTTAAAGCAAAACGAGTATTATAGGACAAATATGTCGACACAAAAAATGGGTCTCAGTCAGTAACAATATTCTTTTGAAATAAAAGAAAGTAAAAAAAACCAACCTGATCGACACTGATCGACACACACGTATTCAAAGCCATATGCATCATGTACATACAACATATTCTAGTACATTGTAGTTACATTTAAAACATGGTGTGCGCACAGTGTGTGTTATTTTCAGGCTGGACCCACAAACGGTCGGATAATGATGACAGGCCATTTATCAAGCAAAGGAATCAACGTGTCTGAGGCTACAGTTGGTAAAGCATTAGCGACAGTAAGAAGCAGTGGCCGGTCAAGAACTTTTCATAAGGGGGAGGGGGGCTGACTAACCTACAGGGGGAGGACTCCAGTCATGCTTTAGTGATTCCCTATATGATTAACCAAATTTTCCACACAAAAGGGGGGCACCAACGGAAATACATAGTGTTTCAACTTCTGCAATGATGACAGCGTATAATGCACATGGTTGACGCTTCCACAAATTAAAGAAGTAAGGGACGATATCAAAAGTTCAATGTAGGATAACAAAAAAACAAAGTTTTTTAACTGACATCCCCCTTTGTTTCTAAACTTAGAAAAATTGATTGTAAAATATGGAAATATGTAAAATCGATTTTTGATAAACCAAACTCGCAGCAATTTTACAACCCCTCCCCCTCTCCCATCCCAAACTATTTGATTGAAGTTTTTCATCCTACATTCCTTCTGCTTTCGTGACTGTTACCATGATCGGTCATGGATTTTGCGTTTTATTCGGGACATAAAACATCTCTTTTGAATAGCCTTAATTTTTGTTTGATAGTCAAAAGAAAGGTAAATAAAAGTTAATATTTAATATATAAATCTTTTGTCAACGTACAAGTTGTGTGTGTGTGTGTAAAAATCGTCTCCTATCGAGTCATGTCGCTTTTTTCTTATTTATCATTATCTTGGTAGCGTTCTTTACTACTCCCAAATATCATGACAGAGACTTGAACCCTACTAATATTCTAAAACAGTCACTTTCTTTTTCTGTACCTGCCTACTAGTATCCCAAGCTATTGATTTGTATATTAGTATGAATGTATTACAGTTGTGGTCCTTTGTCCAATTTGTTGTCATCTATAACTTATTTTTACATCGTTTTATTAAAATCTTTTTTTTTTCGTTTCTTTTATTGTTTCGATTTTTGGGTTTGTTCGTGCTAATTTCCTATAATAATGATGATAACAAACTAAAAGTTATAATTAGTTTATTTCGCTTCGTCTACCTATTTTTTGTTTAGCAACCAACAGTCAATCAATCCAGCACTTAATTACTTGTTACAAATGTACATAATGGTCCTTTCATATTTTTTTTATAATTATCATTTTTCTGCAAGGAACTATGTTTTGGAATATTGTTTCATATCATTTTGTGATACGCTTACGGAAACATGATTGTGCAAGGTTTAACTTAATGTAAATGGCAAAAAGTTGATAAACTTGGTAGCATAGCTTTCATTTCTCTCCTTTTTATGTAACAATATATAAAAGCTACGGAACTTTAACCACTGTAGGGTAAAATAAACTGTTTCATACTTTTTACTTTCCCCTGAATTATAAATAAAATAAAACCCTTTCCTTTCTGTTGTCAGAATAGGAACGAGAATTTGACAAAGAGACAGCAACCCGACCAAAAAGCAAAAGCAGCCCAAGGCCATTAGTGGGTTTTCAATACAGCGAGAAAATCGGGAACATGGTGGACACTTTACACAAATGTGTACTAGTTCATCGAAAATGGACGTTACATTAAATTCCGAAACATAGTAATAAAAGTAAATAAAAAAAACTTACAAACAAAACGAACTTATAAGGCTACCAGTTTCTTCTTTTTTATTTATTATAGTACTTAACCTTGTTTATATGTAGTTTGTGCAAGCGAATGCACTTCCAGTAAATAACTTGATAGTTTTCCAGTGTGACTGGATAGTTGGTTAAGGTATATCAGACTTTTCAAACGATTCGGAAGTTGACATTATATATGTATAGAGACACCTGTCTTCTCTTGAATACATGTACAATAAAAGTGTTTCTAATGGACTTTTGGTTGTGTGTTTAGTTGGGTTTTTTATTTCGATGCTGTGTAAGCGACATCTTTTTCTGTTTATCAAATCGTCGTGTTGCGATGTAATAGAAGAAAAGGTATAAAGAGAATTATAAAGCCATAGTTTTCATAGAGATTCTGCTGAGAATACTAACTTACAGAAAAAAAATGATAAAAAATTAAGTGTCGATATATTTGATACATAATTGATTCATAATCTTAACGTAATCCTAGGTATCGGTAATAAAATTACAGTATTTTTTTTTTATATTAAATCGATTGCAATTGTACTGACTGATTTTGTAGGCTCAGACACATGATGGTTTATAGGTTGTTATTCGCTCTGAATTTGGTTGTGCACCTAAAACGATCCAATCCCTAAGAGTTCTATATATGCGCCGTAAAGTTATTTTTTCTCGAATGGATTGTATTGTTTTATATTTTTCATTTTGGAATCTTTTGTAGCTTCCTGTGCGGTATTGGTTTTCATCAATGTTGAAGACTGTACTATGAATTATACTTGCTTACTTCATCATCATTTAATGTCTTATGGAAAAAAATGTGTCAGTGACAATCATACCACATCTTTTTTTTTATGAAATTATGAATAAAACAAACACTAGTATTTGTCAGTTCAGTTACAAAGCACGCTATTCACGAATCGAGTAAATGAATAAACGGAGAGCGCGCGGCAGCTTTATATATTTTTATGTGCCATACATGCTATATATGTAGGACTCTAAAGTGCGATGGTACTCTAAAGTGCGATGGTCACGCTAAAGTGCGATGGTCTACGCTAAAGTACGATGGTGTATCACGGCGTGACGCTAAAGTGCGATGGTTGTTTTGTTTATTAACGTACGATTGTATATCACGCTAAAGTGCAATGAACCAATATAGTAAGGTTCGAATTTCCTAATGCTTGTAGAGTAAGACTTTAGTTAGCTTGCTTGCATATATGCAATATTCGCCAAGCTTTCTTCTTCTTCGTAATGAGTACCAATAGATATAGGTAGATGTTTAGATGAGTGTCAATGAGACAAATTTTCATCCAACTGCATTACAAATTTATAAAAGTAAACCATTATAAGTCAAGATACGACCTTTAACACAAAGGCATCACTACATGTTATATTTTCCTACACTGTACAAAATAATGTTTTAGCGGACAATTTATGATTTACGCATGAATCTACTAAATGAACGAAAAGGTGAGAATTCAATGAACTTGAATCCATTCTTAAGCGAGCATGAAGAATTTGGCAAAAACGATGTCCTATATAAAAATACACTGGGACCTTACTATTTTGGGTACTAATTTGTGTTTTGAATAATGACAGAGATTCACATTTTCTTATGTTTTAGGTTAAGAGTGTTCCATAGTTTTGTTGTTGCAGGGATGCAATATTTAGATTATAAACGGGTCCGTGTGTTGACTTCTGTAATATTATTTCTTGTCTTGTATTATGATCATGCCTACTTCCTACTGAATCAGGCAATAAGTCTATTAAATATTTTAACGGGGACCGCAAAGTAGAAAAAAACTGCAACATAAACAATAATTTCAACTTCTAATATAAAAACAAGATCAAGGATACTTTTGTATCTAATCTGTATAGTAAAATGGTCGGCTGCATGACATAAGTCCTTCTTCCAGAACCCGGAAAAAAACATTTACTTCAGCCAACAAAGCACGGTTAGGTTTAAATTAAGTAAGTCATGGACATTTCGTTTAAAGTTATTAATAAAATACATTTTTTGTATTTTAAACATTTATCTTTCGGCATGTTCATTTTTCGTTTGTATAAACGACTGTTCTCGTCATAATTCATTGTAAGTTTATTACGTCTATACTTTCGCGGACAATCGCACTTTAGCGTGTGTAGGCATCGCACTTTAGCGTAGACCATCGCACTTTAGCGTGACCATCGTACTTTAGCGTCCCCATCGCACTTTAGAGTCCTACATATATATGAATTTTTATAAATGTACATGTATCAATTGGTGATGTTTTCTGTACTTGCTATTGGGGAAACTCAGAAAAAATAAGATTGCAACGTTTCTTCGGTATTATGTTCATTGATTTTTTTTTAATTTGGGACCTTGGGATTTCATGTTTTTTAAGCCCGGGATTTCGGAATTATGAACCCTCCGACCCCCCTCAACATGTTATCAATGGTTGGTAAAGAAGGCGAGAGACTTCAGCGTGTGCACTCTTGTCATAATTTGAAAATTTCTAAATAATTTGATTAAAACATTTACCGATATTGCCTATTTTTTGTGTAGCTCGTCCGCTCCCATTTTATATTCGTTATGTAAACAGAAAGTCACAACTGTTTTGTTTTTTTACAGGGATCACGCAACTTTAATCCTGTTCCATACCATGCTGATAATTTTGGGCATAAAATCCATCTTGATCAAAATGAATCTTGCAAGTAGCCCTCGGAATATATAGAGGGGTGGTGTTGAGGTTACAAAAAGGGGATGTTGGATATAGGATTATAAAAATTGGGGTAGTGAAATCAAGGGGACATAAAAGGTGGGATCTGGAGAACAACAAAAAAAAGGAATTTAGGAAAAGGCGCACACCGAGTCAATAAGATTGTTGTGTTGTTTACTGTTTTTTGGAGGGGGAGGAGGGGCGGGCATTATGGGAAGATCTCCCGTCTCTGACTCAAAATATGGATAATTTAATGTCAAAGGTTTTATAATTCTCCCTGACAGCTTCAGACAAAATAATTTTGTATCTCCTATCTTTTGAAATAGACAATACCCTTTTCTAAAATTGAGAATGGAAATGGGGAATGTGTCAAAGAGACAACAACCCGACAATAGAACAGACAACATCAGAAGGCCACCAATAGGTGTTCAATGCAGCGAGAAACTTCCGTCTCCGGAGGCGTCCTTCAGCTTGCTCCTAAACAAATATATATACTAGTTTAGTGATAATGGACTTCACGCTAAACAAATTAAACACAAAAAAATAAAATTAAAAATAATCCAAGACTAACAAAGGCCAGAGGCTCCTGACTTGGTACAGGCGAAAAAATACGGTGGGGTTAAACATGCCGTTTTTGAGATCTCAACCCTCCCCCTTTAACTCTGACCAATGTAGAAAAGTAAACGCATAACCATATGCACAGTAAAATTCAGTTCAAGAGAAGTCCGAGTCCGATGTAAGAAGAGGTAACAAAAGAAAATAAACAAAATTACAATAATGCATAAATAACTACAGACTACTAGCAGTTACTGACATGCCAGCTCCAGACCTCAATTAAACTGATTGAAAGAGTATGTCTTCATCATGGGAATACCAGGCAACTTCCGTTAGGGGTTCAGTATTATACACATAATATATTTAAGAGAAAAACATAACCCGTGTCATGCCAACAAATGGTTTTGTAATAAATGTGTTTAATTTCGATGTAAAGACCCTATAAGTGAATCAATATTAAAGCCAAAATATGAAAACTTGAATGACCTGACATCCGTATCGTAACTATATCCCTTCTTAATAAGTCTGTTTAAAGGTCTTGTTATCTTTTAATGTTCCTTGTTGTCGTTTGTTGATGTGATTCATTAGTGTTTCTCGTTCTGTATATAGATTAGACCGTGGTTTTTCCCGTTTGAATAGTTTTACACTAGTCATTTTGGGGACACTTTATAGCTTATTGTTTGGTGTGAACCAAGACTCTGTGTTGAAGACCGTACTTTGACCTATAATGGTTTTTATTTTAAAAAATTGTGACTTAAAAGGCGAGCTGTGTCATTGGCACTCATACCACATCCTCTAATATATCTAGAGAAACGTAAACAAGCTTCACATTTGAAGTTCATTTTTAACTGAAATGCCACCTTACTTTCATTCCAAATAATAGAGAAATCTGTCTCAAAATGAACAAAGTGATCAGCAATATCAGTCTCAAACCTATTTTGACTATACATTTACCAAATAAATCATACAATAAAAATAAAAGACCACAGACAGTCGTATCTAATTCCACCAAGCACTGACTCAAATGTCTGCTTTTGTTTTTCCAAAATAATGTATTTCAGTTAAAAACAGAAAAAATTCTGTAAAATTCAACATCAACCTCGCGGGACCAAAATTTAGCATGGGTTATTCTGATTGAGATGCGGACATATGGACCACAGCTTGTTCTAGTTGTAAACAGAGACGATGGATGCCAAATGTTAAAGCAATTGGTATCTAAATAGCTAAGTAAATACCAACCAAAAAAAAAAACATAAAAAAATATAAAATTAATTTTTATCTAGTTAAGAAATGGAGCATTCAATGACTTCCAAAAAAGGCCGTATTTAGAAGGAATATGGCATATTCATCAACCTTATACAGGGAGACTGGGAAAAGAACAGCTTTCCTATGTGTTGTTTTTATATTTACACCTTTTCTAGGTTGTCAACAAGGGTATCACCAAACCCGTAGCCAGTGCATGAAAGTACGAAATTTTATGTTAATAAAATTTCCTGTTACAATATTTTGTATTTACTTTTCATTCAGGAATAACTCTTTCGGCTTCGGTTACACTATTCTGTCGTTGAGTGCTTTATAGGGAATATTGTAATTGCTTTCAGCTATGCATAATCCTTTGTAAGGCCACAACTAATACGTGTTATGAAGAACGGGCATGCTTATGCTTTGATCAATATAGAAGCATGTTGCTCGGATCTTATATAATTAATGTACATTCACTTTTTAAAGAAGTTTACAAATGATTTGCAACGATGCAAATACTAATCTTGGGAGTAAAAATAAATATCTCTATCAAAGAATTCAACATACCAATATCTATTTCATTTAACAAATATATAGAAAATACTTAGTTAACCTGAATGTAAATAACAAAATAGGGAAATATAAAATTCATGGTTTTAAACTAGGAAAATAACAATTGCATAATATTCCTGCGCCACATCACAAAATTTTGCTGGTGCGTTGTTGTTCTCCTGTCTTTTCGGGGTTAGGTAATAAATGTGTATTTACGGGTTCACACATACACACATGTGTATTATATTTAAAGAATGAAAACAAAATTTCTAAAGTGTAAACAATGAATGAAAAAATAATTTGATTATCTATTTTCCAATATCTTTTATATCAATTTCTTAATCCTTTTTAGAGCATTTTTCATTTTGTCACACGATTACAAAAATTGAAAAATGCTACACACAAAAACATTTTCATTTTTGAGAAAATTTTCTAAAAATGAAAATTCAACCCATATGGGGCATTTTTCATTTTTCAATATTTCAAGGCAAATTGAAAAATGCTCCACGTTGGAGCATTTTTCATTTTTCAAATTTGAAAGACAAATTGAAAAATGCTCCACGATGGAGCATTTTTCATTTTTCAATTTTTAAAGTAAAATTGAAAATGCTCCACGTTAGAGCATTTTTCATTTTTCAATTTTTAAGGCAAATTGAAAAATGCTTAAGTTAGCAATTTCAATATTGTGATTTTAAGAAGGAGATTGAATTTTTTTTTTCTTTCTAAAACTATCAAATTCAAATGTTTTAATTTATTCAAAATGTTGATCAGATGAAGTTTTTTTTAACGCAAACTTATCATTACTTTTATATTATCCTCTTGGAATCAAATAATGTAATCTCATGAAAATAACAAATTTCAAATTTCATAACGAAAGTAAATTTTAAGAAGTGACTTTATCACATTTTTGTTACATTTATCAAACAAATTAACTTTAAAATTTGTGGAGTATTTTGCAAAATCTATATTTCAGTTTAAAATGAAAAATGTTTGGCGTAAATATACACGGTCTCATGTCCATGGAATTAATTTAAAAAAAAAACATGCTATTTGTACCTATAATGGTCATATTTCAATATATCATGATATATTTGAAATTTAACCTTTGGTGTATCTGATAGTACAGTAAAATAAGAGTATGCTGTTCCCTTAAAACCGTTAATTTGTTTAGATAAACCTTGAATTTTGTTGAGTTTTCATCAATCTTGATCGTGAAAGATCAGGCAACGCATTATTTTGACCGTGAAAGATAATGCGCGATCAGACTTAATACTAGTAATCAGAAATCAATATTTCTTTTACCATTTGATATACCTGTAACTGGTTGAAGCCTGTAACCATTTTGATAAGAATGAACATTAAAGCTTTAATTTTTTGAATCCAACACTTTACCTCAAAAGTTAAAAAAACCAAAACAACTAAAAACGTGTCTAAATCAGTGTGAAAAATTCAGCTCTGAGAATTGGTCTAGTACAATTCAAGAAGACCGCCACTATTTAGACAATAATATTGGTATGCAACGTTTTAACCAAAATGTTAACCACGAACCAAACCCTTATAGCAAAAACAGCACCTTAAATGAACAATTTGAGATTAAATGATAACCAAAATTTTGTGCAACAGTGCTTTCCTAAGTTATGTGTATCTTTATATTTACAACTTTGCATATGTGGATTGAACCACGCCATACAGATCTCTACAAACATCCCGTAAACAAAATATAGGTGTCCCAATCCTTACAGTACCTTAGAAACTGACAAATGTAAAAGTTATGTTTGGCCAATTCATTCGAGACATAAGGTCGAAAGTATATATGAACCATGACCGACAGCCAGACATCCTACTATCATTCAGTATATCAAATACAATTGACGTCATATATGAAACATGCAGACATGTACACCATACACAAAATACCGTGGCGGTATAGCATACAGGTATACTTCTAAATCTAATGTTTTGTTCACCTAATAAATGTATAAACAAAGAAAGCTACAAGTCAAACTTATATAAGGGTCTATACTACTAAATCTAAAGATTGATTTTTTGTTCACCTGATAAACGTTTAACCGAAGAAAGCTACATGTTAAACTTTTTAAGGGTATAAATACTGGATAGAGTATACTGATGATTTTACCCTTTTACATCGTTTACTGTTTCAAACAATAAGCAATTAAACAAATTAATAAGTTCAAGAACTTCATTTTAGTTTGTTCACCTGATCATGCTGATAAAGGTCAAACTTATATAAGCATATATATTCTTGATAGAGTATACTGAAAATTTTACCCTTTTACATCGATTTCTGTTTCAAACAATGAGCAACAAACAAATTAATAAGTTTCGGAACTATCCAATGCGAATTCATTTTAGTCATGTCATATATGGGCGTTTTTCAATAAAAGCGTTCCTTTCAGACCTAAAAAAAAATGGAAAATCAACTAGTCTAAAATTTATTTTCAAGAGTTATTTTGAATACCTCTATGATAGACCTGTTTGTAAACAAAAAGTGCAATCTTAAATACTCTTTAAAATGATATTATTTTCATAATTTGTGTACTGTTTCGTAGGGGACTTTTGTCCCCTACAAAACTGCTTCTGAACACACATATTTTTGCAATTTTAAATGTTTCCTATAGACATTCCACTTTGTTTACTTTATATACTAGAAAAATCTCATTTTTTTTCTGAATTGATGAATAATTTTTTATCGATAAAGATTAGACAGTACTTCACATATGAAGGTACAACTCATGTTACGTAGTGGACATTTTGATACGTTTCGTAGTTGACAAAACCGTTTCGTTGTGGACAAAAAAAGTTTCGTAGTTGACATCAACCCTATTGTATGTTAATAAAAACATAATAAAAATTACATGAAACTAACCTTTGTTATTTGCTTTGCACGAATATAATTGAAAAAAAGTAAAAAAAGACTGCATGGTAGTGGTAGTGTCCACTACGAAACGTTTTTCTTCCAAACTTGTTTCGTAAGGGACCGTTTCGTAGGGGACGTGTTCACATATTTTATTTTTTTTCTCACAACCCCTATATTGCAATAGTAACAAGACTGACTGTATTTATCAAAGCGTTATTGAGCTGTACACTGATATTTTTTTCATAATTTTAAAACCAGTTACTGAAAGAGATTTGACCCGTTTCGTAGTGGACATTTACAAAAATACGGTATCACTCTGGTCCATTTGATCTGCTCAATTTTTCTTACCATCAGTTTAATTGCCGTTATAAAAAGTAAAATCACAAAAATACTGAACTTAGAGGAAGATCAATTTGGAAAGTCCACAATCACATGGCAAAATCAAATAACAAAACGCATCAAAAACGAATGGACAAAAACTGTCATATTCCTGACTTGGTACAGGCATTTTCAAATGTAGAAAATGGTGGATTAAAGCATCACTTCTTTTGTAAGACCCTAAAGTTTATATCTCTTGCAAACAAAAAATTACATTGATTTTATAAAACTGTTTATAAGCAAGTTTTAATGACTTCCTTTCGTAGTGGACATTGTGTTAGGGACACACCTTCTAAAATAAAAACTCCTATGTTAAAAGCTGTTTATTAAAATATGTTGGCTCTAAACATACTTCTGAATTATTAAAGAACTTATAGTAAAATTAATATTTATTTCTACTTTTTTTTACGATATTTTAGAGTATGAATGTTGAACAGGCCGTCTAGGGACATGCCATTTTGGTTGTTTTGGACCATTCAGGAATCAATATCTTATCAATCCCTCTAAAAATAAACTGTTTCTTTGCTTAAAAATGTTATATCTAATTCAATGTACTGACTGCACAAAAATTACTTGCAAAGATCAAACACATTGTTTTTAAAGTGGTTGGGACAAGAAAGTACGTTTTTATTGAAAAACGCCCATATATGTCACATGTTACCAATTACCTTATCTGTACGTTCCGCATCTGTCAGGCTCACCACCAAACGGTGTACTGGTATTTGCTATATACACGGGTCATAATCACAGGGTTGACACATTGTCACATTGTTTCCTATTGTACATATTTAAAATCTAAGTCGAAAAAGCTTGTTGTAGTTTATTATTTGACTTAAATTTTGAATTAAAACTTCAGTATTTTGTTAATATTTAAGTTAGAAGAAAAAAATATATGGTTGATTGAAAGAATTCATTGCTAATGTTTAAACGTCCCCTTCAGTACTAGTATCTATATCCGGGGCCAGTTTATGTTGATGGAAGATGAGGAGTGCTCGGCGACCTGGAAAACTGTAAATCTTAGTCAATAAAGTTAGGCATGGAATGCACCTGTCACTTACGGACTTATAACTCCAAACCAATAAAATCTAAGTATGCATTATTTCTATTGAATAACACAGTCATTTGACACTGTCATAATGAATTGTAAGACAATTTAGAAGTTTTAAAATAATTTACGAAAAATACCACGCTTATAAATTGAATTGTGTACGCAAGACGCGAACTTCGTCCATATAAGATATATACAGATGGGTGCCATCCAAATCTGTAAGTTAACTTGATAACCAGTCATGTATATAAATTATCCGTGATCTTAAAAAGTATGAAACATACTATAAAATAAAAAAAACGATATTGGTTACAATGCTACGGGCATTCGAGATATATTCCAATTCATATCAAATTATTTAAATCGTATAAATCAGTCTACAGGTCAAACATATATAAGCATATATATTCTTGATAGAGTATACTGAAAATTTTACCCTTTTACATCGATTTCTGGCCTTTGTTAGTCTTGTATTATTTTAATTTTAGTTTCTTGTGTACAATTTGGAAATTAGTATGGCGTTCATTATCACTGGACTAGTATATATTTGTTTAGGGGCCAGCTGAAGGACGCCTCCGGGTGTGGGAATTTCTCGCTACATTGAAGACCTGTTGGTGACCCTCTGCTGTTGTTTTTTATTTGGGCGGGTTGTTGTCTCTTTGACACATTCCCCATTTCCATTCTCAATTTTATTCTTTATAAAAAGTTATAATTAAGTTCTGATCGGTTTTTAATAAAGCGTTATTCGTACAAACTTGTTTTTATTATGGACCAGCACTATATGATATGGGTTCGAGATTGTTACATGAGTTTCTGCGGAACTAAAATTTTATTTTCTCCGGTATATGAAAATTAAAGATTTTAGGCATTTGAAATAAATACATTTGAAATGAATACATTTTTATATTAATTTGTATATGAGAAGAAGATGCCAAATATTTAAAGCAATGATTGTTCATTGTTTTATTCATGTTATTATGCATAGAATGCGTGACCCGTATTTGGGGATTTCCTAAACCAGATTATTTTCAGAAATGTAAACAAGGTACCAAGTTCTTAAAACAACTCGTCGTCGGAACATGGAAAATGATTTATAGTTTGCTCTTTTTCTTTTCTTAAAACAGTAATTTTATATTCTATTTTGATTAATATCATGAATATATATACAGTTTTCATCATTTAGAACAAAAATGTGTCCAAAGTACACGGATGCCCCACTTGCACTATCCTTTTACATGTTCCATGGACCGTGAAATTGGGTAAATATCTAATTTGGCATTACAAGAAGAAAGATTATACTATAGGGAACATGTGTACTAAATTTCAAGTTGATTGGACTTCAATTTCATCAAAAACTACCTTGACCAAAAATTTTAAACTGAAACTCCCACTTTCATTTTCTATTTTAAATGGACCATGAAATTGGGGTCAAAAGTCTAATTTGGCATTAAAATTAGAAAGCTCATATTATAAGTTACAAGTGTACTAAGTTTCAAGTTGATTGGACTTCAGCTTCATCAAAAACTACCTTGACCAAAAACTTTAACCTGAAACTCCCACTTTCAATTTCTATGTTCAGTGGACTATATAATTTGGGTCAAAAGTCTAATTTGGCATTAAAATGAGAAAGATCATATCATAAGCAACACGTGTACTAAGTTTCATGTTGATTGGACTTTAGCTTCATCAAAAACTATCTTGACCAAAAACTTTAACCTGAAGCGGGACGAACGAACGAACGGACGGACGGAGAAACGGACTTCATAATTAAAAAAAATGTCAAAGTACAAGTGATAAATCAAGTTTTAATATTGTCAAAACCTACTATTTTGTGTTTACTAAAAAAAATAATCGCTCGCCTTTACTTTTCAAGCTTCGCCTCAAAAATTGGCAAAGTAAATATTTTTTTATTTAAATTTTCAAATCACTCGCTCGTCCTAATTTTTGGAACAAGAAATTAAATTGGTGTGGCCTTAACATATTTACTCATTTCTAACACAAGCTGTGATTTAGAAGAGCCATTGATTTCCCCTCTTTCTATATTCCAAGAACTTGATCATCTGAACTCTTTTTTTTTAATGGAGCCCTTTTCAAGAACTTAATTTTTGCTATCTTTTTAAGACCCACATCAACATAAATTTTAAATATAACAGGTTGTACATTCTTCAATCAAAATATGCCAGTATACCGGAAATCGTTATACACAAGAGTGCTCTCCAGTATATTCGTTTTTCAACTAACAACATATGTCAATGGTTTTAGCACCCCCTACAATTACCATTTGACTTAAATTTCTGATATGTCAATGTCAAGCAAATTGATGATATTTTCAAAACATGGTAATGTTTCCATTTTTCTTTTTAACAGCAAGGAACGTTGTCTTATATTAATGAAACTGATTGATTTAAAGCATTAAGTCTTGTATCAATGAAACAGTATGATTTAATAAATTAAAACTGTTTTTTTTTGTTATAAATTGTGGCTTTCCTAAAAATAAATTCGCCATTTTTTTTATATTACATGCCTTGCAGATACAATCATCCGACCGTATGTTAGACATATTGTTAAACCACAGAAAATGATCTGAAGATTGCATGTGTAATGGTACCACCTCCAAGAATAGTTTGAGCATTATTTCGTGCACTGTAGGCATGTGTGTTTAGGTTTGAAGTCCATCTATACTTGGTCTTAATATGCTAAAGATTTTCGTTGATGAGTTCCTGACCACAAATGCAATTTTAAAATTTGATTTTTAAAATTATCATGAAAATAACCTGGGCAAAACGACACTAATTATGGGGCACTAGTATGATCTAGTACCAACATTGTCAGCTCTAAATAGGACACAACAGAATCAAACAAATATAGATACCAGGATTGAAATTTTGTATATACGCTAGACGCGCATTCATCTACAAAATAGTCATCAGTGACGCTCGAAACCAAAACAGTTAAAAATGCCAAATAAAGTACGAAGTTAAAACTCATTGAGGACTAAAAATTCCTAAAGGTTTTGACAAATACAGCTTAGGTAATCTATTCCAGAGATAGAAAAGCCATTGTATTTCAAATACTAAAAGTGTTGTATACTGTTATATATTCATCTCCTTGTGGCATTGAGGAAGCAGTTTGCAAATAGTGTTATGTTATATTCAAACAACTGAGTGAATTAATTCATCATAAAAACCAGGAATAAAGTTTGTATTTACGCCAGACGCGCGTTTTGTCTACAAAAGACTCATCAGTGTCACTCGAATCAACAAAAGGTTAAAAAGGCCAAATGCACTGTAACAATTTACTCCCTCCTCCCAACATTCCCCCAAAGTAATCATGATATACCGTTAATCGATACTCAATTACATAAAAAATGTCAAAAAAAAATGAAAAACACCAAGAAATCAATCACTTTACACACTAAACTATACCTTATTTTGATTACATTTAATTGCAGAACAATACTGTGTGACATCATGATTACAAAACAATAAATTTTGTGTATGACCTCTCTAGAAAATAAGTGAATGAACACATGACTATATACATCAATAGTATATGAAGTTTTGACGTTTAATCTTTTAAAAGCGCTACAAACCACGAGTAAAGGTGAACCGTCTTAACGAAACACAATTTGATTTGATAAAAACCACACGACCAACACACTTTATATATTTTTAAATGAAAATAAGGAATTCAATATGTATCATACTTTTCAAACATTTTTTATAACTTTTTTATGTTGAACTGCTGTCACATGGACGTACGCCCAGCATTTCACTGTCTTCTTTAATTGTCTGGCGTTATCCATAGCATGCATAACAAATATAATGTTCCAACTCCAAAACATAAAACTGAACTTACAATTAAAAACATACAAGCTCAACAAAAAAACAGAGACTCCTGACTTGTCGTCAAGGTAATCATACCAAGAGACACACCCAATATGCAGAGGTCAAGAGTCAAAAAGTCATAGTCTTGTCAAGAGTTCCTTATAAAAAAAACACAAAGCAGATTTTGAGGAAAGGGTAGTCGTGCTACACAAAACTAACAAATATATCTTTACATCTAAAATAGATATAATAAGATGTGATATGAGTGCCAATAAGACAATAATATTCCTCATTTAATTCAAACAAAATAAACAAGTTGTACATTGAGGCCAAAGGTCAAGCTCACAAGACGTTTTTTATGCCACTAGACTCACCAACTTATGACAATACATCTACATGCTACATATTCAGAAGCAAGGTCAATTGAAAATTATATTTTGAGGTCAAGGTAATATATACACTGTATCCTGATGACACACCCAACGTGCATAGGTCAAGAGTCAAAAAGTCATATGCTTGTCAATAGTTCCATGTCAAAAATATACACAGCAGTCATGCACGAAAGTTCATCATGGTACACGTAACAATGTCGTATGTCATGATGCACTACACCTGTCAAATACAGAAAACCTAGGTCAGAGACAGAAACACAAGACATATAACAAAACTCAATGGAACGGTTCTTGTCTTGCAGGTCACTACAATTGCCTTCAAAATAGAACATAAACGCTCGCAACAACACTGCAAAATTAAAACCGTCTTTCACAAAAGTTTAACAAGATTCTTTGCAACGATTATCTTATCACTATCAATTGAGAATCGAGTCGTGCAGTTATGTCAATAAATTAAAACGGTAATAACTAAAATATAGGGTTTACCATTAATTTCAAACCTTACCATGTCATAGTTCTATTTTAAACTGATGGAAACACACGATACAGTCATGAAATTTAATATTTGCAATAGTACGACCAGAACAATACAAGACAGAGTTGTAAAGAAATGACAGTGATGATACATACGAATTTTTAATCACAATGCACAAAAAAGGAACCGTAGTTTTCATTCAATTTATTTATCTAAAATGTACGCTCGCGTTAAACAATGGAAATTAACACTGTATATTTATATAAACGACCAATCTTGTAAACAAGTGTTTAAACTACTTACTTGTCATTTTCAATAGGATAATGTGGTACACGGTACCAATGAAACAATATATAATCACGTATATACCTACCTTTTTCGGTTGTCCATTTACCATCTTCTATGTTAATTTTGCAGCGACGAACAATGTTAACACCATCTGTAGTGATTACATCAACTAAACGTTTTTTATCTTCATTTAATAACCTCTTCAATAAACATGTTTTCCCTGCCTCTTCCTTGCCCACGATCATTATTTTAACAAAATAACGTTCTTCCATTTCTGTACTTTGCATCATATTGGTATATCTAGTTTTGTCTGCATCGGGTAATTGGTTATAGAATGCTGATAAATCTATAATTATAACAGTTTACAAATGACGAGTAATGTTTTTTATACATTGGTCATGTTATTTATGAATTCAGCTTAAACATGGAAATAAAAAACAAGGCAGATATCTTAGTACCATGAGGATTACAACGGTTGGAATATATTCGGAGCAGAATCGGTTTACTCTTCTGGAGCACATGACATCAACTCCTTTTCTTAAGGGTTCCTGTTGCTTTTTCTTCAGTTTTCTGAATGTATGTGATGTTAATACCGGTAACAGTATTGTCTATCCTTCGTCAATAAACAGTTGTTTTAGTTTCAAAATTTCGCATTCGGTTATGCTTCAGAGTGACACAAGGTTTTATGAATTTGGTAATGTCTTATGGTTAGCATGGTTAGATAAAGAGTCAATTACCAATCCGCTTTTACTTGATGCCTTATCATTTCTGCCAGATATAAGTATGTGTATCAACTTTACTAGTTACTATTTCTAGACATATCAATAAATACTTAATACTATATATATAGCCGATAGTCGATAGCCCAGCAATACTTGTGGACCCCATATTTTATTAATATAAATATAATTGATAAACACATAAAGCATGAGTATCAATGCACAATAAATTAACTTTCATTAAATAATTTAATAGAATAACTAGTAAATTGTGGTTAACTTCACAAATATTTTGCCCTGTCATAAACGATCCCGCCGGCCAGGACAAACCATCAAAAACGAGTTACCTCGGTCGAACTCGATTTAAACTGTAGTCAAATGACTACATTTTAAATAAAGTAAAAAATGTGGGAAACCTGTGTCCAAACCCAAATGCTCGGAAGAACGTCTCGAGAGTTACACTTCGACTGTATATAACTAAAGTAAATATATACTGTATATAATAAGTAATAACTCCTGTTACTCTTTAGTAAAATATCTAATTCCTACTAAATACAAATTAGAATACCAATTCAATTGAAAATTAACTTTATTTCATTGTTGTCCAGTCTGATGTTTGACTAGACGTGACCAACAAGGGAAAATATTCCCGCTAAATATCAATATCACGTGATATGTATATACGTGTACATAAGAAGTACAGACCCGTATCATTAGTATTCACTAGTACCGTTATTACATTAATTTCCCACTATACTATGGAACCGTTGGAAATTATAATTATTATGCTACGTCTTGTAAGCGTTTAAACTTATTTTAATTGGTGTATTTCTGCACAAAGTTCCGAACGAATCTTATTTTGTATTAATACCAAAGAACTTTTCTAACAGAACAAATCCAAATATGTAGTTACTTGAATATTTGTAATTAGAAGTTGTTGTACCGTACGCGTGTGATTCATCATGAAACCAGAAATATACTCATTTTTGAAGTACCGTTTTAAACTTGAAAATAACTTCCACAAGAGTGCACACGCTGAAATGTCTCGCCTTCTTTACTAATCATTGATATTATGTTGCTTGTCCTAAATATGAAGCTTTGTTACAACTGTCACATAAACTTAACAGTAACCAAGAAAACTAAACATTGACCAATGAACCATGAAAATGAGGTTAAGGTCAGAGGAAGCATGCCAGACAGGCATGTACAGCTAACAATTCTTCCATAAAACAAATATAGTTGACCTAGTATAGAGAATTTAATATTACAATTTTTTTTTTCAAGTAGTCACTGAACCGTGAAATGAGTCCAAGGACATTAGACATGTGACTGACGGAAACTTCGTAACATGAGGCATCCATATACAAAGTATGAAGCATCCAGGTCTTCCACCTTCTAAAATATAATGTTTTTAAGAAGTTAGCTAACGCCACCGCCACCGCCGGATCACTATCCCTAGGTCGAGCTTTCTGCGAAAAAAGTCGTAGACTCGACAAAAATCAGAAGGTGTTTTTTTTGTAAACTATGTTATCACGTGTTATGTCATTATCTACTGATTCATCAAATATACATGGTTGCTCAAAACTGGAAACGACACTTGTAACTTCGTACCTTTGATTGCATTCTTTCTCCTGCATTTTAATTATATGATCGGTCCTTTCTAAGAAAAAACTAAAAACAAAAATGTCCCATTGACAGGGCAACATGACGTTTTCTTTTTTATTATCAAGGGCACATGTCAAAGAATACTTCGGTTGACACAATAGATTCCTACGATTAACATTTTCCAAAGTATGGCTAATAACAACATGTGTAGCTCTTTCAATAGTAAGAACATTCATTAAAGAGAGATCGTTGGCTTACGGTCAAACATTTCAAGGTTGTGATTAAATGTCCAAACACTGTCCCTTGTTCTTATGTATTATACATTATCAGATATATTTATTTACACTATTACTGAAACTTTGTTTGGGTCTTATCCAAAATAGATGGTTTAAACAATGTTTAAGATTAATGTCTCAAAGGTCATAGCGACGTTAATATTGACCTGTTGACCGTAAGGATTAAGGTCAATAATATCAGTGTGAGAGTCATTTGGTCTAAAAAAAAATCGAGCTTTTGCGTTTAGGGTAGAAGATTCTTAAGAACAGACAGACATACATTTTCATATATTTTTCATAATGATTTGTCTATTTTTCAGCTAATCTAAAAAAAATGCAAAACACGAACTACATGTTGCTCACTTTTTGGTTCATCTCTTAAGCGTTATGATTTCTTATTTAATCAGTCAGGAGATTTGTAACATTTGTGGAAATTTCGTCGTAAAGAAAGCTAATTTGGTTCAAAAGTCAATTCAGAAAATGTTAGTTAACACAAAACATTAACCAAAAGAACTATTTGATACCTTGCTGTATTTACCTGCAGAAGTCGCGAAATTGATAAAAAAAAATAAAGAGTCTTTCGGAAAGGTTTATGATTAAGGGAGGGGACAAACTTATTTCGCTTAAAAGACCAAATATAAGATTTTGATCATGACCTTTTCTATTGAGCAGTTAAATTTGTATAGATACATATAATTTATAAGTTTTAAAACAGATATCTACATGTAATACATTAGACCTAAAGTAATTTACCGGTATTTGAATATCTTAACTCGATTAATATGATTAAAAACCACGGTGTATAAAAAAATTAAGCAATCATATGACCTCGAAGGAGACGAGACCCAGTGTGCCGACATGATAAACATTTCTTATATTGCGAATCGACACTCAGTTAAAATGTCACAATTGAGAATAGGACACAGTCCGGAAAGTTTTCCCGGTATTTTAATAACTAAGGCCGCAAAAATATGGCACAGATATATAAGGTGTCGGTAAACGAACTCGTGATGGTAACCATGAAACTGATGTAGTGTCAATTTGAGTCCTCGTACATTTTTTTTTAGCAATTTTGGGTAAAATGTTTCTAGAGTGCTTTAATATAATTACACTAAACAGAAATGGTCTTACCAAACGGATATGTTAAAGGCAATAACTTAACAATTCTAAACAACATCATTAAAACTGAATGCAGCAAAATCGTTATTTTATCGCCGATTTGTATGTGCATTTGATATCTTTTAACTCTACTTTCCGCTATATATAATAAATAATTAATAAATTGGTGACTATGTGGAACGCGTCTATCCCATCGAACTAGAGATAGAGGATACTACAGATACAGTTAAGTCGGCTTCATATCTTGACTTACATCTAGAAATTGACAATGAGGGTTGGTTGAAAACAAAACTTTACGACAAAAGAGAAGATTTCAGCTTTCCAATTGTGAACTTTCCATTTCTAAGTAGCAACATTCCAGCAGCACCTGCATACGGGGTATATGTCTCCCAATTGATACAATATTCCCGTGCTTGCATTTCCTATCATGATTTTCTTGATAGAGGGTTGCTGCTCACAAGGAAGCATTAAACCAAGAGTTCTAAATGGTGAAGTTGAAATCATCCCTTAGTAAATTTTACGGACGCCATCACGAGATGGTCGATCGTTATGCAATAGCCGTTTCACAAATGTTATCGGATATGTTCCTTACGTCGTAACTACAATCCCCTTCCCTTTCATGAATGTGACCTACCGAATAAGACTATTTATCGGATTTGTTATAACATAAGCAACACGACGGGTGCCACATGTGGAACAGGATCTGCTTACCCTTCCGGAGCACCTGAGATCACCCCTAGTTTTTGGTGGTGTTCGTGTTGCTTATTCTGTAGTTTTCTATGTTGTGACATGTGTACTATTGTTTGTCAGTTTGTCTTTTACATTTTTAGCCATGGCGTTGTCAGTTTGTTTTCGATTTATGAGTTTGACTGTCCCTTTGGTAACTTTCGTCCCTCTTTTCTATATAGTCATGTACATTCATAAATATATCTTTATAATGTTTAAACTGATGCTACCTGTGTATTTCATATATAGATGCAACGTTTAGATTTTTCAACGTACCTATTAAAACGAGGCGGAAGATTCATTGGGTTTAAAAAACTCGTTAGGTGAGAGTAACGCTAACGCTGCACAATCAGTTGCATCCATTGTATTAATCATTGAAAGTACAAATTTAATGATGAATATCAATCGGCTTTAACGCAATCAAGAAAGAGGATCAGGATGATTGTTTCGACAATTGGAACATTTAGGTTGTCTTTTATGACACGGATATTCAAGATCATCTGTCAACTAATTGTGACGGCGTCTTTAAACTTTTGGAGGGATAAAAAGTAAAATATCAGAAATACCGAACTTCGAAGGAAATTCAAAACGGAAAGTCCCAAATCAAATGGCAAAATCAAATGCTCAAACACACCAAACGATCAGAAAACAACTGTCATATTGCTGACTTGGTACAAGTATTATCTTATGTAACAAATGGAGGATTAAATTTAGTTATTTAGCTAGTTATATCTCTCACTTGTATGGCATTCGCATATACTTCAATTACATTGACAACAATATGTGAACAAACCATCATAGGAACAAATGTAATAAAAGGGATATAGCAGTCAACATTGAGTTTTTCTTTATCACTATAACATGATAAAAACATACACATATGTCAACAAAGAAAAATAAAATGGCATATAAATATCACATAAGCAAAAATGAAAGAAATCAAAATAAACGACAATGGCCCAATAACACAATAACTTGTAAGTAGTTATCCTGTTCAATCATGGTTTGGAAATCTTTTTATCAAAATAGAAAAACTTAACATATCAACATGGGGATAAATATGTCCATAACCATAACCGCTTGGATGTTTCTACATAGAACTTGTTAAGTTTTGTTTTCCACCGATCGCGATTGCCAATTAAAACAGATTAGTCAAGATATGAGGTAGACTTAATTTCTCTTGTATACTTAATTTCAAGTTCGCGATTGATGGATAAGATTTGCTAAAACTCCGAAGGAAGTACTTACAAGTTACGTAAACTTAGCCCAAAACAATATGACCAGTTGGGAGTATGTTTCGTACACATTAGTCGTAATTATCCATTCGAACCATGTTTATAGAATTCATAAAATTTCCCTCTAGATGTCTTAAGCTTCGATCAAATTATCATCAAGAGGGTAGTCATATAATATGGGTATAGCAATTTTAGTAGGAAAATATGTGTTTCTGATAAATTCGTCATCAGGAACACTATAGACATGATAGATCAACACAAATGCCCTTAATTTGTCATATAATAAAC
The DNA here is from genome assembly GCA_019925275.1 of Mytilus edulis. Lineage (NCBI taxonomy): Eukaryota > Metazoa > Mollusca > Bivalvia > Mytilida > Mytilidae > Mytilus > Mytilus edulis. Next base: position 61,876,602 of record CM034360.1, on the reverse strand, counting down.
AGAAGAGGAAACTGCACGAATAATTTATCAATTATTTTTTGTTTTGCAATGCAATTTTCGAGCCTTCAACAATGATGATGTATTAATGGAAGGCATTCGGTCGAATTCACTCATTCGATATTCTAGAAATTGCAGCGGTTACTCAAACGTCACTGGTGTTTTTGAGAAAAAAAATTAAAAGATGTTTTCAAGAACGTCTCGTCCTTTTTTTTTCTTAAAATGTAAATCGGAAAGTACCAAGACATAATACTGTGGATTAATTTATTTTCGTGGGTACCAATTTTCGTGGATTGAGAAAAACTTTCGTAGATATTTAATTTCGTGGTTTTGCCAATTGAAAGTCGTTATACAAGGCAATAGAAACATCTTATTTCTTTGAACACTTAAATTCGTGTTTAACCTGTTCCAACAAAATCAACGTCATTTGGTTTACAAAGAAGAATAATGAATCCACAGTAAATACATATGTAGTGTCTACTACACGAATAAAAAAGATGTTCCTGAGTAATACATTTTTGGTGCTGAAGTTGATAATAATTTTTATTTGCTTTCAATTTTTACCTTAGCATGTCTTCGTGCTATTGTGTTTTTCGTCTTATGACTTTTGACGTGACTCAGTATTTATGCATCCATCTATCGGATTTGTGACTTTAGGTGCTTCTGATGCATGTATTTAATGAGCGATTCGGACGCAAGAGTGTTTTGTCACATTGGAGTATCCATTTATTATGTTTTGTTTACACTCGTATTAATATTTAACTTAATTTGTACTTTATCGAGAAAATGTTTGATATATATTTTATGTACAATCAACTACAACAACGTTCTTGTTGGCGTCTTTGTCAAATTTACAGTCAATTACAGTACAACAGGGGACATACTCTAATAAATGTTCATCATATGCTATTTCGGACATTTCAATGGTGTTAATAAATCATTGGATTTGGGCTATTTAGTTGGACCATAAATCATGGGCTGATGGGCAATCTAATTAAGTTAACTTTGGACCTATTGGATGCAGAACGTTAATTATACATCTGTTCTAATCAATATCATTTTTTAATTTTTAAAACTATCTACATGCATAATGTATAAAAATATATAGGTTGAAATTCTGTAAACATAGAATTGATGCAACTTCCCAGAGGAACTCCCTTTGCGGCTTAAACTGGGCCACTTTTACTATGAAGTTTCGTGAAAAATTATATCCCAGAACGGAAAGTTGATATGCACTACTATTCTAATAAAAGATCAAAATATAGGGCTGTGCGGCATATTTACAACATTAATATGAGAGTTCAAACTTGTACTAAAATTCTATACTACCCATTCCTCCATTTTTGGACCTCTTAAGACTTAAATTTTAGGCGCTACCATTTTTTTCTTTACTGTTAACATTCCAAAATTATGTCTCTAAGAGATAAAACACAGAGATCATATATGGGAACCAGTACATTACCAAATTAACATATCTATGAATAATATATAACTCCCCAAAAGAGGCGTGGCTTTTGTAGCAGCTATATTTACAAAGTGCGACCTATATTAATTCTAAATTGAGCACATATTATATAATTTTATCACTCTTTAATGTATTTGATGCAAATTAAATCCCATTCTCAAGAAGTGTCAAGTTTACTAGTATATATATTGTAGCAAATTTCATGAATTTATTGGAATTATTATGCTTATGAAATAGGAAGGAATGTTTTTTGTTAAATCCAGACAGATTTAAAAGCATATGTTTAATTTTTTTGTTTCAAATGTTTAACTGTTGCATGATCAACAATTTTAAAAACAAAAAATCTTTTTCAATTTAATACTAAAGGAGCTGAAAACAGAAGATTAGAATGTAATATTCAATTACACGTTGCCTACTTAGAGGCCGTCACGATGAGGACCTGCAAAGGGTATATAGTAGAAAACAAATTTTACGTGTTACAATTATTACGCTTACCATAGCGGCCATTACTTAAAGTTGTGATAATGCTAATGTCGTTAAAGATGCACTACAACAATGACTGAAGTTGACAGCTGATACAAAGCCTCTATTCTAAGAAATTGTATTGTACATGTAGCTGCCATTCATTTATATATCAAATAAAATACATGGGAAAGTTTGTGCTACTATGTTCAAAAATCATAATTTCAAGACACAAATAAAATATCAGAAGATTTTTTGCATAAACTTTTTTATGTCAATTTTAAAACGTGTTTACATTTGTACTAATCTCCTTCAACTTTTGTAGGTCAGTAAGTATTTCATGTAAAAAGTAAAAAAAAACGTCTAGGTCACTTAGAATTTGTCGAATGTTCAACAGTAGCTTATTCTATCTACTGTTGGTTTTTTTTTTCAACAGGAAAAAATATTACACTCCAATTTGTCTTTCCAGAAGGCCTGTATTAAAAGTTAGGCTATAACGGACACCTGTCGGAGTAGATTCCAGATAACTAGTTTGAGTATCTCACGTTTAATATTTGGTTCCTAAGAAAAAGTTTGTAACGTTTCTTGTAGGAAAAATACTGATCGTTTTCAGTGTTCCATTTCACTCCCAGTAGTTTTATCGTACTGATCTTTTCGCATAGATTTCTCAATCATTTGAGTGATATTCTTTTCATCTATCCAGATGGGTTTAGGACAAATGTAGAACAAGTTGCAGCATATAATATCAATTTTCACCCGTATGTTGTATGATTGTCATCTGGCTTGTTCTGGTTTACTAGCAAAAAGAAACGATAAGCGTCACGATCATTCCTGTCAAATTATATATGTTACAATGTATTTGCAATGACTGTACTGATAAAGTATGTCCTTACTTGGAGTATTTTTGTTAACTCATTTAGATTGGTTTGATTTGACATTAAGCAACTATTTAAGCTGTGTAAATCTTGCAATGAATTCGTTGTAATGAATTCAATAGACAAGTCTCGTCTCTTGTTTCAACTACCATTATCGCTGACTGCTGTATTATCGGCAATTGTGTCATGACTTCTTTCCTGTACAAGTAATAGACTATTATAGGCTTCTCGCAACACTTTTTGCATCGTTTAGTAGAATTGCAAACAGATATTCGGTAAGAATAAATGCAGTTGGGCATGACCATTTCTGGATAACAATTGAAATTTTTAAATTTTGCGTCTGATTCTTTAGTGCATTCTGTCGGAAAGTATTGTGTATGTATTAACCGATGCATGAAAATAACTAAGCTTTCGGCTATTATTTTTTGACGATCTCAAATTTGACGGGCAGGTATATATTGCAAGTGCGTTGATTGAATACTGCTTAATAATGTTTTCCCAATGTGTCATATAAAATAACCTGATTATTAATATATTACAGATTTCAAATTTTGTCGAGTTTTATATTTGGATAACAACACAGAAATGTCAGTATGCATTCAGGCAACTGACGGGTATATACGATATCAAACGTTATTATATGACGTAATGGTAAGTTATACAGAACACTTATAGAACGTCAGAGGCTCACAGAGGAAAAATAAAGACGTGTATCTGTCAATCATACGTTTTTATTTTACAATCCCGTGATTTACCATCAAATACGTAATGGTGAATGGTAAACATTATATACTATGTCTGAGACCTGAATAACATATACTTTGCGATTGAATTAAGTTTGTTTGATGAAAGATCAAGCACATTCCTGAAATGTTAGTGTTTGATGAGGAGACGGCAAATTTGCGAATTTGACTTAGATTGCAGTATAGTTCATACATTTTTTTCATTTGTGTTGGCGATTTCCTGCTTCAAATTTTCTTCCAACGTTTGATCTAAAACTCTGCTATTCAAGTTTATCCTTGTTTTCTTTCTGTATATCCAGCATGAACTGACTTCAGCTTAGTAATAATATCCACGGGTTCAAGATCCATATATAATATAGTTGAATCTCAGTAAAAATGCGTCATGATAACATACTACTTTAATCGTTGTAATAGTTATGAATTCGAAGTCCGTACATTAACTTCACGCTTCAACTTTACGACTTCAATGTAGCCAATGTGCAATACAACTGTTTTTAACACCGAACTCAAATGATTAAATTTAATATATTTTGTTCAATAAAAATATTTAAAACTTTGAATTCATTTATGTAAAATTTGGATAGATAAAAAAGAAATTTGAAAACTGTGTTATGGGTTATGAAAAAGTTAGAGATGTTTATAAACTATATCTTAGGGTAAAAAATATTGCAATCACAACATATTATCTAACTTCGAAAGAAGATTTAAATTTATATTGATTATATACTCTTTGTACATGCACTGCTTTGAACATTACAATTTACTGTTTGATGAATATATGGAGTAAGTATGCCCACTAAAGTCATAGTTTAGGCCAAGCAAATCAAGTTTTTAAAACTATTCAAATTTCTACGTATTATTTATAAATGCATAAATTCAAGAATTGTATCTGAATAATAGGAGATTGTTGATCTTTTTACGTCACAATTATGCCTAAATATCACCGTTATCGTGGAAAACAAAGGGAACAAATGCAGAATTATTACAAGATTATAAAAATTGTGTCACATTCAACTTTGTACTTGTTTGTCTTTATAACTATTTTGATCTGAGTGTCACTGATGAGTCTTATGTAGACGAAACGCGCGTCTGGCGTATTAAATTATAATCCTGGTACATTGGAATCTATTTATATCACTAGGTCGATGTCACTGCTGGAGGACGTTACGGACCAGCCCAGTAGTCAGCACTTCGGTGTTGACATGAATATCAATTATATGGTCATTTTTATAAATATCCTGTTACAAAACTTTGATTTTTTCGAAACACTAAGGATGTTCTTATTCTAGGAATAGATTACCTTAGCCGTATTTGGCACATTTTTTTTAGAATTTTAAGTCCTCAATGCTCTTCAACTTAGTACTTGTTTGGCTTTCTACCTATTTTGATCTGAGCGTCACAGATGAGTTTTATTTAGACGAAACGCGCGTCTGGCGTATATACAAAATTTAGTCCTGGTATGTATGATGAGTTTATTTATAAGTATTCTAAAATAAACCTGTCTTTTTTTTTCTGACTTTTCTTTAAATTTATTCTTTAATTTTTATAACGAAAGTAAATGTAATAGTTTAGATAGCAACTGCTAAATTAAATTATAATCCTGGTACTTTTGATAACTATTTGTTATCATGGTAACTTTTTTTATGACTTTTTTTTTCTAAATTTTAAACATAACCTAAATGTTGTTAGGAAATATATATTCAAGAATGTGTATGGTTACTTTACACTTGTTTTGGTCAAATAAGGTCATGTTTGCCCCTAATCTGTTTTTCTTTCTTATGTAGACTAAGGAAAATGATGAACCGAGTTATGGTCGGCAGTAAAACTGCAACACCATCCTTCTTTATTTTCTTGATTATTACTTATAAAATTTGATTAGTAATAGTGTATGTATCTGTATCTAGGTTATCTTCCGTGTACCATGAAAGAACCAGCTCGGTTGCTGTGTTTTAGTCATTGTGCCCATTGCTCATTGTTATATCAAAATACAAGTCAAGTAATAAAAAAAAATGATCATGTAGAATACCAGTAATATATTTGTAACATGTTCTGTTCTATTTATTTTCATATGTACTCTGCTTAATATGTCTTTAGTTAGGGCGATTACACATGTACATTGGTTGCAAGAATATATTATAGATGGATAAACTGATGTTTTGATCTCGTGGTTTTAATAAATACGGTTATCCCACATTTGAAAATGAAATATGTTATAAAAATATTGCCTATTTAGAGGAAATTCATTTTCTCCTTCACTTGGTTTAAATGGTTCATCTCACTTCACGTAAATATATAGTTACTTATACACACCAAGATAGAGGGAATTCGGTTATTGCTAAATCACAATTACCACCAGGTGTTATTTGTTTTGTTTGTTTTATTTTGAATGTGTAAAAACCGAAAAAGCAGTGCTGCAATAGTGACGATTTTTTGTTTTAGACTGAAATTGTTTAACTGTAATAAAACCAAATTGTTTAACTGTAATAAAACCAAATTGTTTAACAATTAATTTAAAGAAATTTAATTTGAACAACAGGAATGTACGCTTATAACATTAACGGTTCCAATTTTACTGCACTTAATGACCATTTCGACATTTATGTCTTTTCCTGATTTGATTTTTCTTTGGAGTTTGGTATTTTTGTATTTTATAGCTAAAACAAACATTGAAGAGCTAATCAAACCAAAAAGGACCTTACATATAGCCAAATTCAACAAGGAACCAGAGCTTTGAATGACGGAGATGTATTCTTTTATTTAAAGTAATTTCCATAATTGTATACAACAAATTTCAAACTTAGAATATCCGTAGTTTCATGCCAGTACCGATGTAATGGCTACTGAGGTGATGCAATTCAAAAAGTTAATCGATCATTTCGAGTTTAATTTGTCTGGAAGAATTTGTCCTGCCCACCTTGTGCACATTTATTAATGTATACATTGAAACATTTTCTTTTGGCATATGTTGAAAGTGAATATATTCTGGGTTTTTTTGGTGTTTTTGTTTTTTTTGTTTTTTTTTAAATTCATGAATTGGTGTTCTGAAAGTTTCAAAGCAAATAATACCAAAATTACAGAACAGCTATTAAATATTAGTCGTTTGTATAAATATCTTTGAAGTGTTTTATATATTTGGTTAACCAGGTATCATAGAAACGTTATTTTTGGGGTGCGATCATCTAAAAAATTATTTATCATCACAACATATGACTGCAAACAAAATTAAGAAAATTTTAATATACAATGTACATATGGACGTATTCTGCTAAACAAATTGGTATACCATTCGAGCTTGAATACCCTTTAAAGTATTCTCATTTTAAATGAACATTTATTCTCTAATAGCATGGAGTAAGAACAAAGTGTAGGGCATCCATTTTCGTAAGTCGATTTATTATTTGTAGTAATGCTTTTGTACAATACTGCTTATATCAAGCTTCTTTAGTTTTTTTAACGACTTGGACGTCCTATAACAATTCGCATTGTAAGTACGATGTAAAATTTACAAAATCAAATAGTTAATTTAAGGTTTATAAAACGTATAACGTTACTTTCAGTTGAACGAATACTGTAAACGTATTTTATGTTTTTATACGAAAACGACGATTATCAATGAGGATCAAACTAAGAAGCTCGTTTCAAACTTCATTTTGTTATGTGATTAACAGTAACATATAATTAACAACAAAACGCTGGTGTCGTGACTTCATGTATTGACATAACTGGAGTATTGTAGATTTAACATCAAAAGATACGCCCCCAGTTCTAGGTACGTTGTATTGTTAAGGGAATATTGAGCAAAATCAGTGTTTGTGAAATTGCTATATAACAAGTGTAATATTTCTGACAAAATAGTTGGTTCAAATTTTTTGAAATTTTTATATTTTTGTCAAAGGGTCAAAGTAAATACTCTGTCAAAATTTTATGAAAATTAAACGAGCCAAATTAATTTTAGTGAAAGTGTTGGGTACCACCTTAAGTTTTAATTACGTTGTATTGTTAAGGAAATATTTAGCTTCTTAATGATCAAAATCAGTGTTTTTCAAATTGCTATATAACAAGTGTAATATTTCTGACAAATTGGTTGGTTCAAATTTTTTGAAATTTTTATATTTTTGTCAAAGGGTCAAAGTAGATACTCTGTCACAATTTTATGAAAATTAAACAAGCCAAGTTAATTTTAGTGAAAGTGTTGGGTACCACCTTAAGTGTAATCATTTTACATGTTATAGTTTAAAGGAAAATATCATAGAATAAAGTGATATGTACTCTTACCAGTTGCTTTCGTCTGTAGGGTTTTAGTCTCCGTATATATCCTATTGAAATGGTTATCAGAATAACACATTTGCAATTCGTACCATGTCACAGGGGCCAGCTTTGTAAGTTTGAACGAACAGCGTCCATTATGTTTTACTTCAATATCGTCTGTGAAAAGAGTCGACATATTCCACTTCGCAGAGCCGTTTTGTCGATGATTAAGCATAAACGTCATGCTTGTGTGGGAGGTTTCAATATACCATTCAACGGTCATTGAAGAATCAGTGCTGCCAACTATGTTAAAGTCTTTTGGAACTATGCATGCTATAAGAAAATAGATTCATCAAAAGTTGTTATGACAAAATTTATATATTTTTTTTATTCTCAATTTGCATTGAAATATAAAGAACTGTTTTTTTAAACTTTTTTTGGATTCAAGCGTCACTGAGGAGTCTTTTGTAGACGAAACGCGCGTCTGGCGTATATACAATATACAATTTATAATATTAAAATATACAAAAATATACAAAATTTAGTCCTGGTATGTATAATGAGTTTATTTATAAGTATTCTTAAAAAAAAACTGTCTTTTTTTGTTTCTGACTTTTCTTTAAATTTATTCTTTAATTTTTTTAACAAATATTTATTCACATATTTATTGTCATATAAACTCTGAACAATAAGTTTGTGACAAATAATATAAACATACACAAAAGACATTTAACAAACAAAACCATGAAAACAGATAAAAGCAAAAAAGCAAAACAATCTATCTATATGATATATAAATATATTTTATAAATAAATCAAGAGTCCCCTGTCCTCAGTTCTAATGCCTGTTTAAAATAGGACCCTAAGCTTTCTACTTCTTTTGAGGTTGATGGACAAAGAAGATATTTAATTTTTTCATTTTCTTGCCAGGACATAAAATCTGGCATATGTTTAATTACATTTCCTATAAAGTTATCTCTTAATTTAGCATTTTTTTTGCAGTATAAAATAAAATGGGCTTCATCCTCCATTGTATTACAGGATGTGCATAGTCTTTTTTCTCTAGGTATTTTTAAATGTCTTACTTTTTCTATCATTAAATAATGATCGCTAATTCTCATTTTTGTTATGTTACTTCTCTTTTCAAAAGATCTACAGTTTAAGTAGTTTTCCATTTTAAACTTTTATATCAATACAATTTACTTTTTTTATCTATTTTTTCAAATTTTTTTTCAAATATATTTGTGTTGAAATTTAAGAATTGATGTTTTAAGGTTTTTTTTAACAACTTTGAGTAATTTTTTCTTTTGTTTCCCTCAAGAATGGATGCGTCCATGTTTACCCTCTTTCAAAATATTTTTAACATATGTAAACCAGGTATAGCAACCTGACTTATCTAAACTTTTAGAAAGTAAAAAGGATTCGTATAATAATGGATTAATTTCAGAATTTAGTAATCTTGATAAGTAAAGTATACTTTGAGTTTTTATATGCATCTCTAGTGGGTATCTCCCTAGCTCTGTTCTCACAGCTATGTTTGATGAAGATTTTCTAGTTCCGAGGATATATTTACAGAAAGACAAATGTAATTTTTCTAAATTTGATTTATCAGTAAAATTAAGGGGGTCTGTATTTGTTTTGGAAATATTTGCACGTTTTTCTGCTCTAAATTTTGTAACATAAGTATCCATATAAGTTATTTCTGAATTATAAGTGGCTATTGGTTTAACTATAGAATCAAAAAGACTGCAAGCTACTTTAACTGGCAGATTATTTAAGGAACCAGTATAAGTTTTAATGGCAAACACCACTGTCCTTGCTTTATTTACAAGCTCTGCAGAGCTATGCAATAAATTTCCATTTGATTTCACAAGAATTCCAAAAAATGAACACTCAGAGACATTTGACAAACTTTCATTTTTATATTTTGATAAAGATGTTTCCACTTTTTTATTATTTTGCTGCAGAATCATTGTTTTAGTTTTATTAATATTTAAAGTTAATTGCCATTTTTCACAATACTTTTCTAAGTTGTTCAGACTATTTTGTAGGCCTTCTTTACTTTCAGATAATATTTTAACGAAAGTAATAGTTTAGATAGCAACTGCTAAATTAAAATAAAAACAAATTGTTAATATAACAAATAATTCAAAGAAATTTAACCAACCAAATATACGCTAATAGAAATAACGGAACCAATTTCTACTACACCAAATGCCCATTTCGACAATAAATGTCTCTTTCTGAGTTGAATTTTCCTTGGAGTTTTGTTAATTTTACTTTTCAGTGACGTTCGGGGTGAAATTTTTGAAAATCCAAAGTCTATAGCTAATAAAAACGTTGACGAGCAATTGAAAATGTCAAATGAAAGATTTAGTCGAAAATTGTGTTTGTGAAACTGAATTAAAAAATAATTCAAATAACGTTGACAAATCAGTTTGTGACGGAGAAGTAACAATGCAAGAATGTACTTAAACTATTAATGCAATGAAATTAAATAAAGCACAAGGGCTGGATGGTGTTACAGTTGAATTTTATCAGATGTTTTGGGGAAAAATAAGATATTTTCTAGTCAAGGTTTTAAACACTGATAATGAAAAAGGAAGTTTATCGCACTCACAACGTACTAGTATTTTGACATTATTGTTCAAAAAGGGGATCATTTATTATAAGATAATTAAAGGCCAATTTCCTTACTAAATGTAGATTTAAAACTATTGTCTTTTGTTCTAACGCAACATTTAAAGAAGATACTACCAACAATTATTAATGAAGATCAAACAAGGTATATAAAAACAGATTTATTGGTTTTAATTTGAGACAAATTCAAGATATGATTGACTATGCGGATGCACATTCGATTGAAGGGGCAAAGGTTTTTGTAGATTTCACTAAAGCTTTTGATTCCTTGGAATGGGATTTTATGTTAATCACTTTGAAACATTTTGGATTTAATAAATCATTTATAAACTGGGTAAAAACATTATATACTGGGTTACAAACTTGTGTTATTAATAATGGATTGATTTCAAAAACATTCCATAACTCAAGAGGTATAAGGCAAGGTTGTCCCTTATCAGCTCTTCTTTTCGTATTATCCGTGAAGATCATGGCTTTAAGACTTCGAAAACACAGAGATATCAAAGGGTTCGTAGTTAAACTAGATAATAAAAATCGTAGCATTGAATTTAACAATTAGCTGATGATACGACTTTATTTCTAAGTAATAAGAAAGAAATCAAAGCTGTTATGTATGAAATAGAAATTTTTGGATCATTTTCTGGGTTAAATTTGAATAAAAAATAAAACAGAGGGTATATAGATAGGAAAACTGAAAAATAGTAAAGATAAGGTAGCCGGGATTAATTGGACAAATAAATCAGTCAAAGCATTAGGAATATATTTTGGTCCTAATAGAGAAGAATGTGAAAAATTAAACTTGGAGAATAAAATTGAGAAAATGGATAAATTATTTCATTTATGGGGGGAAACGTAATTTGACCATAATCGGGAAAATTCTTATTATAAAAACATAACCACTTTTTACATTTTTGGCAAATACCTGTACAGTTCAGGAGAAATTTAGAAAAGATGTAGAAAGTAAATGTTATAAATACATCTGGGATGGTAAACCAGATAAGGTTAACAGAAATACCATGATAAAGTCATACGAAGAAGGGGGGTTACAATTGATCGACATACAAAGTTATTTTATGTCTCTAAAATTATGATGGGTAAGTAAACTCATTAGTAATGATATTTCAAATTGGAAGTTGATTCCATTAAAATATCTCAGTGTGGTTGGTATTAATTGGTTGATTTTTAAGATGAATTTTGAAAAGAAGAAAATTCTATAATATAATACATATCCCTGAATTGTATAGAGAAATATTTAAATGTAAGGTAATATCAGGCGGTGCACAGACAAAAAAAAACCACCAACTTAACAGAAGTAAGAAAACGGGTAATCTGGGGGAACAAACTGATTAATTTTGAAAATAAAACCACTATTATTGAAAATTGGATTAAGAGTAACTTGATATATGTCAATGATATTATAGATGACACTGGTAATATATCTCAACATTTTATTCTTCAAAAATTAGACTGCAAGAATAATAGAATTGCCGAAATAAATTTTAAAAAAAAAGCAATCCCAAAAGACTGGCTTCGGATGTTAAAGTCTGAAAGTCTATAAAAAGTATTGTAAATATTCCTAGACAGAAACTAATCTTGTAAGATAATTACATTGAGGCTTCAAACTTTTAAGCAAATATATTATATGTCAATTTGTAAAGATAAAACTGAACCATCAATTGGTGTTATTAAATGGAGCTGTATTTTACAAATTAATGAGAACCTTAGTATTGACCAACTATATGTTTTCATGTTTCATTATTCAGAAGAAAATAAGTTAAAATATATAGATGGAAACTTTTACAATTCATATTACAAACAAAACACTTATTGTTTAAACAGAAACATAAAAATGACGGTCTATGTAATGTATGTAAGGGGTCATCCATAATTGTCAACCATTTTCCAAAGTGTACAAAACGTACACTTTTTCAGACCCCCCACCCTCCCTCAAAAAGTGTACATCAACCATTTTCAGATTTCAAGAGAAGAATCAGTCATTCTTAATAAAAAGAAGATCCTGTCTATTATATTTTAGCTTAATATAGAAATTTGCATTAAAAAAAACTACAACATATCTGACTATTTTATTTGATGACATCTATCTGTGATGCTTGTGTTTTGTCAGAATAAAGAGTACAAAGATTAGTGTTTCCCGTATCACACAGTGGGAACTTGATGATGGTAACTCCAATAAAAAAGGGCACCTAGAGCATGCAAAAGATTAACAAAAGGGCACATAAATTATGCTTAGAATAAAAGAAAGGGAAATACATGGTTATATTGCATTGGCAAAGTATGGACTGACAGTTGTTGATGGAATCAGAGCTCAAGACAGCAATCAATAACAGTGTAATGTTTTAAAAACATTTTGAGTTTTTAAATTTCCCGCCTGTATTTCTATTTAAAAGGTCCCTGTAAATATACCATTCATGGCACTATTATCGTTTATGTATATATACTGTAACGTGTACATATATTGGATATTTTTTAAGTTAAGGTTAAACTTCATATGGAGGTGCTCCTAATTAAAAGAAGCTTATACTAAGAAAAATAAGTTTACTTCCGGTTTACTGGTTTACTATTTTGGAATGCATTACCAGGAAATTAATCGAAGGACCAGTTTAAAATCTTTTCACAAAATGGCGTCTTGTCAAAATCAAAACATTCAAATAATTTAGTGTTTCCATCAATTTTGTTTATTAAACAGAGTAAAACGATATCGATCAATAATAAAGCAGGTGAAATTGACAATCTCTGCGAAATGCTTGCAAACTTTTTGATTAAATAATTTTACTAGTTCACATTTTTGAAAGATTTAGTTGTATATGATATGATCTTTTAATCGTTCAATCCCGATTGAGTAGAATTATGATATCGAAACCAATATCATCAAGTGAAAATAATAAAGAAAAAATAAGAAGAGAAACACATCCAAGCCTATTTTCGATTTCATAAATCGACTTTCTCACGGAAACGATATCAATTCCGGAAATAAAAAAAAAAAACGTACGGTAAAAATGTTGATTTTTTAACCCCCTCCACCCAAGTGTACGTTTTGTACACTTTGGAAAATGGTTGACAATTATGGATGACCCCTAACGAAGAAGAAGATTATAATCACTTTTTTTTTTTATTTCTTGTAGATTTTTAGAAAAAAAATTGGAAAAGTATTTATGATTTACTGATAAAATCAAATTTAAATTATAGAGTATCGTTTTAAAAAACAATTAGGGTTTGTAAATAAAAATTTTCACAAAAATTATTTTGGTCTGAATTATTTCCTAACAATTTTAGGTTTTTCTATATACAAATCATATTATGTATCTAATCAGAAATTGACAAATGTAAATGTTTATCAATTTTTTGTTTAAAAAATACATTTAAAGATATAACGAAAACAGAACAATGAAATTTAATCCATTACTGAAGTCACTAAAAAGAAGTTTAGACGATTGAATAGAATAAAACATAGTGCATTAAAATGTTGTACAATTGTATTTCAAGAAATTTATACATATTATTATAATATATACATATATACCAGCAGCTGAGTTCTAAACTGGGTAATCAGTGGAATAATACAGGATACACCAAGAAAAGCTTGTTTTCTTGGTTTAACAATGTAACTAGCATATTTGGTGAATAAACATATAATGTCGTTAAAAAAATAAAACGTTGAAGAGCTAATCAAACCAAAAAAAAAAAAAGACATACAATTTAGCCAAACCCTGAACAAGGGGTACCGATGTACTGGCTACTGGGCTGAGGCAATTCAAACATTTATTGCATCCTTTCGAGTTTAATAATTTGTCTTGAAGAATTTGTTCTGCCTACCTTTTGCACATTTATTAACGTATACATTAATACATCTTCTTTTGGCATACATTTAAAATGAATACATTTTTTTTTATTATATTTTGCTAAATAGGTATCATAATACGTATTTTAAGGTGCGATCATCTCCAAAATTATTTATTATCACAACATTCCCGTTTGAATGGTTTTACACTAGAAATTTGTGGTGCCCTTTACAGCTTGCTGTTCGGCTCCGTATTGAAGGCCGTATCTTGACCTATAATGGTTTACTTTTATAAATTGTGACTTGGATGGAGAGTTGTCTCATTGGCACTCATATCACATCTTCCTATATCTATATATGACTGCAAACAAAATTCAGAAAATCTTAATATACAATTTACATATTGACTTGTAATGCTAAAAATAATTGTTAACATTGGTATACCATTCGAGCACGAATACCCTTAAAAGATTTCTGATTTTAGATGAACATTTATTTTCTAATTGCATGATGTTAAGATAAAAAAAATTGTTGGTTACAGTGTAGGGCATACGTTGTTGTAGACCGTATTTTTTGTTTGTAGTAATGATTTTGTAAAACTCTGCTTATTTCAAGCTACTATAACTTTTTAACGACTTGGACTTCATATTAAAATTCGCATTGTGAGTTCGATGTAAAATTTACAAAAACAAATAGTTAACTTATGGTTAACCAAATATATATGTTACTTTTAGCTGAGAATTAACTGTAAACGTATTCTATCTTTTTATACGAAAAAGACGAGAATTAATGAGGATCAAACTAAGAAGCTCGTTTCAAACTTCATTTTGTTATGTGATTAACAGTAACATGTAAATAACAACAAAACGCTGGTGTCGTGACTTCATGTATTGACATAACTGGAGTATTGTAGATTAAACATCAAAAGATACGCCCCCAGTTTTAGTTTCGTTGTATTGTTAAGGGACTTTATGTATTGACATAATTGGAATATTGTAGGTTTAACATCAAAAGATACGACACCAGTTTTTAGATTAATTGTAAAGTACAAAGGTTTTTGGAAAATATCACAATCTAAAGAATGAAAGGAATACTCACGTTAGTGTAATTACCCCGTGTTAAATATTACGTTAAAAACTGACAATAGGCACTTTGTTTTTTTTATAAATGTAAAAAATTGTTAAACAGGATAGTTTGAATAAACATTATACATGTTATAGACTGAAAGGAAAAGATCATTAATCGGAAATAAACTGATATGTACTCTTACCAGTTGCATATGTCTGTTGGGTTTGAGTCTCCGTATATTTGAGTATAAAATAATTATCCAAAGAACACATTTTCAATTCGTACCATGTCACAGGGGCCAGCTTTGTAAGTTTGAACGAACAACGTCCACTATGTTCTACTTCAATATTGTCTGTAAAAAGAGTCAACTTATTCCACTGCATTGAGCCGTTTTGTCGATGATTAAGTAGAAACTTCAGGCTTTTGTCGGAGTATTCAATATACCATTCAACGGTTATTGAAGAATCAGATCTGTCCACTATTTTAAAGTTCTTTGGAACTATATGAAAATAGATTGATCAAAAGTTGTTACTTAAAAAACGTATATACGTTTTTCTTCTTTAATTTGTATTGACGTAAAAAGAACTGTTTTATTTGTTATCAGTATAACTGTCCTTTTTTTGTTGATGACCTTTCTTGTATACTTTAATTTTTATAACGAAAGTAATAGGGTAGATAGCAACCGTTTTGTAATAATTCATATATTATTGGTAGGTCTTACAGTACCTTCACGTATGCTACAATATTTAAAAAAAAAGTTTTTTCAAAAATTCAAAATTACCAAATAACAAGCATATATACATAGTATGCCAGTCAATGTGTTAAACAATTGTTCGGTACAGAGACCTTTGCAGCAAAATGAACAATTACAAACACAAATTAAAAACAGGCCTAAGCAAATCATTACAGTTAAAAATAAATTCCGCCATTTTTTTAATGAAAACAAAGTTCAGTTGTTATGTAACTTGTTCAAAAGCTTACATTTAGTTATCTGCAAATCTTCACATTTTATATAACAATAAAAATGGAAAACAACTCTTAATAAAGTTCAGTGAAAATCGTGGCCAAAATATTTGAATATCCATAACATAATATACAGCCCTTGTATGGTGTATATACAGTGTGGTTATCAAAGTTTAAATATTGATAATAACTGATTTTTTATTTTATACATTAATTTACAATATTGTGATCAAAATTCATTTTTTAAAATAAATAAATAATTTTGTAGTCGCACTTTTTCTTTGAAATCAAATTGCATTATGGGTAATTCCGGATGGTGAAGCTAGAAAGTGTAAGGTGCATTGTGCAAAGGTGTAACGTGTATGGTGACATGACACAGGGTGTATGGTGTAATGGTGTAATGGTGAATGGTGTGATGGTGTATGGTGTTATTCGGAAGTTTACACCATCCAAGGACTGTAATTCTTCTGTAGGGTTTATATAACAGAATAGGATCAAACATTTAGCAAAATCTTCACAAAGAATCAGAGCATGGAATGAGGCTGAAAATTTCTATATATTATGTTATTCATGTTTTGATAACATCAAATAACATAATATCCGTATTTTTATTATTAACAATGTAGTACATAAGTTTTGAGCTACTGATCGGTGTTACTTGAGTTCAAACTATTCGAAAATCGAAAAACAAGTAAAATATTCAATACCTGATATTACCAAAAAGGGTAACAAAAATCACAGCTTAGAAGATACTGACTCAATATAACGTAATTTTCAAAATTCATTACAGCCAATTTTATAAATGATTTAATGAAGCAGTATCCGCAGCTGGGCTAGTGGTATCATAGGTGACTAACAAAATTAGTGATAGTAAGAATTGTTACCATACGTATTGTGCACTTACTTTTGATCCTTTTTTGTATTTCTAGATATAAAACATAAATTCCTGCTGAAACAGCTGAAATAAGAGATGCACTATCATGTTAATTATGTGTACGAAGTATTGTGTATTACACCTTTACAACTACAACGCGGGGAATACGGCAATTGCATAAGAAAAATAAAGACAACGGAAGTATAAATAGTCATACATAATTTGATTAAGCAAGAGCAAAACCTGGTAATAAACTTAAACCGAGAGAAATTTAAAAAAATATTACTAGGATGTCAAGACATAGACACTGTTTTGAGCAGATTTTTTTTTGCCATCTTATTAATATTAAAATATGTAACTAAGTTGCTATGATATGTACCGATTATCAGGTTATCTGCATGTTGATATCGTAAAATATCAGCTGCGAGACATAATATGAAACTTTTTGTCGAGTGAGCGTAGAGAACGAGATCAAAAAGCCTTCATATAATGTCAAGCAGCTGATATTTTACAATATCAATATGCAGATAATCTGATAATCGATTTATCGGGATATATTAGCGTGTTTCAGAAGTGTTTTCTTTGTTTCACCAGCACACAAAAGATGACTTGATAAGTTCGGGTCAAAGTTATTAACGTCGGTTCAAACATTATGACGTCGCTGATATGTCCGGGTCAAAGTTATTAAGTCCGGGTCAACGTATTTGACGTCACAAAGAAATGATACGGAATAATATTAAGAGCTGAACAGAGTGATATAGACAGTGGGACGACCGATAATGCAATTTATCATGTTTAATTGCGTTATGTTGACTCTTACTAGAGGTTTCTCAACATCTTACGCACGGACGAAAATCGCCTTAACTTGACGTAACTTACCGTATATATATATAACGAGAAAAGCGGGAGCACTCATTTATTGAATGATTTTGGACTATCGGATGTGCACTTCCTTTCATTAAGATATGCATGCAGGGCTCTTTTCAACCATTTTGAGTTGTGGACATATTATTATATTGAATGAGAGTTTACTCTGATGTGTACTTAGTGATTTCGTGTACTTCTTTGTTGAGATTTGAGGGGCAATGAATATTTTTGAAAGTTATCTAGGCTCAGATCAAAGGTAAAAAGTCCTGTGCAAAAAAAGAGGTAAATTGAATCTAGGAGTGAACGACTTAGAAAAAAATCGGATTTTAATTTGAAAAAAAATATCCTTGAATCAAAAATAACTTTGTTGCCTCAAAGCTCTAAAGTCCAAATGGTCAGTTCTTCACCTCACAAAACTATCATTAAACTATTTTCTACCTAAATTGGCAAGAAAATGAATAAAGGGAAATACTGAAATAGATATTTGAGAAACAAAAGTTCACTTGAAAAGATATTCTGTAATGTATTGTTGATTTTTGTTTTATTTTCAAGGCCTTTCTTACCCTTTTCGTCTATGTTTTTACGGTCATACACATATTAGTATAATTTAATTTTTTAATGTACACTTTAAAAACTATATTACAATCAGTTTTGTTGGTGCTGTAGCACTCATACTTTCCATTAGAATACACATAACTCTATTACTTACGATATAACTGATTCCCCCAAAAAAAACATTTAAAAAAATAAATAGCGGTTGTTACGACATATATATCAAAGATGCATATAAAAAAATGCCGCCTTTTCTTGCGGTTAACGAGTTTTTGTGTTAGACCTTTCTTGCCACCTTTGATTTGTTTATAAAGTGACAAAATTTCATTTCTCTGTGACTTTCAAAATTCAATCTTTGTTATTTGTCCGCAAATAAGTATAAGAAATGATTAGTCTACTTTGTTTGAACTATAAGAACTAGCTAAGGTCACATGCACTGCTGATTTATTAGTCTGTGTGGCCTATAAATCCATGCAAAACATCTCAATAATAGTGATCTGCTGGTCTCACGCAGATATAGAGTTGTGGTTTTTAAAGTCCAGCGCGCTGTGATGTAAAGTCTAACGCTGTAGATCTAAAGTCGAGCGCTAGAGATATTTATTCCAGAGTTGGAGATTTAAATATTAAAGTTGTGTCCTCTCAATCACTGTTCAATTCTTTATCAAATGTCAATATCGTCGTGAAATGCATGGAATACTTGCCACTGAACGTTTTATATTAAAAAAAAACATCCAACAATCACTCAGTCAAATGCAAACCAAATGCGCAGATTTTTTTTAACAAAGACTATCAAAACATTTTAAACTTTTTAAATTGATAAGGGAGATAAATCGAACGCATATTCGACATGTAAATTAACCTCATTGGTTGATATCTTTGGCGGAGGTACATGCGGTACATCCTCATTCTTTCAATATCCAACCTGCGGGAAGGTCGTGCTCCACGTGTTGTCGGCAAAGTAACTAGATATTCTTTAACTTTTACTAACATTTGCCCTGGTGGCAATATAACCTTGGTGGCTTTAAGACCTTGGTGGTCATTTATATATGCCTTGGTGGCAATAGACATGATACATGTAGGTGGTAATTTATATATGCCTTGGTGACAATAGACCTAGATGGTAGTTTTTAACAAAATTTAAATTAAAAAAAAAAACTAGCCACGGGGGCGTTAAGACCTTGGTGGTCATTTATATTCGCCTTGATGGCTTTTTGATAGAACTAGATGGTAATGTATGATCTTAGTGGCAAACTGTTTTGGTATTTAGACCTTGGGTAGTTTTAACCCAGGTGGTCAGATATGTGTTATGCCGTGCGCCGGTTAAACGATTTATGTGGAAGTGGGAGCTCTGGCCATTTTGAAGACGTGTATTTGAAAGGAGAATAATAAATTGTTTATAGGGTAAATAGTTTCTTTTGTTACTTTTGAATGTTGTGGACTTTTCATGGATTATAACATCGTACATACTGATAGAAAACTCTTTAAAGACTTTGTTAGATAAGATTAGAAATATTGAGAAAGTGGAATAAGTTAGTGTGACATTTCGCTTGATATTAATGTTGTTTACTGGAGTGATGTGTATTGAATTATAAAGTGTCTTCATAGAGTTCCGCGTTCAGCGGTCTGTTTGATTGTACATAAAATCTAAAATGTTTTTGTTTTCAGATGGTGCTACCTACAGCTTTGACAGGCTGGTGAATGAAGGAGAAGCAATATGACATTGCAAGATGGTTCATGTCAATGAGTTCAAACAACCTAAAAGGAAAGGATTTTATTCTGATCAGAATATGGTGAGAACAAATTGCAATTTAAGTAACGTTTTTATTTCAGAAAATAGGAAAATAATTATAAAAATGAATGGTAAAAATATGGATATAACTCCAAATTATGTTTTTCTGTGTTGAAAAAGGCAGAAGATGCCAATATGGCGCGGTACTAAAAATAAAAATAAAAAAATCTGTGACGGAAGCAGCTTTATGTTCAGTTGAACCTTTTTTAAAGTAATTCTAAAAATGTATCCGTAATTTTATGATGTTTACTATTAGATGTGTATATAATTTCATTGATGTGTTGAAATATGTCACAAAAATCTGTTTGTCTTTGGAAGATTAAATAATGGTTGCAATATTTTTGTTTTGTTTTATTGAATAAGTATAATGTTAAATAATTTTGTATACTAGCTAGTACAAAATTTAATGTATACTAAAATTTTACGTATGGTTATTTTTTTTTGCAATTTCTTTGTCTACAGTTCGAGGGACACTGATTCCCTGGTGGTTTTCCACGTGGATTGTAGGCAAGGGGATTTTTCCTTTTCAATATGTGACTAATGCTGTCTTAAGTACAAATAAACAAGTTGTTATTGGTCAATATACATGATATATTTTCAGCAGAGTTGTGAAGAATCAAGTGGAAATGCAATTGTCAATGTTCCTGATTAGGAATTAAAGAGTGTGTTTGATGCACAACAGTAAAGAAAGAGACAAGCCAGCATAGATTGCACTTGTAGGTGAAGTCCCTTTGCTTACAACAAGCTTTACACATGCTGAAGATGTTATTCGAATAATGACAGTTCATTTTGATATGAGTTCAATGCCGTAACGCAATTTTTAAAAGTTTGTATGTGGTCAAATTAATGAGAATTTATTGAAGTATGAAGCTATTTAAAAAGAACTGTGTACACGTATCTTGAAATGTTATAGTTGTAGTTTTGTAAAGTAATTAAGGAATAATATTTAATAAAAGTGTTGAAGATATTTTTGTTTTGAGTATTGGGAATAATATTCCTAAAGGGAAAGCCTTGCTAGTGGTGTAATTTGAGATTGGTCTGCAAATATGCTGTATGGACTATAGAGTTTTCTATGCCCATAACTTCACATGAACTGGATGCAAGATTATATCGATCACTGAGAATATATCCCATTCCTAAATATTTTTCATGGATCCATCGTTCCTCCAAACCAAAAACAATAATGTCAAGTTGAGTAACTGTTCATGATATTCTGTACTTGTGAATTAACAGAACTTAATGAGAAGTGTTAGCATGGTTGGGGAATATTAGAGGTTTCTCAGCATCTTACGAATGGACGAAACTCGACGAACGTATCGTTAGAGAGCTGTAATTTTATGCAGTAAAAATTTCTACCGATATTGCAGCGTGTTTAAAGACAACAGTAAACAATTTAATATTCATTTTGCAACCTTGTAATTTATTGTTATGGTTAAACATTAGTGTTCCAACTGATTTTGTGTTGTTGAATGTTGCGTAACCTTACGTTGAGTTTCGTTTTACACATATCCTCAGTGATTGATATAATCTTGCATCCAGTTCATGTTAAGTTATGGGCATAGAAAACTCTAGAGGAAAGAACCGAATACAAGATAATATCTGTACGTTTCAGAAACCAAACTATGGACTACTATGCACAATGGTATGCATAAGAGCTCACTGGATATAGTGCGCAGTTGTTTCTTATATAAATACTCTGGAGCTCATAAAATGAAGCATTATAATCAACATTGTCATCCGAACAGGTATATATTGCCTTGCCTGACCAAACATAGCCCTTAAACCGACCACCACGTGGATATTGAAAGAATGAGGATGTATCACATGTACTTCCGCCAAAGATATCAACCAATGAGGTTATACACATCTCCTCGGTGATAAACTAAATAAAATGTTGATTTTCGTCAAAAACCAACATATTGAGATCAATACAAAATTTTCTTGCTCTCAACTCCTGAATGATTTACGCAAAATATTGATTTCTATTTACATTTCAATAAATAGCGGAGGTCCCTAGAGGATATTAAATTGATGCATATGATAGCGAAAAATAAGCGTTTCGTATATTATTACCGATTTTCATATTGTTGTAAATGTATATATAAAAGGTAAAGTTAACAATATTTGAATACGAAATAAATAAAAACAACTTTACACAACAACTATATGCATTAAATATACTTACGGGAGTATAATAAAACTAATATGAAAACACATAAGACTGCATTGGAGGCTCCAGTACGATAAGCATCTGTAATTATACATAATGCATACATATTTTATTGTGTGTGTAATGGAATAAATACCAAGGGAGAGTTGTCATGATTAACGATTTGAGAAATTTTATTTGTCGTGTTATAGTATGTCATCGTTAATTTGTCACTAGTTTAGGGGTCGTTAGCGTCACTGATGAGTCTTTTGTAGACGAAAAGCGCGTCTGGCGTAAATATAAAATTTAATCCTGGTATCTATGATCGGTTGATTTACATAACCTTTCATCTACCAAGTTCAAAAATTAAAAGATATAACTGACTCATTACACATATTATCATTTATTTGACTACAATTTGTCGTTTATCAAGGTACACGTTGCTTCTAAATATGGCACGCAGTCAAATTACCGGATCCATTTTAATAAGAAATAACGAAATTCCTAGTAATTGATACTATATTGCTATTTATTTTCTGCAACCGCTGAACTTTTCACATATTGATATATAAAGAAAGGGCTAATTTTCAACCATAACGAATAATTCTGTTAGCAAAATAACAGTTTTTTTTTTAATTACCACCCCTTGTTCAGAAATTTAGAAGACAAATGTGATATTTTCAAAAAAAAATTGTACATTTTTAAAATTAAAATGATACTCAAATGCATGTGGACTTCCGTTTGCATACAAGTTTGATTGAGTGCGTTTGAAAGAAGAAAATGCCAGTGACTTATAATTAGTTAATACATAGTTTAAGTCATTAAGCCTTTTTAAACACATTTTACTGTCGACAATAATGTGTATAATGGTGAAATGTCAGAATACTTTGTATGCAATTTCGGTGTAAGACAGGGTGAAAATATGTCTCCTTTTTTATTTACATTGTATTTGAACGATCTTCAACAGTTTATTGAAGAACAAGAATGTGTCTAAAATACACGGATGCCCCATTCGCACTATCATTTTCCATGTTCAATGGACCGTGAAAATGGGTAAAAAATATAATTAGGCATTAAAATTAGAAAGATCATATCATAGGGAACATGTGTACTAAGTTTCAAGTTGATTGGACTTCAACTTCATAAAAACCTACCTTGACCAAAAACTTTAACCTCAAACTCGCACTTTCATTTTCTATGTTCAGTGGACCGTGAAATTGGGGTTAAAAGTTTAATTTGTCTTTAAAATTAGAAAGATCATATCATAAGGAACATATGTACTAAGTTTCAAGTTGATTGGATTTCAGCTTCATCAAAAACTACCGTGACCAAAAACTTTAACCTGAAGCGGGACAGACGGACGAACGAACAGACGGACGAACGAACGGTATAACGAACGGAGAACGGACGCACAGACCAGAAAACATAATGCCCCTCTACTATCGTAGGTGGGGCATAAAAAATGTATGTGGTTTAAATTGTATTACTGATGAAATAGAGAATGAGTTTGATATCTACTTAAAACTGTTTGTGTTATTGTACGTAGATGATACAGTGTTATTTCGGATAATGCATCCGATCTACAGTTGCAATTAGATATATTCTTTGAATATTACAGCATCTGGAAACTAAAATTTAACACACTATAATTTTTTCTGGTGGTAGATTACCCAAAAATATTAACTTTATTTATGACGGAAATGCATTGGAGATAGTAAATGAATTGACATAATTTTTATCTTTGGTTGAATTTTTCAAGAACAGGTAGCTTTATGAGTGCTAAGAAAATTTAAGTTAGAAAAGCATATAAAGCAATGTATGAAGTATTGAAAAGGGGGAGGTTGCACAACTTGTCAGTGAAATCACAATATGATCTTTTTGATAAAATTGTGAAGCCAATTCTCCTGCATGGGTGTGAGATTTGGGGTTTCAGTAATACTGATATTATAGAAAAAGTGCACTTAAAATTTTGTAAACTATTGTTAAACCTTAAGAAGTCGACACCCAATTTTATGATTTATGGTGAACTTGGTATTTATCCCATGTCTTTATATATACAGCTGCGTATGGTTAATTTTTGGTCAAAAATGGTAAATGGCGATGATAACAGGATTGCTAAAATACTATACAAATACATGTTCTTGAAATATTCTGTCAACCACTTTAGGTCAGATTGGTTGAAATACGTTAAAGATATCTATAATACTAAAATTACGAGGTCCAATTTGTCAGCTGTCATCACGTAAAAACGACGAATTAAAGAAATCAACTTTAAATATAACTAATATAGTACAAAGGTGTAGATTAAAAATTACACCACTCCAGGCCCTTTTGTTTTCCACATAATTAATATTGCAAATAATTATGTAGTT
Organism: Mytilus edulis; assembly: GCA_019925275.1. NCBI lineage: Eukaryota > Metazoa > Mollusca > Bivalvia > Mytilida > Mytilidae > Mytilus > Mytilus edulis. Next base: position 61,851,739 of record CM034360.1, on the reverse strand, counting down.
CCGGGTCCAGTCCGATACCGATACCAATAGTATATTCACCTGTTACCTATTACCTTATCTGTATGTTCCGCATCTGTCAGGCGCACTACCAAACGGTGTATTCAGGATTAATATGCTATATACACGGGTCATAATCACAGGGTTGACACTACTTAATTGTCAAATTGTTACCTATTGTAGTATTTTAATCAGTAAGACTTTCTAAGATAACAATACGAATACTAAAAATCTGTGACTAAAAATAAGGCGTATAGGTACAGTTTTCAATTTGTTAGCGGGCATGACGTAAAACAGCGAATCAAAGAATTCAACTTTATTTATAACTCATATAGGCCAATGCTGTTGATTAAAAATATTCCATTCCAGGAGCTTTTGTTTTCTAAATAATTCAAAAAATTAATATTACCAATAATTGATAAGTTCCAGTTCGACGGGTTCAAACAGAAAGATTTGATAGCAGAGAAAACTGTGTACCTTATAATATCGGCATGACTTTATCAGATAACAATACTAATACTAAAATAAGGCTTGCGCATAGTTATATAATTTAATTCAGTCACGGACCCGCGATATCACGGGTGTGTTCTAGTATTAGATAAATGTGGATACAGCAATATATGGTTGTCACAAGGAAATTTTAATTCTAAGTGGTTGGGTATTAGTTTAAAACAAAAGTTATTTGATCAGTTTCAACAGAAATGGAGAGCTGATATTGACTGTTCGTCAAAAGGTTTGGCCTACAAATTGTATAAACAAAATTTTGAATTTGAGGAATATCTGAATATTTTAAGTGATAAAGATAGAATAACATATTGTAGATTTCGAACGGGTAACTACCCATCGAAACTGGTAGATGGAATAAGATTGAGCGAAACCTTAGATATTGTAACTTATGTCATTGTAACGAGATTGGTGATGAATTTCATTACACTTTGCAGTATAGTTCTTTCGCAAATTTTCGAGCACAATATTTGGATACTTTTTTCTTGCACAGATGTAACATACTAAAATTTGAAAAACTATTTCAGTTAAAAATAAAAAATAAGTTGAAAAAACTGTGCAAATTTATCAGGGTTATAACTTTTCAAGTGAGTTTTCCTGGCTATTAATCACCACTCTTCTCTATACTATACTGTTTATTTTACTTTATTTGATATTTTCATCTCATCTTGTCGTGTGTGTTTGTGTTATGTTATATAACTTTTGATGAACCATTGTAACTTTATGGTGTTTGAGAAATAAAGAATCTTGAATCTTGAAAATTTTTATAATTCATGTAATTATGCTTTTCTATAGACATTGTGTTTATTCATGTTTAAGAATTATTGTCAATTTTGTTTAAACGTCAATTCTGTTTGTTTCGAATGTGGTATTTGTATTAGACTCTATTGACGGTAGTCTTCCCCTTGACATTTTCTGTTGATCTTGTGTTGCTTTTAGGAACATACTGAAATTTAAAAATTATCTTTACTGACGAGCAATGACTTATATTAAAAATAAATCAAATGAGTCTTTTAGTCAATTTGTTAAAAATGTATGTTGACGATCATGTGGGACTCATAAATCAGGCGCGGATCCAGAGGGGGGGGGGGTTCCGGGGGTTGGAACCCCCTTTTTTTGGACGATCAATGTATTTGAATGGAGACATGTAGTTGGAACCCCCCCCCCCCCCCCCTTTGTCCTGGGTTAGGAACCCCCCTTTTTAAAATGGCTGGATCCGTCCCTATAAATCATGCTGCTTTCATATTGATTATATGTTTCGACTGTTTTCCCATTTTTGTAAATCAGTCTTTTTATTTTTTTCTAATTTTTCATTAATGGAATATCATGTTTGTCGTGTTGAAGATCTATCATAGAAAGGCATCCTCAGAAACATGATCAACAATCTAACTTAAGGACATTTATTCTGTGGACGTCAGTGAATTATTTCAATTAAATAATGATCAAAATTCAATTTCTCTGGTCCCTTTTTTATTTACATATTTTCTTTATATATGTGTGTATATTGGTGGTAGAGAGAGACGTCAACTTAGTTGAAATCAAAGGGCAATTACTTTTAACAGATTGTTACGAAAATTCAAATCATTAAGCATTTTTGCTGACCTTATATTGCTCATCCTATTTACCTTAATTTTACGCTTCATTTATACATTATAGTTTTCACACAAATAAGCGAATTTCGTAAAACTGCAAAATTGTTTGTAAGTAAAGTCATCTTAATACATATGTACAATGTAGGTGAAATACAATATTTGCAAAATATCCTAAAATCATTCTGATTAAGTCTAGTCCGAATGGCTTGATTGTTTCAGAAGAAATTTCTTTTAAAAGTTTTCATTTTGATAAAATCATTTTGATAAAATTAAAACATCAAACACGATTTCCTGTTGATTGATACAAAAGGCAGTACAGCTATATATAAAGAAGAAGATGTGGTATGATTGCCAATGTGACAACTGTCCACAAGAGACCAAAATGACACCGACATCAATAACTATAGGTCACCGTACGGCATTCAACAATGAGCAAAGCCCATACCGCATAGTCAGCTATAAAATGCCCTGATATAACAATGTAAAACAATTCAAACGAGAAAACTCACGGCCTTATAGCTATACCTTTCTAAAGCTATACCTTTTTTTTTTTAAATATACAATAAAACGTTCTTGTCAGAAAAAAACAGACTATACTCTCATATCAATCATAAATATATAAGAAAGTGTCATAAAAATAAAAATAGAACTTTTTTTGGTTTGTGCGTCTCAAGCGCTGAGCCGGATTAACTTCAACCATTAACTGAAATTAAACATCCAACAGTTTGAAACCTAAATATGTGTAAATAACTTTAAACGCGAATTGTCGTTTGTGACCAAAATGAATTTTGCACTTACTAGGATACACTAGATTGTAGTCGTTGTTGTCAAAGTTGTCGTTCTTTCGTGCCTGAGATTTATTCAACCTGATAAAACACACGTTATCATTATTTTTAGAACAAATCAAATAATTTAATGAATAAAAACGATTATTATAGATTATTCGATTCCATTGAAACAAAGTTTATTTCAAAGCAGTATTACATTGAGTATTCTGTTAATAAGTTTTTCATTTGATGTTGCAAACTCTTTTTTATATCTGGTTTATTATAATTTGTCGTCTCTAGCCTGTTGAAGGTTTTAAACATATATTGTGTGCAAGGACAAAAGGCATCATCATGTTTATTTGAACATCGCAAAATTGATTCATTTTTTTGTTTTAATGCCATGCACTATAATTATGTTGAACTTCTTATTTTTTTTTTAAATTACTAATAATAAAGATTAAATAATTAAAATTTTAAAGGATTGAAAACAATGTCAAAATAGACTTACATTTCTGCCAGTGAATTATTTTGGTTAATGTTCATTTCCTTGCTGCATCTTACATCTGAAAAAAAAAATAGATTGATAGTCAGTTATTTTGTAATGTGTAATATAGTTATTTTGTGTACGTGGTTGTTTCTTAAGCCTCGGTCACACCTTAACGGATAGCTCGAACGGATGCCTAAACGGATAACTTTTTTTCAATCCGTTCATGTCCATTAGACGTCCGTTCTTATTCGTAAGACGTCCGTCCATATCCGTTGCATGTCCGTTAAGCGTACGTTTTATCCGTCGACGTCCGTTCTGTCCGTCTGAAAATTTTGAGCATGTTCAAAACTTTGAACGGACGTCCAACGGAAGAAATGTCCGTCGAACGTCCGGAAGACGTCCGTTTTGTACGGTACTCGTCCGTTTCGTTTCCGTTTTGTATTCGTTACGTGTCCGTTAGGACGCAACGTCAGATATTGCTACTACAACGATAATAGCGCTAAGTGAATATTTGATAAGGAAATTTTCTTAGAAATGCTGAAATAAATATTTCAAATTATATATGAAAATAAAGATTGATTCTTAAATTTTCAGTTTATGATAGAGAAAGAATACAAATATAATATATATAGGCATCAGAAGACACAGAACATCAGAAAAAACGTTTACGAAGCGTTGTCCCATGTAACAAACTCGAATCATAAAACTCGAACAATTCGCGAAATGTTCACGCAACTCTTCGAAATTGTGCATGAATGTTCTATGACCGTCTCCATATAAAATTTGCATAGATATTTTGAAAAAAAAAACGAATCAATGTCTGTCCCAAGGGGGATTTAGTTATAAACTTGAAACATTTCAGTTAAAAAAATAAATTTGACATATAATTTATTAAATTGTAAGCACGATCGTTTTGTACTAAGTGTAGACTCCAAAAATTCAAATTATAATAAATAAATTAACCTTCATATTCAATTCAAAACAATAGGTTTGCAATGTCTTGCGGAAATGTCCGAGTTAAAACTTTCATGCCTTCATAATAGTTTTACGGTAAAAAAACAAAGATTTAATTTCGTGAAGATTATATTTTGGCTTTGATTACTATACCAACAAAAAGTACTTCAAAAGATGAAGTTGTTACACCAAATTGTATTAAGATTACAGGGTTATCTATAAAAAAAAAAAAATGATTAATGAAAATGTCTTGCAAGGTTGTCCGTTGACATTATTTGACGTCGCCACAAGCGTAATATGGGACGGATTGAACTGCATTCGCGGGTTCCTTCCTCCAAGCAATGTGAATGTCCTACTTTCAACAAAACGAAATGATGCACATATATTACAAAAATACACATCTACAAGACGATCAAAAAGTTAAAAATACTTATGTTTCATAACAATTAGCAATTTAATATGTCTCTTGTTCCACTGCTTGAATAAAATAATACTCGGATTGTTTATATAATGCAGCAATACTCCCCCAAAAAACACAAAATTACTAGGAATAAGATTTAATATCCTATGTAAATTATAAAATCATACTGGATTGGAATCTCCCGGCATTTCTATTGTGTGTTATATTTTGCTTTTTACCCAACAAGGAAAGCAGGAAAAACGTTTCTAATTTAACGTTTTTTTTTTCTGTTACACTAAATGGTAGCAATATCTGACGTTGCGTCTTATGCATCTGTTGGAGGTTTGGCAGATAAATTCACAAACGGACGTTTAACGGATAAAACGGATGTTGAACGACTATGAAACGGACTTCTACCGGACGTATAACGGATAAAACGGATGATGAACGGATCTGAAACGGATTAATGCCATTTGAAAAGTTCGTGTCAGAAAGGCGAATTATTGGTATGTCAGATTTCTTAAGGTTTATGCATTCTCATTATTCATAATCGATCTTAGAGTAAGGGCACGTCTTCACAATCAAGCAGCTCTTATTCAAGCCAGGCATTGCCCTTTCATACCCAACTATATCAGTCCTATTCAGGACCGATAACTCTGTCGATAAATATTATTAGGTATACAATATTGTTAAAACCAGATCAATCGTATTATACGTCTCTGTTGGAATGTATACAATTATAACTCTTTTTTTTTTACACAAGTTAAACTTTATATCGATTCATTGCCTGGATTTAGCTTTAAATATTGAATTAAAAAATAAATAACAATAAAATCATATGCAATGAAATTCATTTAAATTAAAATTTGAATCAGAATATTTCTTTGAAATAATTATAGAAACATATAAATATTTGAATGTCTTTTTAAGCAAAAAATATTTTTTTAAAGAAGTTTTCATAATATTCATATTTCCTAAAGTTTATTATGAAACATACTTCTTCTGATTTGACACGGGAAAGAGAAGATATTTATTTGTACATTTATGAAAACTTTTGTATATCACAAAATTTAAACTCTGGTAATACATGTATACACAGGATGTGAAAAGTCACCTGGTTGCTTTTGGTTTGCACGTCTACCCGACAATATATTATGATGTAACATTATAACCCAAGTTAGATTTCACCTGTTTCGGAATGAAATTTTAAAGGTATAGAAAATTCATCCATTATAATTGGGCATTGGTTTTTTTTCTCTGAGGATGAAAACATTTTTTTTTTTGTTCTAAAAGGAATGTATAAATATATTTCTAAAGAAAGATAAAATATACAGAAAACAGGAAAAATACCTTTAAAAAAAGAAGAGAATTTTTTTTATTATAGATATTGTAAACTATTTTCTGGTAACAGTATCTCCTGGATGCATATCTGTCAAAATAAATGTTCCCGTGTCACACTTAAAATATTTTTTTTTTTATTAAGAAATTTTGAAATCTATGATATCGAAATATCATTAAAGGAAAATAACAGAAACATCAGAGATTCTTTATGAAAAATTAAATATAATCTAGGAAAGTCTTACTATAGAAATCATTGATTTGATGCAAGATTTCCATATGGTACATCAGCCGCCATTTTGAAAAATCACGGAAAATTCCCTTTTTTAAATCGATGTTTGACCGAATTTGCCCTGAAATTAAACTGTTTTAAGTAGTATTCTTCGCCAGCTATATGTTTGAATATACTTAATCGATTTGCAAAGTTTGTTTTTTTATTTACAGATTTCTTTATTTGTTGTACAAGTAGACATGGGTATCGGTAATTTAGCATTGAGTCAACGGAGAAATGACGAGAAAACGTGCATGTTTTACGATTCAGATTTGACCGAATTTAATCAAAAATTAAACTGTTAGGACCAACATTGTTTGATAGAAATATGTATTGATTTGCAAAAGTAAGAAAACGGATCAGGTTTATGAGAAAATTAAACATTATTGAAATTTGAAGCATATATGCATTTTATATGGGGAAATATGATACAAAATGGCGGCTATTATACGTCACAAAAGTCACGTGATGTCTAACTTAGTTGGATATGGGTGGCATTGCCCTTTGGTGGCACTGCCCTTTGTCGGCTTTTTTTAAGAACAAACCAAAACCAGTTATACAGAAACATTTTGAATATTTATGCGATTTACATGTATTATAATTGTCGCCTTTAATTTTTCCGTATATCTTATTCGTCCGTTTTATCCGGTACGGTTAGGTGTCCGTTTTATGCGGTACTCGTCCGTTGGATGTACGTTCAATATCCGTTATGTCCGGTACGTTTCCGTTTCTCGTACGTTGCATATCCGGTTTGTGTCCGTTATGCATTCGTTACGCGTCCGTTTTATTTTATTTGGTCAGTACATCAACGGACTCCCAACGGATATCAATGATGTCAACGGACAACTTTTATTTAATTTCATCCGTTAGGCTTCCGTTCGTGCTTTTCAGTAAAGTGTGACCGAGGCTTTATGTTTTTATTTTCATTTGGCTTTCTTAAGGGGATAGGGGCTGTTTTCCTTTGTATCTTTGTTTTAAGAAGATTGTGTTTTTTTCAAAATGCCTTTCCATCGTTTTGTTAACATTAAATATATTTTCGAACCTATAAATATTCCTTTTGCACCTTGGCCCACAGCGCGTGCAGCAAAATTGCTGTAGTACATATTCAGACATATTTATGAAGACCGAACACTAATGGGTGGGTAACAACAGCTGTAATATGTGGAGCAGGATCTGCTTTCCTGTCAAATATATCCGTAGTTATTTCCATTGGCATTCCATTCTGGTCGACCGCCCATTTACTACAGGACGTTAATTGTTATTTTTCTCTCGTCATAAATATAAGATAAAATGAAAACTATGTCAAATGTTAAAAATTACCTGAACAGCTTATAATATATATATATTAGTAAGACAAATGTGTTTGAGAATGTTTTAATGAAAAAAAAATAATTACATTTAAAGACCATGTTATTCTCTTCTTTCATGTGCTTTCTCATAATTTCTGTAATTCCAAAGCGAATGTGACTCCAATGTGATAAATGTTTGTCGCCTATAATTTTTGTACACTATTTTCCATGAGATTTGTTTCCTACTAATGTGTAAGAGCCAAATAACGAGACTACAAACTGAAAATGAAAGAGGACAATGACTAACTTTTTAGACTATAACACTTAAAAAGAAATGGTTTTATTAGCTATTGCTTGTCACTTTTAGAAGATTGTTCCCTTACCACACCAAAACTATTTTTAGTCTACCCCATACGTATAAATGAATTATTTCTATAAAAATTATACACAGACGTGGCGCCGGAATAACTTAGGAGGAAAGGCGGAAAGGGTGTGGGGGTAATTTTAACCCATGTCCACCTGTACATCCGTACGTATTAATGAACAAATGGCAAATTTGTAGTTTTCGCAGTTTTAACCTCATTTTGCCTCAACAAAATGTTATGAAACTTATACACATTGCTTATACCACTTTAACAATGAGCAAACCACATTCCGCATAGCAAGTCATAAAAAGCCCCGATGCATATATAATATATATGTATATAAAGAGGACTGCTTCAAATGCCATCAGTACCACTAAGCCTAAATGTACACATGAAACGGATAATTATAACACTTAAAAAGAAATGGTTTTATTAGCTATTGCTTGTCACTTTTAGAAGATTGTTCCCTTACCACACCAAAACTATTTTTAGTCTACTCCATCCTTATAAATGAATTATTTCTATAAAAGTTATACACAGACGTGGCGCCGGAATAACTTAGGACACAAATGTTTATGACAGACACATATAGAATTATTTATGACAGACACATATAGAATGTCACACATATGATATGCAAGCTCGTGCAATATAAAATTCTACTCGGGACAATATTCCCCAATATTCATGCAATAACCCTATATTACTCAAAGCTTTTTTATCACTTTATCCTACACAAAACTTCTATATCCTGTTGTACTCGTCGTTTGCTATTTTAGGAGGGAAATGATAACTTTATTGGGAACTGTTGTTTATATTTCAAATCTATTTTATTGTTACTACCAGATTTTCCACTGACAATGTTAAGATGCAATTAAACATCCGGAAAGCCCTCGTTAAAGTTGTTATCTAGGAAAATTGCAAAGATTACGGGTTAAAGCTGGGGTCACACATTCACGATTTTTACTGCCGTCCTTGACAGGACAATTCCCGATTAAAATTTATTAAAAGTCTGATCAAGATCCTATGAAACGTGGATGGAAATTCAAACTTTAATTAAAATTTGTAAAAAAAAATAAGTGAATCACGACAACAATCAGATATTGTTCAGGAAGCGTCGGTATTCAACCGTTTCCAAGCGATTTCATCCCGATAATCCCGTTCTAAATCCGCTTCTAATCCGATTTGTATCTTTCGCCAGGTAAAATTCGACCGAGTCTGTCACGACTGCGTCCCGATTCTACCGAATGTAATCCGACAGAGATCAGATAGTGACAAGACAGTGAACCGACGATGACGGAAGTTATCCGTTCGAAAAGTGTCGGCATACTCGGGATTATCAGGTACTGTCGGAACGTAATCCTATCACGGTCCGCTCTATCGCATTGCAAACGGCTTTGTCTGGTATTGTATTCTGTAATTGTCGGGACTCTGACGTGGGTATCATTGACGAATTTAGAATTAATAACGGAACTGTTTCGGAACGGTTTCGGCAAAAACGGTTCGCAATCGACAAGATCTGGATGCAATCTGGACTCAATCGGCAGAAAAACAGCAATGAAAAAATTCTCCAGATCATTCCCGTTCCACAGGACACCGTCCAAAATACACAGAACATTGTTAGGAATTCGATCCGATACAGCAGAATCTGTTACGACATAGGCACGATTGTAATCCGACTAGACAAAATCGGCTGAGTTTCCCCGAATGTTACGGGACGCACCTAACTGTCGGGGTGCTTTGCCGAACTATTCGGACCCTTCCCGCCCAGTCGGAATCTGTTACGAACTAAAACGACTGCGTTCAGATAATAATAGGACATTCCAGATAATTGAGGATACTAATCCGACTTTTTCACTTTTCGTGTCGTATCGCTACATGTCTGATCTCAAACGGGAGCAATAATCGGCAATGTGTGAACCCCGCATTAAGAACAAAAATAAATGAAAAAATAATTATTTTAAAAAAATGCATAAATTTTATAACTTATTATAATAAGTGTCACCAATCTTACCCCGAAAAAAATAAATAATATTCACTTCACATTAGCATGCAAGTTACTATTTTATTTCTTTAAAATGGTCCAACTATTTACTGATATATTATTGAGTGACTAAGTATATTTAACGGGGAAAATGTAAACATTTCAGTTTTACACGGGAAACTGTACACTAAAATTTACGACAAAAGGGACGAAATCGTTCTCTATTTTATTATTTTTTCTTTTTAGGACGGGGGTGTTCCTTTGGCATCATCTTACGGTATTTATATATCACTCTTGCAATGCCCGTGTCTGTTGTGACGTTTTGGATTCCAATTAGAGTACTTTTTCTGTAATACTGGGAAATCATTTAGTCCGGTATTTCGTTATATATAATTGTTTATGAAAAAGCACAAATAACTCAAATATAAAAATACCAAGATGTGGTATGATTGCCAATGAAACAACCCTACACAAGAGACCAACCGACACAGAAATTAACAAGTATAGGTCACCGTCTGGCCTTCAACACTAAGAAAAGTACATTACGCAGATCTGTACCTAGGGGGAGGGGATATATAGGTACCTTGCCACGTCCACTCGGTAATATTTTGTAATATGCATTTCTGCTTTGTATCGATCTGATGAGTTAAGCCCTTTTCAACGTTAACTGAAATATAGTTTGCTCGTATATCGTACTGTTACACGACTGACCGGGTTAGGGGAGGGTTGGCGCACCGTCAAACTAATTTTACGCAGCCACATTATATATGTGTCTGTCACTAGTGTGTAGCCTGTTATTCAGTACATGGTTGTCGTTTGCTGCATTGCTGTATCAAATGTCATATTGTTTTTCGTTCATTATTTTGTACATAAATCTGGTCGTTAGTTTTCTCGTTTGAATCGTTTTACATTTGTCATTTCGGGGCCTTTAATAGCTGACTACTGTTAGTATGTGGTATGAATTTTGCTCATTGATGAAGGCCCACCGGTACATGATCTATAATTGATAATTTTTGTGTCATTTTAGTATCTCTGGATAGTTGTCAGGTACACCACATCTTCTTATTCTTATTTTATGAATGATTCTCAACTTACGAAAAGGAGAAAAACATAAAACATTGGAAAAGAATTGAAGTGACACTCAATATCCCCTCTCCCGGAGTATTAGTGATAACAATAAATTTTTCACTTGTCGGACATAATGTCGGCACATATCCTTTCAAAATATTAATTGCTTGTCTGTGCACAATTACATATAAATCTAATGATAAGATTAAGATAGTATTTGTTGTATTTGGATTTCAACTGTAATAAAACAGAATTATCTTTCTTGATTTGCGAGTTCTGAATTTTGAATTTTAATTTTGAATTTTGAATTTTGAATTTTGAATTTTGAATTTTGAATTTTGAATTATGTACGATCCTTCGCGGCTCTCGTAAATATGACTCCTCCTATACCTCTGAATATTAAGGGTATTGGCAACAATTCTCTTTATAATATTCCAAGCAATGGCATGCAGAGTCGGGGTCATCCAACTGCCTTTAATAATATCTAGAACAGCTATAACTATACAGTTCAACAGAACATTTTTATAGGCAAGACCAAACTAACTATATTTGCGCAAATCCTAATGTTCATGATTATCATCAGTTCATCATAAGAGAGCCTACACATTTGTTTTCTTTTTAAATGTTAAATTAAAAAAAAATCCCCATTTATGGAAAATTTCCCCATTTATGGAAATTTTTCAAAATGAAATGAATATCATATTTCTACAAGGACACTGGTTGTTTGATCATAACAGGCTTTATTTATTGGCCGAATTAAACTCTCAATTGTGTGAAAAAGGCAAATCAGTTGACTCAGACAGTAGTACAAGTGACTTACTTGTTAAATATCACAGAGGCTATGAAAAGGTAGTCATTTCATGGGACAGAGCAATTGGTCAATATATAAACCGTTTAAAACAAAAGAAATTAATGCATTAATTTGACAATAGAAAAAGTCACTGCAATTTCTATATAGAAAGCAGTGTTAGACTTTTTAGATTTGTTATCTACTTTAATCGGTCACAGTATTTGTAAATTTGAAAATCTATTTTAGGCAGGAAACTTACATAATCAAAGGAGTAGTTCCAGTAAGACCCCTTTTTGGCCCCAAAATATGACAGTTTTTACAAAATTGTTCAAATGTAAACTTTAAGCTATTTATTGGAAAGTAGAATACTTCTGTTACATACATATTGGCTGTTTTTGACAATACAATGCGCATTTAAGTCATTAAGTCATTAAGTAATGCTAAATTACTGAAATCCTCAAAATTTTAGCATTTAGGTCAATTTTTAGACGTATTAGTGTTCATTCTTCATATTTAAACGTAAGTTATATTTGATATACATTAAAATATTATAAAAGGTTGAAAATAAAAACGGATGCGGCCACTTTCATTTAAAAAAAAAAACATCTGAAAAGTGACATAGTATGGCATATTTGATAGATTTTTCATTAATAAGCTTGAAGTAGAGCATCTTTAATGACAGACTCATTAGAGCATTTGCATTATTCACGTATTTGCTGGCGTATCCGTATCGACGTATCGTATAGCACGTATACGAGGAAAGGATAAATTAAGTCAAGTTGGTCCAAATGAAAATATTTTACAATGCATTTAATTTTAATTTAGTTTTAACTCATTATCTTTATTTTATACAAATCTGTCTGATACGTTTACGTCGATCCGTGCACGTATCCAGAAACGTGAATAGCCTACTGCAAAAAGTGTTTAAAAAGTGCCCAACATTTTTCATCAGATGAACTAAAACTTTGAGGTCAAAATCGTCCCTTACCAGACACACAACTTATCGCAAAATAGTAACGGTGTTTTGTTAATACTTTGAAATTGGTCCGTAGAGTTATTGAAATGGATGAGGTTGTTCTGAAATACTCTTCAAATAGAGTGGTCAGAAAATCTCAGACAATAAAACATCTTTTTTTTAAGGTGGTATGGAAGTATAAATTAAAAATAATAGAATGTGTTCAAACTTGGCCTAAACATAATACTATAGTGTAATATGTTCATAAATATAATAAAAAATGATAGGTCACCGAGCATTTCCTCCAACTACCGGTTGTGACAAAATGACACATTTTGAATGGATTATACGGCAAATAAGAATTCAAAGATAATTTTTACTCGACTTTTGTCTGAAATATGCTGTTTGCACCTGTCTTAAGTCAGGCATCTGATGTTGTCGTTTGTTTATGTAATTTATACGTGTTTCTCGTTTCTCGTTTTTTTATATAGATTAGACCGTTGGTTTTCCCGTTTGAACGGTTTTACACCAGTAATTATGGGGCCCTTTATAGCTTGTTGTTCGGTGTGAGCCAAGGCTCCGCGTTGAAGGCCGTACATTGACTCATAATGGTTTACTTTTTTAAATTGTTATTTGGATGGAAATTTGTCTCATTGGCACTCACACCATATCTTCTTATATCTAAACAGTCTAAAATATTGTTTTCATCTTTCATTAAAGGAGTCTTCAACTCTTTTAAACAGGTCGGGAACACTACCTTATATGGATATGCATGAATTAGCATACTTATGTCCTTGCACATGTAATTGTTTATTTACGTGTGACGCAATTCATTTTTACCTTGGTTTTTGACCAATCCACTAAAATAAAATGAGTAACAAAGCATGTTGGACTACTACGTGTTTGCAATCAACCGAGAACACCTGCTATTTACTGAAATACAACACATTTTTTTTTATCCATTGCGTGATAAACAATTACGCTTAATTTTCATTTATAGTTCATGATATAAAATATTCGTTCCATGCTCAGATTAACGAAGAGTTGTTTTTATGCAAAGAAACGAGTGTTTGAATTTCCCAATATATATGGCCATTATTTACTATGATTGATTATGACACAGAGATTTCATGTACTCGTCCACAAGACAGCAACGAAACAACAGTGAAAAACACAATTACCTATAAGACAAACTAACTAGTGTAAAATTAGCCGTCGATAACAGCCGGTGCTAATATTCATGAGCACAGCAACTTGTATTTACATTTTTATAGATAGTTTTAAAAAAAATGGATCCTTGAATTTTGTGTTCGTAAAACAGGGCTTATAGTGTGTCAAATATCTGTTGGGGTCACTAAAATTTCACAGTTTTACAAAATTGATTTCATGATATTGTACCATCTTTTATGGTTAAAAATAATTTAAAACGAGTAAAATATGTCTTCATTAATTTTTCTGTAAGAGACAACAACGTATAATCATCAATCCGGGCCATTTATAGCCGATTATACGGTATTGTTTTTTCTCACGGATGAAGGCATTACGGTTGCCTATGATTACTAGGCATTACGGTTGCCTATCATTACTTACACAAACTTCATTTGAGTGGATAGTTGTTCCATTGGCAATCATATACCACATCTTTTTATTTTTGTTTACAAACATCTTTCAGAAAGATCAGTTTTCCATAAAGAAATATTTACTGTAGAATACTAAGTAATATAATTTATTTTCATATTTAGAATTTGACAAGTACAGAACCTGCATAAAGCCTATATCATCTATCCTATTTCATGAAAACTGCACAAGACATTTTCGTAATTCTTGTCCGACAAAGTTAACAAAATCTATATAAGAATTGATTTTTGATAGGTTTCAGAATTTTTGAAATGTTTTCTATTACAAACTGTTCCCTTTGTTCTACAATTGTATTTGTTTTTTCTAATGGAGATATTAGAATTTTTATAAACTTTAACGGAATCGTTGACATTTGCAAACTATAATGATGTTATTCATGTTTATGTGCGACAAGGACGTGAACTTTGATATGTTTTCTGAAAATTGCAGCGTTGAATCTAGACCTCATTATATTTCTTTTCCTTTTGTACATACATTAGGCCGTTGTTTTTGTTTTTTTTTAGGTTTGAATTGTTTTACACTAGTACTTTCAGATCCTTTATAGCGTACTTTTCAGTATTGAACTTATGATTGCTTACTCTACTAGACTGTGTCTTGGATGGAAAGATGTCTCATTTGGCACTCATACCTCATCTTTTTTTTAATATTTATATACAAAGCACGTTTTAGAGAACCTTAATGGGCAATATGACACCCACTATGATCCAGATGATTTTAATGATTGGATTTATTGCACATAAGTCAATAGGACAGCAGCCGAACGATAAAAATACCTCTGAGGTATATTTTGGGATAAAATTAGACACAGAGGGACTTTCTATGTACAAAACTATACACAATCTGCTAAGCTATTTACTGTCCCGCTTTTATAACAATTTTTTTTTTGGCAAACTTAATATTATGTTTGTTCAGGTCCTAATAAAAAGTTTAACAATCCAGCACAAATAGTGGTGTTTCAGTGCCAGTTCTTCGTGTTTTTTCGAAGCAGACATGTTTTTAGAATGACATTATATTGTATACAGGTTTAAAAGAGCTCAAAATATTTTGATACTGGATAGTGGTCACTTCATTGGAAACGTCTTTGTTTCACACCGTGAAATTAATCCATAGGAACAATGCATAACAATGGAAAAAACGGAAGATTATGTTATGGTACATATTTTACATTAAACATATTCGCAAAACAAAAACATGTATTATGAGAGTCCCATACACTGTATTAATTGACACTTTTCTCACTAATTCCATGTGTTTTCAAGTAGTAGTAAACTCGTAGTAGCCCACAATGTATTGTAGTTCATTGAATCTATTGGTCAGTTTTTCAAGGCCATATTGGCCTTGTGTTTTGGAAATTATAATGCAAATATATTTTGATTTAAGGAAATCTAGAGTTCCCGACCTTTTACACTTTGAACAGTACATTTATTTGAAAAACAATAAAACTACATCACCTTTTAATCCAGTCGTTTCAATTTTAGAATGAACGCCAATATAATAGCAGGAACAATCTTCAGTTGAGGGATTACAGAAGCATGATTTTTCTAAGTTCTCGACAAAAGTATATCCTTGATCAGTATTACAACTACATGTTCTGTCGGACGTTGAGTTTTCATTTCCGTACGTCGTTTGACCTTCTCCATTGCAATGAGATTTTTGAAAGACACATTCGCTGTACCCAATCGAGTCAAAAATAAAAGGTTGAAAGCGATTTTCACTGCATGTTGCATTGTTCGGGTGTGGCTGGAAGACTAATTTATAACCTGCAAATATGATTAAAAAATAAGATGTTCAGTGTTCATGGTATTATTGACAAATAAATATACGTTTAACAATGACAAAAAAATCATGACATATACTGGCTATTTCTATTAAATGATAATTCCTCTGTTAAATATAATGATATTATTCCACCATGTTAATAGGTACTGTATTTCATGGAAACGAATACATATATATCTCTTAAAAAACTTTTTGTATAATCAAAACAATCAAGGAAATATTTGTTAAACCATTTATTCTACGAAATAGCAAAGATTGAACACGTTTACAAGTAAAATAAATTTCAAGAATGTTAAGATTTCAAATGATATACCAGAATTTATAATGTTCGGTGTACTACATATTTCGCTGTATACATTAGCTTGGAATGTAACATTATACAGGCAAGTATAACTTTCTGGAAGAACACACATAGATTTGGCCCGAAGAGTCCAGTGTGCCTGGGATGGACAGGATAAGTTGTATGCCTCATCAAAGGGCAACACCTATATAAAAAAAAAAAATTCATATGTATTTATTTTGTTCTATTAACTTGCACAAATCCATTTGTAATCATGGTGTTTGTAGTTTAGTCATTCTTACTAAAAATGTAATTGTTATTTTACACTCTTTGTATCAAAACAGTTGTTTAAAAGCATTTCAGATATATATATATATATATATATATATTAAAAAGTATGAGATGTTGTATACTTTACTTCTACCACTGCATCGAGCGTGATATGATATTTATTCTCTGGAGATAGTTGAATTTTCAAATTTAAAACACGAGGTTAAAAATTTAACTGTCGAGGGTGGATAAATATCGTATCACACGAGATTTGGAGGTGGAATCTGTTTCTCTAATAATTTAAGAAGATATGCAGAAAAGCTTAATCCTTCTTTTTGAACGACCTGCATAAAATATGTGTTCTTTCTACGTGACGTATCGTGCATGGTCGCATATTTTCATGACGACACAATAGGAATTTCAGAGGTAGGCAAATACATTTGACGTCATATTGGATTTTTGAACAATGAAGAACTATGATCAAACAATCCACACGTCTATGTACCTATCTAGATTAAATAATGAAAATCTAAACCCACTTCTTAATGAAGCCTTTAAATTGATAACTAAAAGTTTAGAAACTAAGGGAACAATACTATTGGTATACTTTTGCAAAAAATGTGTCACAAGATATAAATATTGACATTAAACTTATTGAGGAAACTAAAACTTTAAAACAGACTAAAATGTTAAAAACCCAATTAAAAAAGAGTTATATCAACTATAATTATCAAACTCTTATTGATGATAAAATAAATAACTTAAACGAAAATAATAAAATATATATACATATCTATATAAATTTCTTAAATCTAATATAAATAACCAAATGAAATACTACCTATCACACCCAAGTGAAGAAACAAGAAAAATGTTAACCAAATTTAGAATAAGTGATCATTGTCTCTTAATAGAAACTGGACGATATACCAAAATACCACTAAATGAAAGAAAATGTAAAATATGTAATTTCTTAGACGATGAATTTCATCAAAAATAAAAGAGAAATCTAAGACTTTCTCAAATATTATATACAAAAATATGTAAAATTAATACACTTAATTTTACTGATAAACTCGTGATGATATTAAATCCATCAACACCAAATGATGTAAAAGCAGTTGTTTCTTTTATTAAAGAGTCATTAGAACTGAGGAAAGGAGAACATTAACTTTTATTGTCATATCTCTTATAATATTGTCGAGTTTTCATTATGTTTGATCATGTTTGTTTTGTCAATGGATTTGCCATAACCAAAATTGGTTTTTGTCTGTTTTGCAAATAAAGAATTATCATTAAATAAAAAAAAAAACAGCAGGTCTGGAAAGAAATAAATCGAGTAAGAATTATTTTACACCTATTTACTAACTGTTAAAACAACAACGTTGTAATATGGTCAGCTGATCAAAAATTGTGGTCAGCTATAGAAGATCAGTGAGTATTTTACAAAAATAAGCTGAGAAACATGTTTGATGAATTGTGCACTTGCAAGTGAATAATTGAACGTCATTGCATACGTATTTATGTGACCTTCAATTCAGTTTAATTGCCTATAAACCTCTCACAAATGTATTTCTCAATTTTGGATTGATATCATAGTATGCTACGGATGATTCCAACAACAAAAGTAGGCGTGTTATACACCATTGTGAAGATAAATCAATTTAGATTTACGAAATAACAAGTTTTAGTGGGGGTAACAGCCGGGAAATCGGCATATAACGGAATTTCGTCACCTCCTGACATTTTTCTAAATCGCGAGTTAAGTACCTTGTGTTTGATAAAGGTATATAGGAAAACAAAATACTGAGACGAGTTCCTGTGCTTTAAGGCTTGTGATTACTTATTTCATTCTCATATAATCTCCTTGATCAACTACATGCAAAAAAAAAATGCAGATTTACGCTATAGTTTATGTCAGAGGCCGAAATTATTGCACACATAAAAAAAAAAAAAAAAAAAAAAAAACCCCAAAAAACCCAACACATTACATATTCCATGCATTCGTAACACTTTTCTGGATTAACTGTCATCAGGAACTCTCAAAGATAGATATTTTAAAGCCAAAGAACGTATAAAAAGGATAGGAGTGAAAAGCTATATGACCAATAAAGGAACTACACATTCGCCACATTCTGTATGTGCCTTTTCAAAGTCCGGAGCATGTAGTTTAGTGGTTGTCGTTACTTAAAGTCTATTATATTTGTTTTCGTTTGTAAATTGCTTTGTTATTAATTATGCCGTTAGTTTTCTCAATTGAATTGTTTAATATTTTTTATGTCGGGGCAGGGCCTTTTATAACGACTTTACGATTGCAGTATTTTTCATTATTGAAGGTCGTGCGGTTGCCTATATATAACCGCTTACATCTATTTTATTTTCAACTTTCTTGAACAATTGTGTCATTGGCAATTATACCAAATCTCCTTATTTTTTTGTGCATTGTTCGAAAGATAACATATGCGAATTTCGGTGAAGAGATTTGGAATGTACAAAACTAGACTTTGCATTTCTGTAACAATTCTTTATGAAAAATTCTTTTTTTTTCAAGCCTTCGACATTTGTCGAAAAAAACTAGACATAGCGATCCTACTTTCTGTCGTCCGTGTCGTCGTCGGCGGCGGTGGTGGCGTCCACAAATATTCACTCGGTGGTTAAAGTTTTTTAAATTTTAATAACTGTCTTAAACTATCATGGATTTCTAACAAACTTGGACAAAAGCTTGTTTATGATCATTAGATAGTATCCAGAAATAAATTTTGTAAAAAAAAATCTTTTTATCCGTATTTTACTCATAAATGACTTAGTTTTTCTGCCAGTTAACGTTACATTCACTCTGTGGTTAAGTTTTTTTTAAATCCTAATATGAACTTTCTTTAACTATCCTGGATTTTTACAATTTTTTTTTAAAGGAAATTGATTTTAGAAAAAAAACCAACCTAAAAATGAATATTTATCTGGTTTAAAAAAAAACGTCGGTGATGTTCTTTATCAAAAGTTAGGGCAAATAATCTTCAAGCCAATTGTCAATTTTAAAAAACGGTACATTTGCTCTTTTTTAAGTAAATGTTAAAAGTGATTGGAAAACTTGCATCATATATGAATTAGACCGTTGTTTTTCCCGTTTGAATGGTTTTACACTTGTCAATTTTGGGACCCTTTATAGCTTGCTGTTCGGTATGAGCCAATGCTCCGTGTTGAAGACCGCACTTCGATCTATAATGATTTACTTTTATAAATTGTGACTTGGATGGATAGTTGTCTCAGTCATTGACACTCATACTACATCTTTCTAGATCTTTTACATCCCAGCTTTGTCTAAATTACAGTGTCTATATCATATTTCATAATTATCTAAAAGAACTAGTTTTAAGTTGGCAAAATGTTATTCGACGTTGAGACTGTAACCGAAAAATCCGACATTTTCGTCCCCATCTGATATTTGGCTAATTCCTTTCTTTTTGTATTTTCACCCCCAAAAAATTATGAAACAATAAATTGAAATCCGAAAAAAATCA
Source organism: Mytilus edulis (assembly GCA_019925275.1). NCBI lineage: Eukaryota > Metazoa > Mollusca > Bivalvia > Mytilida > Mytilidae > Mytilus > Mytilus edulis. Next base: position 61,831,493 of record CM034360.1, on the reverse strand, counting down.
ATGTGTAGGGCATTGTTTTTGAAATTTTTAGATAGCAAAATAGTTTTTAATGTATCACCAATAACATAAGTAATCATTTGTCGTGATTTTTTTAAGACGGAGTATAAAGATTTATCCTTCTGGTAAATGCATGTATTTCAATAAATTCTGGGTATGTTTTTATTTAGTAGACTGTTTTTGTTTTTTATCGCCTTGGTGAACGCGACGTTTCCTCTGGCTTATTTTTTCCAACCTGCGGCCAGAAAATGTTCTCCACACTATCGACTGACAAATCTCAAGTAATAGCAAAGTAAAAATGATTGAATTTTATCAAAAACAATTGTGCTTTCAATCGGTTTAATTGGGGTCTGGAGCTTGCATGTCAGTAACTGCTAGCTATCCTTTGTTAATCTATGTATCACTATCATTTTGCTTGGTTCCTTTAGTTACCTATTCTGACATAAAACTTGGACTTCTTTCAATCTGAGTGTTACTGTACGTATGTTGTGTGTTTGTTTTTTATACACTGGTAGATGTATAGGGTATGGGTAAGACTACACTAAACATGTTTAACCCCGCTGATTGTTTGCGCCTGTCCCAAGTTATGAGCATCTGGCTTTTGTTAGCCTTGTATGAGTTTTAATTTTAGTTCATTTAAATGTTTTGGAGTAAAGTATAAAGTTTCTTTTCACTGAACTAGTACATATTTTTGTTTATTGGCCAGCTCGAACCTGCCTCCGGTTGCGGGATTTCCCGCTGTAGTGAAGACCTTTTGGTGACCTTCGACTGCATGTTTTCTGCTCTTTGGTAGAGTTGTTGTCTGTTTGACACATTCCCGATTTCTATTTTTAATTTCATATAAATTTTATCAATTTCTGTGTATAGATAGATATAGGAAGATGTGGTGTGAGTGCCAATGAGACAACTCTCCATTCAAATAACAATTAAAAAAAAATTAAATCATTATAGGTCAATGTACGGCCTTCAACATTGTATTTGTAATATGTGATATTCTATTAAATAAAGCAAGCAATATCTAGGATTTGATTGTATGAATCATGACTGGCATTTTAAGCGCTTATGGCTTGCGTTCAGTATCAAGCATTCTATAATACTATATAATTTCTATGATTTTCTCTGTGTTTTGTGCTTTATTCTATTTTTTTTTAAATATTAAAGTGCCTTGCTTGTATCGTGTGTATTGGTTATTTATGCTATATTTTGTTCATTTTGGTATCCTATTGATTAAGATAAAAATGACAAATTGAATTAAATTAAGGTACAGTTTGTTGTTTTCAATATGTGACCTGTACAAAGCAAAATTTTAACATGTTAAAGTGATAAACAAAAAAAAACCGGTTACTACAGAAGTCTTACAAAGAAGATATTTGACATATGAATTATGTATACCTGCAAGACAAACAGAAGAATGAGTATGTTCTTCATTCTTCATGAACTGATACCTTGAGTACCAATACGTGTCATCTAAAACGAAAAAAATATAAATACCTAGTAAATACCAACATAATTAGAGCCATTAATTGTTAATCATCTTGCATATCGAACTTTTTTATAAACAAGTCTACGTTCAAACCCATGATTCGTTTTCGTTTTTCCCCCCTTCAAAATAGACGTCGACAAATAAGACCTATCACCCAAATTAAACTTAGGGCAACCAACATGAAGAGTATCATTAGTAAAGTAGGATATTTTCTTAATTCTTCTATTAGCACAGAAAAAGTATGTGTCAGCGGAAAAGGTATAAGGACAGTATGCACACATTCAAACTAGAGGCTCTCAAGAGCCTGTGTCGCTCACCTGTATTTACGGATGCTTTGAAAATCACGTAAATTAAGGTTAAAAATCATAATTAATAGTATTAGATATTAGATAGTATAATGATATCTAAGATAATAACAACTAGAGGCTCTAAAGAGCCTGTGTCGCTCACCTTGGTCTATGTGAATATTAAACAAAGGAAGCAGATGGATTCATGACAAAATTGTGTTTTGGTGATGGTGATGTGTTTGTACATCTTACTTTACTGAATATTCTTGCTGCTTACAATTATCTCTATTTATAATGAACTTGGCCCAGTAGTTTCAGTAGAAAATGTTAGTAAAAGTTTACAAATGTAATGAAAATTGTTGAAATTGACTATAAAGGACAATAACTCCTTAAGGGGTCAATTGACCATTCGGTCATGTTGACTTATTTGTAAATCTTACTTTGCTGAACATTATTGCTGTTTACAGTTTATCTTTATCTTTAATAATATTCAACATAATAACCAAAAACGGCAAAATTTCCTTAAAATTACCAATTCAGGGGCAGCAACCCAACAAAGGGTTGTCTGATTCATCTGAAAATTTCAGGGCAGATAGATCTTGACCTGATAAACATTTTACCAAGTGTCAGATTTTCTCTAAATGCTTTGGTTTTTGAGTTGTAAGCAAAAAACTGCATTTTACCCCTATGTTCTATTTTCAGCCATCTTGGTTTGATGGCCGGGTCACAGGACACATTTTTTAAATTAAATACCCTAAAGATGATTGTGGCCAAGTTTGCATTAATTTGGCCCAGTAGTTTCAGAGGAGAAGATTTTTGTAAAAGATTACTAAGATTTACGAAAAATGGTTAAAAAAGAACTATAAAGGGCAATAACTCATTATGGGGTCATCTGACCATTTCGGTCATTTAAATTATTTGTAAATCTTACTTTGCTGAACATTATTGCTGTTTACAATTTTCTCTAAATGCTTTAGTTTTTGAGTTGTAAGCCAAAAACTGCATTTTACCCTTATGTTCTATTTTCAACCATGGCGGCTGTCTTGGTTGGTTGGCCAGATCACCGGACACACTTTTAAACTAGATACCCCAATAATGATTGTGGCCAAGTTTGGAATAATTTGACCAAGTAGTATCAGAGGAGAAGATTTTTGTAAAAGATTATTAAGATTTACGAAAAATGGTTAAAAATTGACTATAAAGGGCAATAACTCGTAAAGAGGTCAACTGACCATTTCGGTCATTTGACTTATTTATAAATCTTACTTTGCTGAACATTATTGCTGTTTACAGTTTATCTATATCTATAATAATATTCAAGATAATAACCAAAAACATTAAAATTTCCTTACAATTAGCAATTTACGGACAGCAACCCAACAACGAATTGTCCGATTCATCTGCAAATTTCAGGGCAGATAGATCTTGACCTTGTTAACAATTTAACTCACATCAGATTTTCTCTAAATGCTTTGGTTTTTGAGTTGTAAGCCAAAAACTGCATTTTACCCCTATGTTCTATTTTTAGCCATGGCGGCTATCTGGGTTGGTTGGCCGGATCGCCGGACACACTTTTAAACTAGATACCCAAATAATGATTGTGGCCAAGTTTGGATTAATTTGGCCCAGTAGTTTCAGAGGAGAAGATTTTTGTAAAAGATTACCAAGATTTACGAAAAATGGTTAAAAATTGACTCTACAGGGCAATAACTCCTAAAGGGGTCAACTGACCATTTCGGTCATTTGACTTTTTTGTAAATCTTACTTTGCTGAACATTATTGCTGTTTACAGTTTATCTATATGTATAATAATATTCAAGATAATAACCAAAAACAGTAAAATTTCCTTAAAATTACCAATTTAGTGGCAGCAACCCAACAACGGGTTGTCCGATTCATCTGCAAATTTCAGGGCAGATACAAATGTAGAATAAGATCTTGACCTAATAAACATATTTTATCCAATGTTAGATTTGCTCTAAATGATTTGGTTTTTAAGTTATAAGCCAAAAACTGCATTTTACCCCTATGTTCTATTTTTAGCCATGGCGGCCATTTTGGTTGGATGGCCGGGTCACAGGACACATTTTTTAAACTAAATACTGTCGAGGACAAATAGAGACAATCACATTACGCGGGATTCATACATGTACTTATACGCGTTACCGCTCTCGATATGTAACGTCATGGTTGCTATGTATTAACGTCATTGTATCTTACCAGCATTAAATCATCCATTTGTATAGACGTCTTTTTCTCTATTCAAAACACAACGCAACTATAACTTATACGATCACGAGATTGGTACCGAGACCAGGAGAGAAGATGGATTCGTCGAGAATCAAGTCTATTCGAGCTGGAAATAGAGCCGCTGTCACGAAATTCTTCAAGAAACTAGATGAGCTGAACACCGATTCGGAGATGGATATTGACATTGCAGGTCCAATTATTGACGCTATAGTGAAAAAACAAAGTGTAATTCTTAAACTGGATGAACAGATTTTGGAAAATACATCGGATGAAGATATAGAAGTTTAAATTACAGATGCAGATGAGTATAATTTAGATCTTGAAACAAATTTACGCCGTTATAAGAAATTAGCACAAACAGTTACACGTACATGTACAGAATTATCTCATGAAAGCATCCCAAACACACGCCCTGTCATGAACATGCATGAAGTCAATTCCGAGACCCGTCCTGTAATGAACACAGAATTCTTCCCAAGATATTCATCGCAAACAACTAATAGTTCACTGTCTAGTCAAAATCACCGCTTGCCGAAGCTAACCCTACCTACTTTTTCTGGGGATATTCTAGAGTGGCAATACTTTTGGGAGTCGTTTGAAAACACAATTCACAGCAATCATACACTAACTGATGTCCAGAAATTCACGTACCTACAGTCACTTCTTGATGCAAACGCTATGAATGTCATAAATGGTTTAAACTTGTCCAGCGCAAACTATCACAAAGCCGTGGAGTTATTAGTAAATCGCTTTGGGAAATCACACAAGATTGTGAACGCTTATATGAAAGCTCTTTTAGATTTGCCATCACCCTCATACACTTTAGATAGTATCCGTAATTTTTCGGATAAGTCAGAGGTTTATATCCGTGGACTAGAATCTTTAGGACAGTGCCAAGATACGTATGGTTCCCTGTTAATCCCAGTTATGCTTGGTAAGCTCCCTATTAGCGTTAAAAGTAATATCACAAGAGAAAACGGAAACGACGACTGGACCCTTGGAAATCTAAGAAAGGCAATACAACGGGAAATATCTATTCAAGAAGCCAGCACTGATGGGAGTGAATCTTATGATATACCTACCGCAAGTTTCCATGCCGGAATTAGTAAGAAAAATGGGTATTACGTAAATAAATCAAAATCTATAAACTATTCTCAAAGTAAAATGTGCACTTATTGCAATGATCAACATTTTCCTGCAGACTGTGAAAAGTTCACCGACTGCAAATCAAGAATGGAGATTGTTAAGAAGAGAAACCTATGTTTCAATTGTTTAGGTAACCATAAAATATCAGAATGTAGGTCGAAAAACACATGCCGTAAATATCAACGTAAGCACCACACTAGTTTATGCAATGAAACTTCAGTTCAAAATTCACAGAGTCAGAATGTTACAAGTAATACAGAAAACAGCACGCCAATCATGCATACATCTGCTAAACAGGAAAATTCGACCGTCTGTTTGAAAACAGCAATAGCCCCAATATGGTCACAGAATCAGTGCGCCGACGCTCACATCCTTTTCGACGAAGGAGCACAACGATCATTTATGACGCAGGAAATAGCCGACAAGTTGAACGTCAAGCCAGACGGAAAGGAAACCCTCAACATATCCGCCTTCGGAAATTCGGACAAGAACGTTCGTCACATGAATAAAGCCACAGTGTTTTTAGAAGCCGACTCAGGAGAGAAAATACCTTTACAGGTATTGATTGTACCTACCATAGCAGCGCCGATTCAGAATAACCGCAGGTACATTTCGCAGCAACTACATTATTTGAAAGGACTAAAACTAGCCCACCCGAGGATAACAGAGGATAACAGCTTTGATATTTCTTTACTCATTGGAGCAGACCATTACTGGGATGCAATCAAGGATGATATCGTTCGAGGCGACGGACCGACAGCGATGAGCTCAAAAATAGGATATTTGTTATCTGGACCACTTACATGTACAAGAGTACAACGCGATTCACACATGATGCATATATTATCTAGTCACACAAAAGAGGACTACGATATTGAGAGATTTTGGCAATTGAAGTCCCTTGGTATACAAGAAAACGACAAACTTAACACGGAAAAACAGAACATCAAAGAATTTTCATCCTGTACAAAGCAGAAAAAAAACGTGGTTTCATCGAAAAGGTAGAAGAGAAGGAGGACTCACAGCGCATACACTACATACCTCATCATCCCGTTAAAAAAAAACGACAATGATGAATCGCAAATACTTAGAAGGAGTGTTCGTTTACAAAACCGCAATCAGAGACTGTAATTAATTGAGAACAATTTTCAATCGCTACTTGATTCAGAAATAGTTTTATATGTGATTCATAGACTTTAAAGTTTCAAATATTTCATTTCTTTTCATTTATAGATAATTTTCTTAATTTGGATAAATTGCTCATTGTGACTTTAATTGCACAATTTCGCGGCCCCGAGTATGTCGAGGACAAATAGAGACAATCACATTACGCGGGATTCATACATGTACTTATACGCGTTACCGCTCTCTATATGTAACGTCATGGTTGCTATGTATTAACGTCATTGTATCTTACCAGCATTAAATCATCCATTTGTATAGACGTCTTTTTCTCTATTCAAAACACAACGCAACTATAACTTATACGATCACGAGAATACCCCAAAGATGATTGTGGCCAAGTTTGGATTAATTTATCCCAGTAGTTTCAGAGGAGAAGATTTTTGTAAAAGATTACTTAGATTTACAAAAAATGGTTAAAAATTGACTATAAAGGGCAATAACTCATTAAGGGGTCATCTGACCATTTCGGTCATTTAACTTATTTGTAAATCTTACTTTGCTGAACATTATTGCTGTTTACAATTTTCTCTAAATGCTTTAGTTTTTGAGTTGTAAGCCAAAAACTGCATTTTACCCTTATGTTCTATTTTTAGCCATGGCGGCTGTCTTGGTTGGTTGGCCAGATCACCGGACACACTTTTAAACTAGATACCCCAATAATGATTGTGGCCAAATTTGGATTAATTTGACCAAGTAGTATCAGAGGAGAAGATTTTTGTAAAAGATTATTAAGATTTACGAAAAATGGTTAAAAATTGACTATAAAGGGCAATAACTCGTAAAGAGGTCAACTGACCATTTCGGTCATTTGACTTATTTGTAAATCTTACTTTGCTGAACATTATTGCTGTTTACAGTTTATCTATATCTATAATAATATTCAAGATAATAACCAAAAACATTAAAATTTCCTTACAATTAGCAATTTACGGACAGCAACCCAACAACGAATTGTCCGATTCATCTGCAAATTTCAGGGCAGATAGATCTTGACCTGGTTAACAATTTAACTCATGTCAGATTTTCTCTAAATGCTTTGGTTTTTGAGTTGTAAGCCAAAAACTGCATTTTACCCCTATGTTCTATTTTTAGCCATGGCGGCTATCTGGGTTGGTTGGCCGGATCGCCGGACACACTTTTAAACTAGATACCCAAATAATGATTGTGGCCAAGTTTGGATTAATTTGGCCCAGTAGTTTCAGAGGAGAAGATTTTTGTAAAAGATTACTAAGATTTACGAAAAATGGTTAAAAATTGACTCTACAGGGCAATAACTCCTAAAGGGGTCAACTGACCATTTTGGTCATTTGACTTATTTGTAAATCTTACTTTGCTGAACATTATTGCTGTTTACAGTTTATCTATATGTATAATAATATTCAAGATAATAACCAAAAACAGTAAAATTTCCTTAAAATTACCAATTTAGTGGCAGCAACCCAACAACGGGTTGTCCGATTCATCTGCAAATTTCAGGGCAGATACAAATGTAGAATAAGATCTTGACCTAATAAACATATTTTATCCAATGTTAGATTTGCTCTAAATGATTTGGTTTTTAAGTTATAAGCCAAAAACTGCATTTTACCCCTATGTTCTATTTTTAGCCATGGCGGCCATTTTGGTTGGATGGCCGGGTCACAGGACACATTTTTTAAACTAAATACCCCAAAGATGATTGTGGCCAAGTTTGGATTAATTTATCCCAGTAGTTTCAGAGGAGAAGATTTTTGTAAAAGATTACTTAGATTTACAAAAAATGGTTAAAAATTGACTATAAAGGGCAATAACTCATTAAGGGGTCATCTGACCATTTTAGTCATTTAACTTATTTGTAAATCTTACTTTGCTGAACATTATTGCTGTTTACAATTTTCTCTAAATGCTTTAGTTTTTGAGTTGTAAGCCAAAAACTGCATTTTACCCTTATGTTCTATTTTTAGCCATGGCGGCTGTCTTGGTTGGTTGGCCAGATCACCGGACACACTTTTAAACTAGATACCCCAATAATGATTGTGGCCAAGTTTGGATTAATTTGACCAAGTAGTATCAGAGGATAAGATTTTTGTAAAAGATTATTAAGATTTACGAAAAATGGTTAAAAATTGACTATAAAGGGCAATAACTCGTAAAGAGGTCAACTGACCATTTCGGTCATTTGACTTATTTGTAAATCTTACTTTGCTGAACATTATTGATGTTTACAGTTTATCTATATGTATAATAATATTCAAGATAATAACCAAAAACAGTAAAATTTCCTTAAAATTACCAATTTAGTGGCAGCAACCCAACAACGGGTTGTCCGATTCATCTGAAAATTTCAGGGCAGATACAAATGTAGAATAAGATCTTGACCTTGTAAACATTTTTTATCCAATGTTAGATTAGCTCTAAATGATTTGGTTTTTAAGTTATAAGCCAAAAACTGCATTTTACCCCTATGTTCTATTTTTAGCCATGGCGGCCATTTTGGTTGGATGGCCGGGTCACAGGACACATTTTTTAAACTAGATACCCCAAAGATGATTGTGGCCAAGTTTGGATTAATTTATCCCAGTAGTTTCAGAGGAGAAGATTTTTGTAAAAGATTACTAAGATTGACGAAAAATGGTTAAAAATTGACTATAAAGGGCAAAAAAAGGGGTCAACTGACCATTTCGGTCATTTGACTTATTTGTAAATCTTACTTTGTTGAACATTATTGCTGTTTATAGTTTATCTATATCTATAATAATATTCAAGATAATAACCAAAACAGTAAATTTCCTAAAAATTACCAATTTAGTGGAGCACCCAAGAACGGGTAGTCCGATTCATCTGAAAATTTCAGGGCAGATACAAATGTAGATCTTGACCTGATGAACATATGACCCAATGTCAGATTTGCTCTAAATGCTTTGGTTTTTGAGTTATAAGCCAAAAACTGCATTTTACCCCTATGTTCTATTTTTAGCCATCGCGGCCAACTTGGTAGGTTGGCCGGGTCACCGGACACTTTTTTTAACCTAGATACCCCAAAGATGATTGTGGCCAAGTTTGGATTAATTTGACCAAGTAGTATCAGAGGAGAATATTTTTGTAAAAGATTACTAAGATTTACGAAAAATGGTTAAAAATTGACTATAAAGGGCAATAACTCGTAAAGGGGTCAACTGACTATTTCGGTCATTTGAATAATTCGTAAATCTTACTTTGTTGAACATTATTGCTGCTTACAGTTTATCTATATCTATAATAATATTCAAGATAATAACCAAAAACAGTAAAATTTCCTTAAAATTACCAATTTAGTGGCAGCAACCCAACAACAAATTGTTCGATTCATCTGAAAATTTCAGGGAATATAGATCTTAACCTGATTAACAATTTTTTATGTCAGATTTGCTCTAAATGCTTTGGTTTTTGAGTTATAAGCCAAAAGATGCATTTTATCCCTATGTTCTTTTTTTTTAGCCGTGGCGGCCATCTTTGTTAGATAGCCGGGTCACCGGACACATTTTTTAAACTAAATACCCAAAAGATGATTGTGGCCAAGTTTTAATCAATTTGGCCCAGTAGTTTCAGAGGAGAAGATTTTTGTGAAAGATTACTAAGATTAACGAAAAATGGTTAAAAATTGACTATAAAGGGCAATAACTCCTAAAGAGGTCATCTGACCATTTCGGTCATTCGACTTATTTGTAAATCTTACTTTGCTAAACATTATTGCTGTTTACAGTTTATCTATATCTATAATAATATTCAAGATAATAACCAAAAACAGTAAAATTTCCTTAAAATTACCAAATTAGGGGCAGCAACCCAACAACGAATTGTCCGATTCATCTGCAAATTTCAGGGCAGATAGATCTTGACCTGGTTAACAATTTTACTCCATGTCAGATTTTCTCTAAATGCTTTGGTTTTTGAGTTGTAAGCCAAAAACTGCATTTTACCCCTATGTTCTATTTTTAGCCATGGCGGCTGTCTTGGTTGGTTGGCCAGATCACCGGACACATTTTTAAACTAGATACCCCAAAAGATGATTGTGGCCAAGTTTGGATTAATTTGACCCATTAGTTTCAGAGGAGAAGATTTTTGTAAAAGATAACTAAGATTTACGAAAAATGGTTAAAAATTGACTATAAAGGGCAATAACTCCTTAAGGGGTCATCTGATCATTTCGGTCATTTGACTTATTTGTAAATCTTTCTTTGCTGAACATAATTGCTTTTTTACAGTTTATCTGTATCTATAATAATATTCAAGATAATAACCAAAAACAGTAAATTTTCGCTTAAAATTACCAATTTAGTTGCAGCAACCCAACAACGGGTTGTCCGATTCATCTGAAAATTTCAGGGCAGATACAACTGTAGATCTTGACCTGATAAACATATATATCCAATGTCAGATTTCCTCTTAATGCGTTGGTTTTTGAGTTATAAGCCAAAAAATGCATTTTATCCCTATGTTCTATTTTTAGCCGTGGCGGCCATCTTGGTTGGTTTGCCGGGTCACTGACCCGTTTTTATACTAGATACCCCATATATGATTGTGGCCAAGTTTGGATTAATTTGACCCAGTAGTTTCAGAGGAGAAGATTTTTGTAAAAGATTACTAAGATTTACGAAAAATGGTTAAAAATTGACTCTACAGGGCAATAACTCCTTAAGGAGCCAACTGACCATTTCGGTCATTTGACTTATTTGTAAACCTTACTTTGCTGAACATTATTGCTGTTTACAGTTTATCTATATCTATAATAATATTCAAGATAATAACCAAAAACAGTAAATTTCCTCAAAATTACCAATTTAGGGGTAGCAACCCAACAACGAATGGTCCGATTCATTTGAAAATGTCAGGGCAGATAAATCTTGACCTGAGAATTTTTTTTAACCCCATGTCAGATTTGCCCGAAATGCTTTGGTTTCTGAGTTTTAAGCCAAAAATTGCATTTTACCCCTATGTTCTATTTTTAGCCATGGCGGCCATCTTGGTTGGCTGGCCAGGTCACCGGACACATTTTTAAACTAGATACCCCAATGATGATTGTGGCCAAGTTTGGATTAATTTGACCCAGTTGTTTTACAGGAAAAGATTTTTGTAAAAGATTACTAAGATTTACGAAAAATGGTTAAAAATTGACTCTACAGAGCAATAACTCCAAAAGGGGTCATTTGACTTATTTGTAAATCTTACTTTGCTGAACATTATTGCTGTTTACAGTTTATCTATATCTATAATGATATTCAAGATAATAACCAAAAACAGTAAAATTTCCTTAAAATTACCAATTTAGGTCCAACGACGGGTTGTTCGATTCATCTGAAAATTTCAGGGCAGATAGATCTTGATCTGATTAACAATTTTACCGTGTCAGATTTGCTCTATATGCTTTGGTTTTTGAGTTATAAGCCAAAAACTGCATTTTACCCGTATGATATATTTTAAGCCATGGCATCCATCTTGGTTGGTTGGCTGGGTCACCGGGCACATTTTTTAAACTAGATACCCCAAAGATGATTGTGGCCAAGTTTGGATTAACTTGACCCTGTAGTTTCAGAGGAGAAGATTTGTGTAAGAGATTAATAAGACTTACGAAAATTGGTTAAAAATTGACTATAAAGGGCAATAACTCCTAAAGGGGTCAACTGACCATTTCGGATGGTTGGCCGGGTCACTAGATAAACGAGATACCCCAAAGATGATTGTGGCCAAGTTTGGATTAATTTGGCCCAGTAGTTTCAGAGGAGAAGATTTTTGTAAAAGTTAACGACGACGGACGACGATGGACGACGGACGACGGACGCAAAGTGATGGGAAAAGCTCACTTGGCCCTGTGGGCCAGGTGAGCTAAAAAAACGGTAACATTTCAGTAAATTTACTAATTTAGGTGCAGCTACCAATCAACGGGTTGTCGAATTCAGGGCCGAGAAATCTAGATCTAATGAAAATATTGCCACCCGTCAGATTTGCTCTAAATGCTTTAGTTTCAAAGATATAAGCCAAAATCTGTATTTTGACCCTATGTTCTATTTTCAATCATGTTGGCCATGATAGTTGGAAGACGGGGTCATAGGACACATTTTTAAAACTAAATACCCTTAAAATGATTATGGCCAAGTAGGGTTAAATTTGTCTCAGTAGTTTGAGAGAAGAATATGTTTGTAAAAGATTACAAAAAGTTATCAAAGTTACCAGGATTATAATTAAATACGCCAGACGCGCGTTTCGTCTACTTAAGACTCATCGGTGACGCTCAGATCAAAATAGTTATAAAGCCAAACAAGCACAAGGTTGAAGAGCATTGAGGACCCAAAATTCTAAAAAGTTGTGCCAAATACCGCTGAGATAATCAATTCCTGGGATAAGAAAATCCTTAGTTTTTCGAAAAAAATCAATGTTTAGTAAACAAGAAATTTATAAAAATGACCAATGGCATATAATTGATATTCATGTCAACACCGAAGTGCTGACTACTGGGCTACACAAATTTACAAAAAATTAAAAAAGAAAAAAAATATTATAAAGGGCAATAACTCCTAAAGGGGTCGACTGACAATTTCGGTCATCCAACTTATTTGTAGACCTTACTTTGCTGAACTTTATTGCTGTTTATAGTTTATCTCTATCTATATTAATATTCAAGATACTTACCAAAAAATGCAAAATTTCCTTGAAATTACCTTAAAAGATATAAGCCAAAACCCGCAGTTTAACCCTATGTTTTTTTTAGCCATGTCGGCCATGTTGGTTGTCCGGCTGAGTCATCGGACACATTTTTTACACTAGATACCCTAGTGATGATTGTTGCCAAGTTTGGTTAAAATTTGAGCCATTAGTTTCAGAGAAGAAGATTTTTATAAAAGTTAACAGACGACGGACGACGACGGACGTTGGACGCCAATTGATGAAAAAAGCTTTCAGGTCCGGTGAGCTAATATAGTAAAATCTATCAAAAAACATTTAGGTGATTCTATATATTATACCATATTCTGCACTTGTTACTTTCTCAAACACAAAATCAATGTGTAATATTAAATCGATACATTTTGATGCTGCCACGCCTTATAATAACCAATTGGTTTATACTAAGAGTGCATTTATTAGTGTAAATAGAACAATGGTTGCCAAATGGTTTTACTGTTTCTCAACTGTAATAGGTAATTTTAAGAACTGTAACATAAACTTACTAAGAATCCGAAATCAATTTCAACTGTTTTTTAAGAACCACATTTCTCGCATCGTTCATATTGTTTACCTTATCGAATAGCACATATAAGAAAATTGAATTCTTTGTTATGCTCCACATGTATCAAACAGACGCCATTGCAGTTAAATTTATTCAGGTAAGACGGAAACAACTTTTGTAAAGTTGACAAACTGGGTTGATCTAATGATTTCTAAATGTTTAAAAAAAGATAAAGTATTGTACATTGACATGAATAACTAGCCATTTAGGCGGTTTAATTAAAATAATTACACCACAATAACTTTGAAAAACAATTCATGTAAAGATACACAGGTGTTATAACATGCATAAAGGAACAAAGATATAATTTAATGCTTATTGTTAAATAACAACTGGCTATTCTCCAGAAACTTATTAATTTTCCTATTTTATAATAAATAAGACAGGCTAGCCTTAAAGGTTCAACCAATGTTTCTTGTAAAATATCTATTTATATCATTATATATCAATTTTCTATCGATCTTTTTCACATATTATAGAGTATTTATATGTATGATATACCTAGAAGGATTACACATATTTGGCGACGCATGTACTTATTGAACTGACACCAAAATAATGCTAACGGCTTTAATAACGATTAGTATTATAACGTTAAAACTAAAATAGCTAATGAACACAGAATACGATAAAAAGAAGAAAATAGGAAATATATATGACGAACATGTTTTCACAAAATTACTAACCTTTTTAAATATGTTCACTTCAATTTTAGTCAGCATCTCGGTGTTGACATGAATATCAATTATATGGTCATTTTTATAAGTTTCCTGTTACAAAACTTTGAATTTTTCAAAAAACTAAGGACTTTCTTATCCCAGGAAAAGATTACTTTAGCTGTATTTGGCACAACTTGTTGGAATTTTGGGTCCTCTATGCTCTTCAACTTTGTACTTGTTTTATTTGGCTTTACAACTATTTTGATCTGAGCGTCACTGTTAAGTCTTATGTAGACGAAACGCGCGTCTGGCGTACTAAATCATAATCCTGGTCCCTTTGATAACTATTATGACTCACAATCCATTCCGAGGTAAAAAAAAAAAAAAAAAAAAAAGGTACTCAATTATCAGGCCAGTACTTGAATATCGTATAAAAGAAGAAATATTTTAATTTTTAGCGACATAATCATTAAAGAATTATAGAGCCCTCAGTTGATGTAGAATTATCCATACTTGGAAACTTACTTAACAATATTGTAATGATGCTACATGTACACAACATTATTATCGGAACATAATAGCACCTTATATCGACGCCGACGACAGTTTTTTTTCAATTGTGAACTTATCAGGTCAGCACAAGAATATTATATAACAGACTCACATACAGACTAATAATATCGACATAAGTATTAGTAACCTTAGAATTATAGAACTTTCAATTTAAAAAAAAAACCTATCCATCACTAGGAACCAAAAGGATAAAAATTGTAATGCTGTTATACAATTTTCTGACAAAAAGGAAAATATTGACACCTTATGCATGTTATGTTGATGATTACAAATGGTGCAATTTTTAACTAGGATATCTTTTTTTGTATGTTAAATCACCAATCTTGTATTGAATTATTTGGATTGTAAAAAAAGAAGAAATTTTTGGCGCTTTTTATTGTTTTCAACAAAAACGTTAATAGCTGTAGACACAAATGGCTCTCTGTTTGTGTAAAACTATCCATCCTGCAGAACCAAAATAACTGAATTTCAATGACGGAACATTATAATGATGCACAAAAGGAGATTAGGTAAAAACTTGATAACGTAAATTTATTATGACAACAACTTTTGCAATAATTGTAAACTAAAATTCTTCCCATCCATGTAAAAATATACATTTTTCGGTAAAAAAGAATAATTAATTATCAGTCAAGGATTAAAATAAAAGAGTTGTATCTTCAAATGCCTATATTTATGTTGAAAATATTAAAATAATTACTATGTCTTCACAAAAGATTCGAAAAAAATATGTCGGTATTAAATGCTATTATTAAATGAGTAATGAAAACGTATGATCATGCGTAAATAATAGATATGATAACATCAGGAATAAGTGGTTAACTATTGACAACATGGTTTACGGCAAATGTATCATGAATCTGTAAAGAATACTGAACTCCGCGGAAAATTCAAAACGGAAAGTAACTAATCAAATGATAAAACACATCAAACGAATAGACAACAACTTTCATATTCCTGACTTTATCCTCTTTGCATGACAAATATGTCGTTGTTCCAGCAGATAAAGCCTCCAATAATATTGTCTTCATATGTAAAAAACATTATTTGCAATGTCTGACTACAGAGCTTGGAATTGATAAAACTACTGGTAATCTTACATATTCTTTAACATCATTTACCAAGGACGAAATTTTACAAAATCATAAATCTGTCCTTCTTTCTTTTGGTATCAACATCAAAGAAAACGAAGAAAACTTGCCTTCATTATACTGGATACCCAAATTACACAAAACTCCATATAAAGAACGATACATAGCTGGGTCTTCAAAATGTTCAACCAAACATCTTTCTAAAGTACTGACTACTATTCTTTCGACAGTTAAAGATGGGCTTCAAAAATATTGTGAGGAGATATATTCTACCAGTGGTGTTAACCAGATGTGGATTCTCAAAAATTCGAAAGATCTACTGCTTAACCTTCAATCACAATCTTTGCAATTTTGCAGCAACATAAAAACTTTTGATTTTTCTACGCTATATACTACTATTCCCCATGCTCAGTTGAAAGATCGACTACACCATCTCATAAAACAGAGCTTTTTCTATAAAAATGGAAATCGCATATACAAATTTCTTGTTTTGGGTTACAATAATTCATATTTTGTGAAAAATCACACTGAATCTCCCAGAAAATATACAGAAGATGATATTATCAAAATGCTGGACTTTTTGATCGACAATATATTTGTTGAGTTTGGAGGATTTATATTTCAACAGACAGTCGGTATTCCAATGGGTACTAATTGTGCACCCCTGCTGGCTGATTTGTTTTTGTACTCGTATGAAGCAGAATTCATTCAGAACCTTCTAAAAGACAAAAAGAAAAAGCACCTTGCGAAATTCTTTAATTTTACTTTCCGATATATTGATGATGTTCTATTATTGAATAACCCATATTTCAGCCAATACTTACATCTCATATATCCAAGTGAACTTGAAATTAAGGATACCACTGATACTAGAAGGACTGCTTCATACCTTGATCTTTTCCTCAATATTGACGTAGATGGAAGACTTCACACGAAAATCTATGATAAACGGGACGATTTCAACTTCCCAATTATCAATTTCCCATTTCTCAGCAGTAACATACCCTCTGCCCCTTCGTATGGTGTTTACATATCACAATTGATACGTTATTCTCGTGCTTGTTCACACTATACGGACTTCATATACAGGAGTGTGCTCCTTACGCAGAAACTGCTCCAACAAAGTTATGAGGAGGACAGATTAAAATTGACACTCCGTAAATTTTATGGACACCATCACGATTTGGTGGATCCATACGATGTTTCGTTGACCAAACTAGCTAAGGACATTTTTACCACATGGTAGATTGTGTTTTGTCATAATGTCGTCTAATCTTTTAATTACCAAACGTGACTTATTCCCGATTGTGACTGTTTTGCCGAGTGTGAACTCGCATTACTATAAGACGTGGTACGGTACTTATCAATTTCAAATTCATGTATTTAGTTTATATGTTTAATGTTATATTTGTAATTCTCATCGGATTTTGTCAAATGTGTTGACGTCTTTTTTGTTATATTTATGTGTTATGGTAAAGAAAATTAATCACCGCCTTCATTTATCAGATTTGATTTCGTTCAAAGTAATCAGTACGATATTTTACGTTTGAAGTAGATTCATAGCAAACCGGACATAGTTTTATAATATAGTTAATTGCTACCTCAGTTTTATATAAATAAGAATTAAAATGTGCTTTGTTATTAAATGCAATATCAGTATTTAGTTCAAATATATAATCTTAAATTAATCCTAATTCTATCTTATTCATTCTTATGTGACGTCATTTTTCATTTTTTGATGCTCTGTTTTACTAATTCAAATGACGTCATTTTTTCGTCATTTTTCAGTTTCAAATAGGACGTCACTTGGCGTAGAGGTTTAAACGTATTCGGATGTGTCTACTTTTGTCTTTCAAATGTCTGGTTATGTAAATGTATTTCAGTTGTTTCCTGTAATTAGTTAATACTTCAGCTTTATCATGTACATCTTTTGAATATTCATTTTATTAAATTTACTGTTTGCAAAAGTATAAATTACTCTAAATTATAGGGATTTTCTGGTAACTTAACAGAAAACCCTTGCCGTTTTTGGCACAACCTTTTTGATCTTTTGGTCCTCGATGCTGTTCAACTTTGTACTCGTTTCGGCTTTCAAACTTTTGTATCTGTGCGTCACACATAGGTCTTGTGTGGACAAAATACACTTCTGGCGTATTAAAATTTTTAACTTGTTGGCTGTTGTTCGTGTGATTCTTTGTCAATTGTGTTCTCCAATTTATTTATATTGTAGTCCTGTGTTGTCATTTTGATGTTATGTTTCACATGGCCATAAAAGTGCGAGGTTTGGCATGCCACAAAACCAGGTTCAACCCACCATTGTTTCCTTTAAAAATGCCCTGTACCAAGTCAGGAATATGGTCATTGTTATATTATAGTTCGTTTCTGTGTGTATTACATTTTAACGTTGTGTCGTTTGTTTTCTCTTATTTTTGAGTGTAAATTCACATTGCGATAAGACGTGTCACGGTACTTGTCTATCCCAAATTCATGTATTTGGTTTTGATGTTATATATATTATTCTCGTGGGATTTTGTCTATGTGTGTTACATTTTAGTGTTTATGTCGTTGTTCTCCTCTTATATTTAATGCGTTTCCCTCGGTTTTAGTTTGTTATCCCGATCTTGTTTTTTGTCCATGGATTTATGAGTTTTGAACAGCGGTATACTACTGTTGCCTTATTTAGTACATGCATTTTTAAATGTAGAAAATGATTGATTGCTTTCGGACAATGTTATCATTTTAGAATTCATAAAACAATGACAAAAATCAACTAAAAAGTTTCACCCTAACGAAAGTAGTATCTGTTTTTTTTACTTAATAAATGTAAAATTTTGAATATGCAATTATTTAAATACGTGTCATAGCATGCCTCATATTTACATAATTAGTCATGTAATATGGTTTGTGTATCCAGGGTACCATGACAAACTGTGAAACCTTCGTTTACGACCAAAATTTGTCACCGTGCGTTTTCTTCTAACAAGACGCGTCATGTTTAGGTTAACTCGGAAGTAAATCAAAGTTAAAGGTCCGTTTATCATATTACTCTTCGGACATTTTGAAGTTATCGCCAAATTAACGTGGCGTTTACATGAAGGGAACGCGAATGAACGCCGCGTTAACTTTTCCGCCTGTTTACATGTAATGTTAAAACTGTATGATATTAAATTAGTTTTGCTATACTGATAAAGAAAATAAATATTCATACTAATAAAAACTATCTTCAAAGATATAATTACTGTGATGAATTGTTATCTTTTAGAATAAACCATTTCAAAGGATGGATCAGTTTACGGGGATGGTATCTGAATTTTCGAGCCCGGTAAACAACATCTGCGTTAGAACGTGCTATACCACTTGAAAGAAGTTTCTACCAGGACTAGCTAAACTTCCAAACAGAATATTTATATCTATGGAAGAAGTTAGTAAAAATTTAAAGTTGTCCAAGGTAACGAAATTCCAGTGATAAAAAGATTTCTTGGATATGAGAAGTGGTATGATTGCCAATGAGACAATTCTCTATCCAAATCACAAATTATAAATCATAGGTCAAAATAGTGTCTTCATACTTGCATTTATATTCAAAAGGTAACTACGGAATGGGGAAGGCAAACACCGTAGGATAATGCCAAAGGAACATCAGTTTCCAAACGGGAACATAAACAATAGGGAATGAAAAAATCGTCCCTATTGTCGTAAATGTTTGTGAGATGCCCCCAAGGTAAAACTGAAATATCTAAATCCAGGAAAGGACAGTTGTTACCGCATGTATTTAATTTTCTAATGTTAAGTAAGTTCCTTTGTCTACATTTCGGGGGAATATTTCGTAAATTCTTGATTATATAACGAAAAAACAAAATACTAAGAGAACGTTAAGTGTTGTTGAATTTATTCTTAAAATTCAATTTTTGTATCAGATTATCCCAATCCCCCTGCAAAAGAACATGAACACCAAAGCTTAAAGCAGAATATAGGATCGAATGCAAGTATTCTCATTAATTTTAAAACGATAGAGAAAACAAATAATGCTCAGAATATCAAGACCTACTTATCATTTTGAACAAATTTTCCGACGACCCTTTATTGGATCAGTTGCCCATAAATGATGATAATCGACATCAATTTTAAATCTTGACAGCAATCTCTTTCTTGAAAACCTCAAAAGATAAAATGTAAGTAACTGAAAGTAGCTACTGGACTCTCTTTAAATATTATGATCATATCGCGAAAGACGAAGTTTACCCATTTTTGAAACAAAAACAAAAGAAAAAGAAAAAAAACATAATAGGAGAAAGAGTTAATCGCCAACTTTAGCAAATTATAATTGCCTTTATAGACACATAATGAAAAACGAAAACTTAGATGAAATGAAATCATCAATCGACTTCTAATAGGAATTGTTTCTCCTAAAATCAAAATTTTAACGTATTTTAATTGTAATATATGAGTAAAAATAATCAATGAAAAATTCAAGATTGGACATCACATTGACTTTAAAATTAATGATTACTCTGTCTTTATTTTAAGGGCAGAATACCGTGAACATAACCAGCCCCTTTCAGCTTCATGTTTATACACATATGGCATTGCTAGAATAATAATATGCAAAGGGATAAAAAGTACGCATTATTAAAGTGCAACCTTCTGATCAAATACGTATTTCATGGAATACACATCAAAGATACCATCACACTAAAAATTCTTAAGTAAGATTATTGGAGATAAAATGAGATTCTGAAATAAACACACATTTTAACGAATGTGATAACAAAACCAGGCCAAAGTAAGCGAAAAACAAAAAGTCAAGATAAGTTTAAATCTTCCAGACGGACATTTAAATCTTTCAATCATACCATCCACCAAGTACAGATGATCATTTGCTTTCAGTATATGATACAAATACAAATACAAACCCCAAAATAACATTGACCAATAAACCATGTAAATGAAGTCAGGGTCATTTGAAACCTTCAAGACGTGTATGTTCACGTCACAATCGTCATGCATATTTCAATAGACATTTGACAAATATAAACTTCGAAACATAAAACATATTGATACAAAGTATGAAGCAAGCATTTTGGTCTATGACCTTCTGATCCATGAAATATGAAGCTGTATATCAATAGTTAACGTCATCGTCGTCACTGACGTCGTGACAGCCGCTGGATAAGTATTTCTTTGTCTTGTTTCCTCTGAAGTATGATTGACGACAATATTTTTTTTTGTACCAGGTTTACTCAAGCTGTTAGGATATTTTCCTTAAAAATCAAACTTTCTCGGACTTCCCTCGCGGCTTTAACAGAAGAATTTTAAAAACCTAAAATGTGGGAAAATGACGATAATTAAATGTTTGAAGTAGGTCGAGCTATACAGTATGTGCTTGGATACACTTGTTTAATATTTAGCCTTTATTTTGTGTATAAAATGTTTCGTTGTCAATATAATGGAATTTGATGCGATTATCATACAAGTGAGAGGTTTAGCGCTATTAAAAGAGGTTCAATCCTTCATTTTCTACATAAATAAATGTCTGTACCAAGTCAGGAATATGACAGTTGTTGACGATTCGTTTGGTGTGTTTTATCTTTTGATTTTGCCATTTATCATGTTTATTAGGGACTTTCCGTTTTTAACTTTCCTCGGATTTCAGTATTTTTGTGATTTTACTTTCCTATATAATGAATAGAATGATACTTAAATTGTTAAAACCATGAATTTGACAAACAATGTAATTGTCTATTTGTTGTTTTCAAAAAATAAAACTTCCTCATTGAAGTGCTGGTCTATCCTGTACTCAATCCGGTGATTTTGTTCAACTAAAACATAAAATTAGATATTTCCTGATATCTTCGACAAAGTGTGGATTAAAAATGTTGAAATTATTTTTTTTCTGTACTGTACTGTATAATATGGGTAGCATTGTAAAGACCTTAACTTACGGTGATAAGGGTGTATGTAAGGACGACGGTGGGTATGTAATTAAGAACTTGTATCGTAATATAGGATATCATAAACGTTATTATTTTCAGTTTCATTTTTATGTAGAAATAAGTTCTACTGTAGTGTGTATTCATAAATGTGATTTTAACACAGAGGCAAAACATATAAGATCAATTTCATTAATCTCAGAAAAAGCTTTTATTGTGATGTCTCTTATATTGTTATAATTTTCGCAATGATAACACATCGTAATTTCCGTGTTTGATGAAAACTATTTGATTTCTAACTAGTATTTCTCTTAAAACAAAATGTTCATGTATATCTATATATATTAACATAATCTAAAAATATAAACCAACATTTGTAAATATTACGGTCTGTGATAACAAATTAATATCCCAAAACATTAAAACATACATCGGTCTCAGTGGTCTTCAAAATTAATCATTGAAAAATTAATACTTGAAATTTTGAATAACTATCATGCATTTCTCATGTTTCTGTTAATACAAACATGGCTTTGCAAGTAATAGATTTCTTGTAAACATTACCACTCATTAACCATTTATCTAATAGCAATACTTCAAATTGATACTTTGCGCGATATTTCCTTTGTACACATATACGATATATATTTGTTTTTATTATCTGTGATGACTTACATAATTGTGTCAGATTCAATAAATGGAAACGTTGTTCATGAAGCTTTAATTTCTTATCAGTTTTTTTTATTGTTGTTGTCATAAAAAAATCAAAGCATCAAAATCAGTGCTAATTATGTTAATAAATGATTCTTTTAACTGTCTGAACTTTCTATAAAGTAATAAGAATTACCTGGTATTCGTACATTCATTTAAATGTAATTGCACTTTATACGATGCTATCTAAACTTCTCCCGAGTTCTCAAAATGGAGAATATCCTACCTTTTTACGACTTAGATAATGTGAGAAACAATGGCGATGAGAAATGAGACATTTACTGTTCAACAATATGTAAATAAGAAGAAACCTCATCATTTGGAGTGAAAGTAATTCCAACAACAAAATGACGTGCGCTTTTGTAAAATGCAGATTCTATATTGTCGTGCTTATTGCATAAAAAAAGTATTATCATAGATTTTAAGTTTCTGAGCTACTGTTTTAAATAAATAAACCATTTTATAGGTGCTATAAGGAGAAACATTGGTTTTTTTTTTAACTATTGAATCATTGACAGAATTTCGAAATAAGAGAGCGCTTATACAATACATAAACAATAATTATAATTTTTTTTTTAAATGTGGTTACCGAACTACTTTTGTTCATTGAAAATAAATACGTTAATTGCCTTAATATAAGTAGATCAATGCTCCTGGATATTTACATTTCATAATGATAATAAAAAAATCTGTATTATCCAAAAAAACTTAAAAGAAACATAATAAGATTCATATGACGGTATACGAAAACTATAATCATATATATAATAATACAAGAACTGTAGTTTATATATAACTAAATGAAACTTTGAGTACACCAAAAATCATGTTTCCCCTTCATCTAAAAAAGTTATCCAAATAAAGAAAAGGCATACATAACATATCAAATACTAAAGATTTAATGTACTGAAAAAAACCAAGATACATGTTATTTTATTGTAAATAGCTTAGAATATCGACTTACTTTATCAATCTTTTAAATAAAGGTGTCTGGTGTACTGGCAAACACTCGGTGCGTTTAAAATGTTTTTTGGTGGAAGTATTATGTACGACTAAGTGGTGGAGATTTTTACAACATTTGATATATTTGACAATTTGAAACAATAATGGGAAATGCATGAATCTGATGAAAACAATCGATTGTTTAAATGTTTACCGTCAAAAGGTCTTATTATGACAATTATTAATACAATATAGCTAAAGGGTGAGTATGCGATGTTTTTTTAATTAGCGAAACGAAGGAGAGAGAGGTAAAGGGGTTTTGCAAAAGGTCTGATCACGGCGGGCAATACCAGCTGCATGATATAAGGTTGAAGGGTTGGGATCTGTGGACATTTTGAGATATCTAACAATTATATGAAAGGGTGGAGAATGAACAAGCCAAGCCTCAGATTGATTGAAACGGCCTTGTCATGGAAAGCAAACATATATGTCATTTTGATGTGAACACATAGACTATTAGCCCTTGAAACCCAAAGGTCAAGTTAAGAAGTCATATTCAAAGGTGCATATCCCATGAGGTGCTACAACCATTTGTTGCATGAACCCCCTTAGGGGTTCATGTTTATATATTGGCGATTGTTTTATGTGTCTATGTGTAACTCGTTATCTGTCGGCCGGAAGTCAGAATAAATCTTGGAACGTCTCGAAAGTTTTCGGTCATTTATACAGGTCTTTACAGGTTGTTATCTACGTGTTTGATATGGTCCCTTGATGGCTAGGCTACCACGTGACATTGTAACAATCAACGTAAATTCGAAAGATAAACAATAAGACTATTAAAGTGTTTATTCAAATATAAGAACCAATTTGCTTTTTCACAAAATATGTGTTTTTGATAATGTAAATTTTATAAGCGCTTTGATTTCTAAAAAAGTATAATGACGACACAATTATGTTTGTTTTAAAACGACCACTGTACTCTGTGTGTATCTAGGTCAATTATAACGTGGTATTGTCTTTTGTCTCGATATATATATATAATATGTAAACTAATTATGTTTGAAGATTTAACCACGGGATATTGTTTATTTTCATCATAGACTTACGGGAGAGAACATTTTGGTAAAAACATTAATATTAGATCGGAAAACAAAAAGATGATATAAATCTTCAAAAGTATTTAATTTAATTAATTCAACCCTCAGATTCAATCGGAATCAAAGAAATATATACAAAAAATATGCTGTATTTATTTGTCTGAAGAAACTAACAATGATTCATACAAAATGTACTTCGGTCAACGCTTTTTCACCCCAATAAATTTACAAAAAGAAGCATTCAATTCTTAAATAAAAAATGTTGATAAACAAGTTATATTTCTACTTTAATTATTTCATAACATTTTAGTAAGGTTTTATGAGTAATTGTTATTTATTTTTTTGTATTGTAATATATCCATAAAACGGAAAGTGAGATAAATTAGTTAAATATTTAAATTTTAAACGGTCGTGAATAAAAATACTTGTGTGTTTTCAATTCACAAAGCATGATTTTAAATCCTTGCAGCTCACAACAACCATAATTATTATTATAATGATTTACAATAATCACAACAAAATTTAATTACTACAATAATGTTGATTATGATATACTGTTTTAGTATGGATTTAGAAGTATTTGCTTATATTTTGTATAGTAATATATTCAAATAGTGGAATGTTAGAATTTGAAAAAGATTCATTCGATAAATAAAATGTCAATCCGTGAATACTTGACGTTCGTGTTTATTGATATTATATATATTTAACAAAATTTGAAAAAAAATACTAACAGGAACGTTTGTTTATTATAAAATTTCAATTCAATTTTTATTTGTTTGTTTTAATAGTTTAACCTTATAGCATCTACTTATTTGTACTATGGTACGGTTTTGAAAATTGTTTTCATTGTGCTGACCAACTATCCTACACGTCTTGGTTCATTCACATTATAGATAACATTTGAAAAGCACACTATCGGTTTGCGTTCTCGAAAATTCCGGATAAAATGTAAATGAATCCGGAGTCAAAACATTAATGTAGGCCGTTTGACATTCGAATTCAACTATTAGATTAATATATGTGATGACGCAAATGCTTATTCTTTTTCTGAGTATCAGTGCGTATGCTTTCTATTTACTATTTCGTTTGCTAAAATACTGCTTGCATGCAATAATATCAAATTCACTCGTGAAAGCGCATATCCAAATTCAGGACACGGCAGAAAGAGCTTTACATGTGACTTTCAAGCACGGTCATCATTACTAACGGTATTCTGACCTCGAGTTGTTTCTCTTATGTTTCTTTTTTGAGTCACTGTCCTATTATAAACTTTGACCTTTTTCGAAAAGCTAAGGATTGTCTACCAAAGGAATAGCTTCCTTAACTTTGTAATTTATTTAGCCTTTTAACTTTTTTCATTCGAGCGTAACTGATGCTTTTTTTTTTGTAGACTTAACTCGTGTCTGGCATACATCATTTTAATTCTGGTATCTTTTTATATCTACATACCTTTTTATATAAGTTGATTATTTTTATTGAAAGTATGTACATGTATTCATAAACTTCTGAATTAAGAAATTCTTCGGCAAAAACCGAGTTTCCCTGTAGAATGTTTGAATTGATTTAAGTAAAATCAGGAAATCCTTAAAATTTGAGATTTTTTATGTGACCAAAATAAATCTCTTCATAAGAGGTTCATATCAATTGCATGCCACAGGTTTCAACGCATACAACATCTACCATGAGTAAAGACAGCTCCAAATACGAGTTGAGAATATAAAGGCATTCATGTAGGAAACAAAATATAAAGATATGATAGATAAAATAAATGCATCCAGAATTCCAGATTATTAAGCAAACTGAGTACATAAATTTTTATTGCGAATAGTTTGTGCAATTTGCATAAGTCATCCGGTTTGTAGAAACTACGATTTGCCAAATGGTAATTTCATGCTTGATCACAGCTGAAGATTGACCAGTCAGATAATTAGATTGCGTTTATCTATCTGAATACTGGAGTTGAAGCGGTGGCAAATCCTCGGGTTTTACCATATATAGGTACACAAACTTAAAACTCAATTCATTTTTGTTAAATCATATAAATTTAATTTGAGATCGTTTTTTTTTCAAATCTCCTTATCATATTAGACATGTGTTTAAAAAATCTTTGTGATATCTTTTGCCGTTTTGGTTATAAATTGGAATTAAAAAGTGTATTTTCCCATAGTGTTTGAGGCAAAGTCTCGATAATTTCACCTCCTGGAAATTTTAAGTGCCAGCATGTTCAAAAATATGTTATCGGAAAAATTATGTACATTCCCAAGTAATAAATAAAATAGTCGAGCTTTAAAATACCTATCCAAATAGTAGCTGTAAATATACACTTTCAACTGGCTTCTTCTATTCACAGTCAATTATTTCAACACAAATTCAGCAACAATCATTTGGTGACCCAGCAGTCAGCGGTCTTAGGTTCATGTATTGCTTTTCTTTTTTTAAAGAAAGCAACTTGTTTTTGATACATCGTATGGATTATAATAGTCAGAAATTGTTTTGAGGTATTGACGTATTTCATTTGAAATACGAAAGCAATACGTACTTATTAAATACAGCCACTGATAAAGATTAGCCCTGTCCGTGGCTTACAAAACCAATACTAAAAAAAATGAAAACAACACGTTTAATAATTTATTGCGTCCGAAGCGCTTTTCTGGATTTACTTTCATCAGGAACGCTCAAATCCAAACATTTGAAATCCGAAGATGTATAAGTACCGAAACTGATGAAGAGCTTTATGTCAAAAATGCCTAAAATAAATAGCCAAATCCATCGAAAGTCAACTTCGCCTGAGGGAGTTGAAACTTTAGTTTCTAAATAATTTAAAAATTTATTAACGGACAATTTTGTAAAGTTTGTTAAATCATGTCAGTACCTAAATACTAACATGGTCTAGATCTTTCTTCCTAAATATCAAACAGCCTTTAACAGCATTTGATGGCAAGTACTTTAATAGATGTTTTCTAACCGCAGTGATATTGTTGGCTTTTTTCAAAACTACCTCTACCCTTTTTTATTGGGAAAATATGCGTAATTTTCATCAAATTGGGAAATTTAGAATAAACCATAAATTTGACTGAAACTTCAATTTACAGACCCCTTTCAAGAGTCAAACCCTGCTTTGAAATAAGACCCCTTTTTGTCAGTGATGATACATTAATAGACCCTCAAATCTGCTCATATAGTAATGTTAGGCATGACAATGTATAAATGAGTATTTTTCAGTTTGAATTCATGCATAATTACTACTGAGACTGTACTGTTTGGGGAAAAGTTGTCTTTTTGGGAATAATTTTAAGCAATTTTTTTTTAAATTGGGATTCTTTTTCAGGGGAAAAAGCCTTTATTCTCCATTAATTTAAGGCAAACAATATCACTGTAACCAGAGTTTCTGACTTCCTATTAATGATAAACATACATGCACTGCTTTTTTTTCAGAGTTTCTGACTTCCTATTAATGATAAACATACATGCACTGCTTTTTTTTTTTTAGAAATCTTGTATGTTGCTATGACCATACGCTATTCGATGGGAAATGTGTTGGTACGTATCACTTCATTTGTGTGTAACAAAAATGATTTTTAGGAGTGGGTAATCATTTTCTGTCATAGCCAACTGTGCATGTCGTCAATCAAAGTAATGTGAATATGATACGGTATTAAATTAAATGGTTTGCGTCTTTTGACGTTATTATATAAACGTTCTTACATTAAGACCATACACCATAAAGTGTCTAAACAAGTATTATACGATAAAAAAAAAATATGCAATCCTTTTTTGTAATTTAATTTTAATCTACTAGAATAGTATTCCTACGAGGAAGCAAGCCGCGATTTCAAGTGAAGTAAAAGAACATATAACATGTCCGGTTATAGATATATAGAAAATTTGAAAAAATGTATATAAATATAGAAAACTGTAAAGCTTACACTTATAAATATTATTATTTTATTTAGATTTCCATATCTAAATGTGATTGTTATGCATTAACGGCCAAACTTTATGAACTATCGCTTTTAAAAAAAGTATTTTCTGGACAATTATGAACCTGTATGAATAGTATTTTGTATTGTATAGGATGCACAATTGGGTTCAGATTTAAAGATGGTTCATGCATGCCTTGTAAGACAAACCAGTATGGCAAATTATGTTTACGGCAATGTGTCTGTGCATTTCATCAAAGGTACGTTTCTTTTATTTCACATCAACTATTTTGTATTCTTTTATTATCAAATTATATATTTTACACATCAGTGCTTTAGTCATTGGACATTAAGCACTCAACAATCAAATCAATCAATTATGAATATAGCTAACTGTAAAACCAGCTTTAACCCCATGTTTTGTTAAAAAAAAAGCACATGCTTGTACAAATTCAGGAATTTGACATTTGTTTCCGTTCGTTTTGTTTGTTTTTAAAAACACTCAAGCATTTGATTTTGTCAGTTTTTATGCACTTCTACCTTTCTAAATTTCACTTTTTAACTGTAATACATGAATAATTAATTGCATTAAATGAATAGACAAAAGCTAGAGTAATCAACGTTAAGATGTTAAAATAATATAGCCCATATAAGTTTAGTTTGTTCTTTATTTTTGGATGGTCTTGTTTGTTGAAATTTATAAAAACAAAACGTATATGAATATAAAAACAATAGATCATAAATAGTTTACAACGGTACTAGGCTTATAATGTGATACATCAGACGCGCGTTGACTACATAAGACTCATCAGTGACGCTCAGATCAAAATAGTTATAAAGCCAAACAAGTAGTAAGTTGAAGAGCAGTGAGAACCCAAAATTCCAGAAAGTTGTGCCAAATACGATAAAGGTATAATATATGCATGGGATAAGAAAATCGCATCTCCTCGAGCTCCTTCCACAATAAATTAATCATCATGCCCTTGTGTCCTTTAGGTACCATGCATAGTCGCATTTGTCATCCTCACATATAATTATTCAGTTTGGTTTATTTTGGGAGGAAAACGAAAATAAAGGCGTCCGGATATGGTTTCCGTCATCGGACGGACTTTTAAGTCATGATAGACAAGACTTCCTATTGGCCCCACTTCAGAATCTATTGATATTTCTTTCAATTGATCTCTATGATATGGAGCTTATAAAGCACCAACAAATGTATAGTTATCTCTTGTGGTTTTCTTGTTATGACGTCGTAAAAATGGTAGGCCGACTAAGCTTTAATGATCAGATTTTTACGTATTTTATCCTTTTTTTATGTATTGTGTACATTTTACAATAGATTACATCTTAAATAATCAACGTGAATACATTATTACTAGTGAGCCATTGTATTAATACAATGAAGAACAAAATTGATATAAAGTTTAACTATTTAATATCAGTAAAATATTTGCTATGGTAACAGCAAGTTAACATTCGTTCTATGTATGACCAAATTATAGAAATTTTTCACCAGAGAAAATCTACAGTTATTGTTTGTATAAAAAGAAGATGTAGTATGATTGTCATTAAGACAACTGACCACAAGAGACCAAAATAACACAGACATTAACAATTATAGGTCACCAAACGACCTTCAACAATGAGCAAAGCCCGTACCACATAGCTATAAAAGGCCCCGATATGACAATGTAAAACAATTCAAACGAGAAAACTAGTATACATATAATATATAAATAAAGATCGCAATTTCATAAACTATACATTTCAACAATTACCTGCTCAACCTTAATAAAACTGAAATATTGTTAGCACTTGTTGTTAAGGTGTCTTTACAATATCATGATAATGTGAATTTAAACGACAAATGTAAAAAATTACGAAACGATAAAAAAAACCCAATTGATATTGATGAGATTCGAACGTACGCCATCATGTGCAAGGCGCAGCGTGTAGGCGATGTGAACCACATTGACACAGCAACTCTTTATTGTTAGTAACTCATATTAATCATTTTGATTCATAAACGGTAGAAACAATTTTTTTTTCCATTTCGTTACTTCTTATTCAAATTAATTGTTTATATCAATGATATGGCCATTTCATCATTGTTGATTATGTCATGGTCTAAATTATATTTGTTTTACCAAACAGACGTTAATAGTGCAAAATGGAAACTGAAATTTTCGTCTGGGGCGTGTTTTATTGGTCTCTTCTGCACATCTCCAGAATGTCTTCTGGCGAAGAGTAAAATGAAAATTAATTTTTATTTAACGTCGAATATAGCAGATTTTTGTTATGTTGGATGAAATAAATTAAGTTTTCGATAACTTTTTTTTTAGAAAATTAAGATACGTCCTGTAGACATGAATGACTGTAAAAGTGTGCTCTGTTCGTTACAATTTTTTTTGTGCTTTCCTATATCTTAATTTTTCTAAACAAACCAGGCTTAATCTCCCGCTATTTGATTTTTAAGAATAATCTTAAACTGCACGAAAAATCGTCAATGTTTGTCTGGAATATGACTGATCGAAAAGTACATCTCAGTCTATACATTTTTTTTAAAAGTAACTGAACTGGATTTATTTTTTGTATAAAGCTAAGATATCTGGAAGTTATAAAATAAATTATATCAATGATATGGACTAAAAATCGTTTTTATATGGTGCTCCTTGAAGAACATCTTCTGGTCCTAACTATCATTTCTAATGCACAATTTTGATGGTCAAAACCTTCGGACTACCATCAAGTTTTTCTACAACCTTCATTGTATATGGATCTATATGTAAGTATAGGCCTACAAGGTATAGAAATAAATAAATCAGTTGGTTGTGTACTGATTGAAACTTCATTCTGAGAGAACAAGATTTTTCTCAGTACTAGTTGCAAATAGTTTTGAACACACTTCCAGTAATTGCAAATACTCTTAGTTCAATACTCTATTGTCTTAATTCTAGTTTTCTGTTTTTTTTTTGTGTTTGTCTCGTACCGATGTTTTGAGTTAGTCTAATTGTAACTGATTTGTGCAGGTTGTTTTTATATTGTACTGCTACGCTACTGTTTCAGCTTCGGGGAGGATTGAGCGCTCACAAACATGCTGTTGTGCTGTTAAACCACTGTACTAGGTTAAGGGATGGTTGGGATCCGCGGCTTACATGCTTATCCCCGCCAAATTATGTATGTAAAAAAAATATATGCTTGTCCCAAGTCAGGAGCCTGCAAGTCAGTGGTTGTTGTTTGTTGCTGTGTTACTTACTTGATTTTCGTTCATTATTTTGTACATTATTTTTTAATTAGGCTGTTAGTTTTCTTCTAGTGATTTCGGGGCCTTTTATATCTGAGTATGTGAAATGTTGTCTCTTTGACACATTCCCCATGTCCTTTCTCAATTTTCTTATGCTTATTGTTGAAGAGTATATGGTGATCTTTGGCTGCTAATTTCTGCGTCATTTAGTCTCTTGTGAGAAATTGTCTCATTGGCAATCATACCACATCTTCGTTTTAATATTAACCCATGCCATATTCTTTATGAACCTGTTCCAAGTCAGGAGCCTGCAGTTTAATGGTTGTCGTTGGTTCATGTCTCAACTCCTTTTTGATATTTTTTAAATTGATTTGTTATGTATAATTAAACTGTTAGTTTATTTGTTTAAATTGTTTCACACTTTCCATGGACTTTTATAAACGGCTTAACAGTATCGGATTTTGTCATTATTGAAGGTCTTGCGTTTGCCTGTAATTGCCTACATCCACTTCATATTTGAACTCCGGTGGATAGTTGCCATATACTCAATAATCACACATCTCTTCGTTTTTACTTTATATATATATATCTGACGTTTAATCTCGTGCTTCCTGAATATGCATGAAATATGTGTCACTGTGCGTTAAAAATTAGCATCAATTTAAAGTTGTGTTAAATAAGAGAAAACCATCTGATATTTAATAACTTCGGTTGAAGTTGTCGGACAGGAGTATTTCGTATATGAATATGGTTTCCTGCTAAGAGTTGAAAAATAGGCATGTTTAGCGACATATTAAAATGATCAATAATGCCCTCTTTCCTTCTTCATTCCTCATCTAATGATTTAAACTGACCACTAGCCAAATCATGAGTGTTGAAAATAGAGTTTAACACCAATAAATCAAAGTCCCTTCCCTAGAATTTCAAATAGTTTGCCCTTAACTGTTATTGTCCGTGTAGTTCTTATATATTCATCTAGCTTATCATCCTACAGAGATGTCCTACTAAGTCTGTTGTACCATAAAAACATGTATAACACAGCTCACATTCTAATATCTACATTCATAATAACATTGAGAAAGGAAATGGGGAATGTGTCAAAGCGACAACAACCAGACCATAGAGCAGACATCAATCGAAGGCTAATAATCTAGTATAATATAAGAGCATAGACCTTAAGCACGGGGAGGCACTCTATTTATAATAATTTTCACAAGTACTTGGGGTCCATGGGTACAGGACAATTATTTTCGCGTTTTTTTTTAACTATGATCATGTACATGTATATACATAAAATAAAGTTTATTTGTAGTCCAGTCAATCTAGCATAAATTTTACCCGAACGTTAAAGTAATTGCAACAGAAGATTTTAAGTTTTAATCTTTAGCATTATACCCCAAATATACATAGGAAAAAAGTCCTATAAAAACTTACTTACGGAAGACTAAAAAAAATCACGATTAAAATTCCTATGGAGATTTGCATTGAAAAGGGAGATAACTGCAAAAAAGCCAGAAATATCAATAAAAATTGATACAAAATTATAACTTTACCGCTTCTATTCAACAGAATGTATTGATTCTTGATATTTTAGCCGTCTTCAGAGTACAATCTAGATTTTGTAATTCATTAGTTGACCATTTATTGAATTTTTCAACATGTCAAGGTAAAGAATCCCGAATTTAATAAAAATAATTATTCCTCTTTTTCTGGTTTAAAGTTTCTTTAAACAAGGTAGATGCTAAACAAATATAATAATCAGATACAAACAATACCAAATTTTCACATTATTTTTTCAAAATGGTCACAAAGCCACAAATTTGCAATTTCTTTCATGAAAAATGCACCCCCCAAAAAAATACCCATAATACGGTTTTGTACATTTCATGAGCAAAAGATTATATAATATTGTCAAACACGAAATTATAAGCCCATCAAAGTATCATACTTTACATAAATTTTAAGAAAATCAACCAAAAACTTACAAAAAAAGAGTCATTTTTGCAGAGTTATATCTCCTCTTCCAATGTTAATTTCCATAGGGAAAAAAAGATGATTTTGAGTTTTCCTCAAGTTAGATTTTATGGGACTTTTTTCTATGTATATTTAGGGGTTAATGCTATAGATTAGAACTAAAACATTTTATGTTGCAATTAGTTTGAGGTTAAAACTTAGTTTGACTGGACTATTGCTATTCATTATCAATTCCAAGTTAACTATCAACGGCGGTCACTGATATATTATACAAAGACTACCAATTCAATGTTTACTATCCACGGCGGTCACTGATGTGTATATATATATAAAAAGACTCTTTACATAGTACATTGCATATATAAATATAGCAGTGACCGTCCGCCGTGGATAGTAAACTTGGAACTGATAACAAATATTCTTTATTTATAGTATATATGTATGTTCATATTATACAAATAAACCACATGAAAATAAAGTAAAAATAAACAGTAAAAATAAAAATAAAGGTCTTAGAAAAAAGGGGGAGGACTAAAAAAATGTTCCTGTCCCTATGACGTTTGATACTTTTTCATGAAATTCTCCAGTCATAATGTTTTATAAAAATGCATCCTACAACAATTTACATACTTTCAACCACGTTCTAAATGCCCGCGGGTTTGTTCTAGTATCTTATTATCCTACATTGTAAAGAGTAGGGATGACTGCATTATACAAACAATCAATTATTTGGTTACATTATTTACAAGGATGACTATTATAAAAAAAAAAAAAAAAGCACAAATCAATAAGGCTTAAACACAACACTGATAAAACAAAATTATTTTAAATTAAAAAAATTTGCAATTTTAATGTAACGCTGACTAAGTGAAAAAAAAAATCGATTGACATAACCTTTAAGAAAATGTCGAGATTTCTATTAAAAATCATTACAAAGGCATGCTATATACTACAACTGATTTTCTATTTAAATACGATGTTCCAAACATCAATATACACTGTATATACAGTTGGGTGCAGACCAAGCATTACATGTAGACGGGCCGAAAAAGTTAACGCGGCGTTTACTCGCGTGCACTTCATGTAAACGCCGCGTTAACTGTGCGTTAACTCCGAAATTGCAGTAGACATTAAAAGTAAACGAGCGTTTACTTTCGCGTTTACCTCCGCGTTAACGCAAAAACGGCGAGTCTTCTAATTTTGTAAAGAGTAAACGGGCGTTTACTTTTCCGTTTACCTCCGCGTTAACGTGGAAAAAGGCGCGTCTTCTATTTTGTAATAAGTAAACGCGCGTTTATTGTTTGTAGTAAACGGCCGTTAACGCAGATTGTCATCGTAACTTGGATACACTGACCTAAAATATGAAATGATAAGGAACATCAAAATTAATTGACCAACTGGTCATTTCTGCTTGACATATTGACGATTACAGTTATTTTAAAATGTCACACATTTGTATTTAATTGAACAATAATTATAGTAAATTTCTTGTTCTTCGCAAATAATAGAAGTATGTTTATTCAAATACATGTAATTTAATCCTCACCAAAATCAAACAGTTTTCTCATCTTAGACAGACTGACTCGTAAAACAAAACTTTTTGATATCATTCACCACAACTGACAATATTTACCTCTTAACAAGTTATCTTATTCTATATAGAAGTAATTCAGTTATATTTTTATGCCATAATTGACCATATAAAACAATTGACAGCAATTTTTGTACCAGCCTGACGGCGATGACCTCTTTTTATTTAAAATATTGAATAGTAAACAAAATTCAGTAGTTTTCATACATCAGACTAACTCGTAATATATAATTATTATTAGGTAGCAATATTTGAATATTATGACTAAAAAATTTTGTTCGCATCAATTTAGATTGCCAGCATGTACTTTTTTATTCAAAATATTGAATCGTAAAAAAAAATCAGTAGTTTTTATACCTCAGACTTACTCATGTAATAAAATAATTTGTCCGCAACAACAAAAACTGACCATATAAGCATTTTAATATGTAAATCTATATAGCTGCATAGTAAATTAGTTATATTTTCATACATTTTTGTAAGGATTGATTGAATAAGAAAATAGGTAGCAATATTTGAATATTATGACTAAAAAAGTTTGTTCGCATCTATTTAGAGTGCCACCATGTCCTTTTATATTCAAAATATTGAATCGTAAACAAAATTCAGTAGTTTTCATACCTCAGACTGACTCATATAATAAAATTATTTGTCTGCAACAACCAAAACTGACCATATAAGCATTCTAGTATGTAAATCTATATAGCCGCATAGTAAATGAGTTATATTTTCATGTAAGGATTGATTGTATAATAAAATAGGTAGCAATATTTGAAAATTATGACTAAAAAATTTTGTTAGCATCAATTTAGAGTGCCAGCATGTCCTTTTTTTATTTAAAATATTGAATCGTAAACAAAATTCAGTAGTTTTCATACCTCAGACTGACTCATATAATAAAATTATTTGTCCGCAACAACCAAAACTGACCATATAAGCATTTAATAATGTAAATCTATATAGCCGCATAGTAAATGAGTTATATTTTCAAGTAAGGATTTATTGTATAAGAAAATAGGTAGCAATATTTGAATATTATGACTAAAAAAATTTGTTCGCATCAATTTAGAGTGCCAGCATGTCCTTTTTTATTCAAAATATTGAAGCGTAAACAAAATTCAGTAGTTTTCAAACCTCAGACTGACTCATATAATAAAAATATTTGTCCGCAACAACCAAAACTGACCATATAAGCATTCTAGTATGTAAATCTATATAGCCGCATAGTAAATGAGTTATATTTTCAAGTAAGGATTGATTGTATAATAAAAAAGGTAGTAATATTTGAATATTATGATTAAAAAAAATTTGTTCGCATCAATTTAGAGTGCCAGCATGTCCTTTTTTTTATTTAAAATATTGAATCGTAAACAAAATTCAGTAGTTTTCATACCTCAGACTGACTCATATAATAAAATTATTTGTCCGCAACATCCAAAACTGACCATATAAGCATTTTATTATGTAAATCTATATAGCCGCATAGTAAATGAGTTATATTTTCATGTAAGGATTGATTGTATAAGAAAATAGG
This sequence comes from Mytilus edulis, assembly GCA_019925275.1. Classification (NCBI taxonomy): domain Eukaryota; kingdom Metazoa; phylum Mollusca; class Bivalvia; order Mytilida; family Mytilidae; genus Mytilus; species Mytilus edulis. Next base: position 61,794,636 of record CM034360.1, on the reverse strand, counting down.
TAGCAATATTTGAATATTATGACTAAAAAATTTTGTTCGCATCAATTTAGAGTGCCAGCATGTACTTTTTTTATTCAAAATATTGAATCGTAAACAAAATTCAGTAGTTTTCATACCTCAGACTGACTCATATAATAAAATTATTTGTCTGCAACAACCAAAACTGACCATATAAGCATTCTAGTATGTAAATCTATATAGCTGCATAGTAAATGAGTTATATTTTCATGTAAGGATTGATTGTATAAGAAAATAGGTAGCAATATTTGAATATTATGATTAAAAAATTGTGTTCGCATCAATTTAGAGTGCCAGCATGTCCTTTTTTATTCAAAATATTGAAGCGTAAACAAAATTCAGTAGTTTTCAAACCTCAGACTGACTCATATAATAAAAATATTTGTCCGCAACAACCAAAACTGACCATATAAGCATTCTAGTATGTAAATCTATATAGCCACAGAGTAAATGAGCTATATTTTCATGTAAGGATTGATTGTATAAAAAAATAGGTAGCAATATTTGAACATTATGATTACAAAATTTTATTCGCATCAATTTAGAGTGCCAGCATGTCCTTTTGTATTCAAAATATTGAATCATAACAAAATTCAGTAGTTTTCATACCTCAGACTGACTCATATAATAAAAATATTTGTCCGCAACAACCAAAACTGACCATATAAGCATTCTAGTATGTAAATCTATATAGCTGCATAGTAAATGAGTTATATTTTCAAGTAAGGATTGATTGTATAATAAAAAAGGAAGTAATATTTGAATATTATGATTAAAAAAATTTTGTTCCCATCAATTTAGAGTGCCAGCATGTCCTTTTTTTATTTAAAATATTGAATCATAAACAAAATTCAGTAGTTTTCATACCTCAGACTGACTCATATAATAACATTATTTGTCTGCAACAACCAAAACTGACCATATAAGCATTCTAGTATGTAAATCTAAATAGCTGCATAGTAAATGAGTTATATTTTCAAGTAAGGATTGATTGTATAATAAAAAAGGAAGTAATATTTGAATATTATGATTAAAAATTTTTTGTTCCCATCAATTTAGAGTGCCAGCATGTCCTTTTTTTATTCAAAATATTGAATCGTAAACAAAATTCAGTAGTTTTCATACCTCAGACTGACTCATATAATAAAATTATTTGTCCGCAACAACCAAAACTGACCATATAAGCATTTAATTATGTAAATCTATATAGCCGCATAGTAAATGAGTTATATTTTCAAGTAAGGATTTATTGTATAAGAAAATAGGTAGCAATATTTGAATATTATGACTAAAAAAATTTGTTCGCATCAATTTAGAGTGCCAGCATGTCCTTTTTTATTCAAAATATTGAAGCGTAAACAAAATTCAGTAGTTTTCAAACCTCAGACTGACTCATATAATAAAAATATTTGTCCGCAACAACCAAAACTGACCATATAAGCATTTGCTTATGTAAATCTATATAGCCGCATAGTAAATGAGCTATATTTTCATGTAAGGATTGATTGTATAAGGAAATAGGTAGCAATATTTGAATATTATGACTAAAAAAATTTGTTCGCATCAATTTAGAGTGCCAGCATGTCCTTTTTTTATTCAAAATATTGAATCGTAAACAAAATTCAGTAGTTTTCATACCTCAGACTGACTCATATAATAAAATTATTTGTCCACAACAACCAAAACTGACCATATAAGCATTTTATTATGTAAATCTATATAGCCACATAGTAAATGAGTTATATTTTCATGTAAGGATTGATTGTATCAGAAAATAGGTAGCAATATTTGAATATTATGACTAAAAAATTGTGTTCGCATCAATTTAGAGTGCCAGCATGTCCTTTTTTTATTTAAAATATTGAATCGTAAGCAAAATTCAGTAGTTTTCATACCTCAGACTGACTCATATAATAAAATTATTTGTCCGCAACAACCAAAACTGACCATATAAGCATTTAATTATGTAAATCTATATAGCCGCATAGTAAATGAGTTATATTTTCAAGTAAGGATTTATTGTATAAGAAAATAGGTAGCAATATTTGAATATTATGACTAAAAAAATTTGTTCGCATCAATTTAGAGTGCCAGCATGTCCTTTTTTATTCAAAATATTGAAGCGTAAACAAAATTCAGTAGTTTTCAAACCTCAGACTGACTCATATAATAAAAATATTTGTCCGCAACAACCAAAACTGACCATATAAGCATTCTAGTATGTAAATCTATATAGCCGCATAGTAAATGAGTTATATTTTCAAGTAAGGATTGATTGTATAATAAAAAAGGTAGTAATATTTGAATATTATGATTAAAAAAAATTTGTTCGCATCAATTTAGAGTGCCAGCATGTCCTTTTTTTATTTAAAATATTGAATCGTAAACAAAATTCAGTAGTTTTCATACCTCAGACTGACTCATATAATAAAATTATTTGTCCGCAACAACCAAAACTGACCATATAAGCATTTGCTGATGTAAATCTATATAGCCGCATAGTAAATGAGCTATATTTTCATGTAAGGATTGATTGTATAAGAAAATAGGTAGCAATATTTGAATATTATGACTAAAAAAATTTGTTCGCATCAATTTAGAGTGCCAGCATGTCCTTTTTTTATTCAAAATATTGAATCGTAAACAAAATTCAGTTGTTTTCAAACCTCAGACTGACTCATATAATAAAATTATTTGTCCGCAACAACCAAAACTGACCATATAAGCATTTGCTTATGTAAATCTATATAGCCACAGAGTAAATGAGCTATATTTTCATGTAAGGATTGATTGTATAAAAAAATAGGTAGCAATATTTGAACATTATGATTACAAAATTTTATTCGCATCAATTTAGAGTGCCAGCATGTCCTTTTGTATTCAAAATATTGAATCGTAAACAAAATTCAGTAGTTTTCATAACTCAGACTGACTCATATAATAAAAATATTTGTCCGCAACAACCAAAACTGACCATATAAGCATTCTAGTATGTAAATCTATATAGCTGCATAGTAAATGAGTTATATATCCATGTAAAGATACCAATATTTGAACATTTTAATTGACGAGATGGTACAAATGAACATACTTATACTACACTTTATTGATATCCCTTTCAATATACTGTTCAATTTACGTTTTTTTGATCATTTGTCAAAACAGAATCTTATCATGTTAATCCAAGGCAAACAAGGTGAATTTCGATTAAAAATTAATGTATTACACCGAGTTATAGTTAGGAATTCGAAGAGACAATTATAAACGGGGAACGAAACAACGTAAACCACGATGTTTATATCCCATCATATAAAAATATTCTCCAGATGTCTCGGATAACCTTTCTTTCCGTATCGATATTTGCACATGTAACTTTTGAAAGGAAAATATAGAAAATCTGCCAATCAGTAAAGTTAATGGACTTTATGAAAGTGATTTTGTGTAATTTAATATTTCGAATTAAAAGAGTTTTTGAATTGTTCTGGTTTGAAACACATATACGTGAAATATATAAAGACTAAAGGTCGCTTTTATAAAATAAATGTGCAAATGAACTTGAAGTTTATTTCTAAATTTACACAATCAGTTAACGCGAAAAGTAAACGTGCGTTTACTTTCAAGTGCACGTAAAAATACACTTGTAAAATCTGTACTAAACGCCCGTTTACTTTTAAGTGCACGTAAAAATAAATTTGAAGAATTCTGAAGTAAACGCCCGTTTACTACTGACTAAACGGACACATAGTAAACGCCCGTTTACTAGGGTAGACATTAGAAATTTCCATTTCGACCACGTTAACGTAATTATAGTAAACGTGCATTTACTAGTAAACGGGAGATTTGAAGTTAACTAACGAAATATGTGCACGCGGCGTTAACTTGCGTTTACTTTATGTAATGCTTGGTCTGCATCCAACTGTAGTAACTGGAACAACATTAATTCTTTATAAAAAAAATAAGGAGATGGCATGCTTGCCAAATGAGACAACTACCCACTAAAGTTAAAAGGAAGTGGATTTAAGCAGTTGGAAACCATACGGCCTTCAACAATGAGAAAACCCCATACCGTATAGTCGGCAATAAAAGGCCATAACATGGAAGTTATGAAACATTTAATTTAGAAAGCTACTTGTAATTCATAACAAAATAATGTGATGATATCGCCAATACAAGAGCTGCTAAAAAGATCAGAGGGACCGTCGAAAACAAATAGACAATTTCGTGCCAAAAATGTATTATAAGGGATCAAAATACAAACAACAGTTTACAAAATTAGCAACACGAAAACCACCAAAACATGTATGATCTCATGTGCTTCAGAATGGGTAAGCAGATTCTGATACATATATGGCACCCGTTGTGGTTCTCTTGTAAGAACAGACGCTATGATGAGTCTAATTCGGTAGGTCACATACGAGGAAAATAGACAGACGAATTGCAAACATTGTGGAACCTATTCGTCGACATATGGGAAACAGATACACCAACGGTCGACCAACTCGTGATTGAGTCCGTAAAATCTTCGAATGGCTGATTTTCACGTCGACAGTTACAACTCTTTGTTGAATATCGTCCTTGTCAGCAGCAAACTTCTATCAAGAAAGTCTTGAAAGAAAATAAATGAAAGCTCAGAAATATCGTATCAATTTAGAGATATAAAGGTCTGATGATATGAACACTGGTATGTTGTTTCATAGAAATGGAGAGATCGTAATTGGGAAGATGAAATCAGTTCTTTTGTTTTGTTCTCAACCGACCTTCATAAGGCAATGGAAAAACCAACACGACGAAATATCTTTCTAAGACACAAAAGCTTTAGTCAATACATCCAAGGTCAAACATAACTGTGAAAATTAGCTATAACTTTACTATATTGCAAGTAATTATAGACTGTTAATGTTTACAGATTATGTTGAATGAAAGCAAATGCGCCAACTATTTACACCTAAAATATATAGATGGTATTTTATAGATATTTAGCAGTTCATTGTTTTCTAATCGATGCTTCTTATACATTTAATGTATTGTAAATTCAATAGACAGTATTGATATTGCAATGAGTTGTGATATCCTGAGTCTTAAAATGAATGTCTCATTGTATATTTGAGATGAATGAACTGGTGAATAACATCGACATGTGCGCTATAATCTAATTTTAGTTCTGGTAATTGTTTAATAATATTTCAGCGTATGTATTGATACACTAAATCACGACTTTTCCTGGCCATATACTTTGTTTTATCATATATTATAACATTATTTGTTCCAAAGACATAACACCGTGATCTTATATCAAACGATTGAAAGATTCAAAATGAAGCAACTCCGATTTCCAAAATATATTTATATAGATATGATTAAGTAATAAGATTATTTTAACACCTACATGTATGACGCAATTGTCAATGCTAACTTGTGAATACGTATTTCTTCGTATCAATAAGGGATGTACATATGTTTAACCTAAAAAAAAAAACTGTAATAGGAATATTAGGTTAGTTCTTTCTTCATTTTTTTACTCCTTTCTACTGCCTAACTTCGTTATCAATAAACCAATTTGCAAGGTGGCCCTGTGAACCATTCATGTAAAATGTCACATAAATCCAAACAAATATAAAAAAAAGAAGATGTGGTATGATTGACAATGGGACAACTCTACACAATGATCCTTGCTCACCAAATGTTCTGCTACGCGTCACAGTATGTTTGAACTAAAGCTGTTTTTAAATATTAATTTCCCTTTAAATCTTAAATTCGTCTTTTAATACATGTATCTGTTATCAATGTTTCTTAAAAACCTTAAATAAAAGAGTTAATGCTTGGTTATGTAAAATATATTCCGAATAATCTTTTAATCTCAAAGTCAAAATTTATACGTTCTGTTTCTACCCTTTTCCGCTACGACATAAACTATCTTCAATCTACCAGTTAGGCATTCTTAGACTGAAGAGTTGTGCTTTGCGTTATAAACATGGCATTGCTATTCTCTGTTTCTTCTGATTATCTTTAATTAACAATATTAAAAGGTGACGTTGCAAAGCTGCTAAAATAGACAACAATCCATCGTTCCACCGGTAGTAGTTACCGACCATGACTGGGTTGCACAAACGTCTATTAAAGGTAATAGTCTATTAAAGGTACACTTAAATTTAATAGTCTATTACTTGCGTTGCACAAAATTAAATTAACGTTAATAGTTAATTAACTCACTATTAAATTTAATTGAACGAAGGAGCGCTATTAAGTCCTTAATTGTACATTTAAAATGGATGCCATGCAAGTGCTTGGATTACTTGTACCTCAAAATCAGCCGAAGAATACCGTGACAGGCTCTTCTCAACTCGATGATTTGACGGACTGAGAGCCTCGCACAGCCGGTGATATCCCACATTGTATGATTTCGTCACAAAAAGAATTGTTTTTGTTATTATTAAAATAATAATAGAAAGAAGCATAAATGAAGATATAATTGTAATTCTATGATTAACCATTTTCATTACGAATCTATTAGGGAAACAATGGTTTTATTTTCAATACGGCAAGTGTCATTAAACTGAAGAAAAAAACTTTTGTCCTCATCCTTAGAAGTATGCTTTGTTCAAACTGAAATATATTTCTTAGTATAAAATCCATTCTCCAAAATTAACAATTTTTAGAAGGCATGCATGGACGAAAGCATTGGACATTTGAAAACCTTTTATAACAGGGGTGAAGAATGTGCACCTGTCCTAAGTCAGGAATCTGATGTACAGTAGTTGTCGTTTGTTTATGTAATATATACGTGTTTCTCGTTTCTCGTTTTGTTTATATAGATTAGACCGTTGGTTTTCCCGTTTGAATGGTTTTACACTAGTAATTTTGGGGCCCTTTATAGCTTGTTGTTCGGTGTGAGCCAAGGCTCCGTGTTGAAGGCCGTACTTTAACCTATAATGGTTTACTTTTTAAATTGTTATTTGTATGGAGAGTTGTCTCATTGGCACTCACACCACATCTTTCTATATCTATAATCTCCGTTGACGCTTTGATAAAGAGTGCTTTCTTTCACGTCCGCATTTCTATTAAGTATGGCATGCCGAGTTAACATTTTTTTAAATGATTACTACAGATTGGAGAAATGAATAACAGAACAGTGCACAATAACGTACAATAACATACATTGTTATTCGTAGGAGATAAGAGAAACTACGTGATAGTTTTTTTTTTTATTTATTTAAGATGGCATGGTGTATGTTATCCATATAATATTTATATCCAATACATATTTAACAAATTTTTTTGCAACTTAAAACTGTAATGAAGATGAAACAAAACTATCCGACACTTTGGTATATCTTGGATATAAACTTAAAATAAATATCTGATATTCACATGGGATAGGTCTAAGGGTTCATAATTTACAGAAATTATTGGACTTATTTGGGGTTGCCCAGATATTCCGACACATCATTATTCCGACACCCCATTGTTCCGACACCCCAATAGGCCGACAAAGGTTAATAACTGCAGTTATAGAAAATATACCTCATGAGTAGAGCTTCACGAGGGTGTGGGTGTGGGTTTACAGAATAGAGAATGATGGGGGGGGGGGGGGAATTTAAAGAATAGAGAAAATGGACCAATAACAAAGAATAGAGAAAAATGAGGTGTTTAAATATAAAGATTAGAGAATAATTGGCAGAAAGTATAAAGTATACAGATAGGAATTAACGACCCCCTCCTCAGCAATCCAGACACCCCTTCATAAACCTATTCCTCCTGATAGTTAGCACTGTCACAGGAAGGTTCCAGTTTTCATTATTCCGATCGATTTACCAGCATTTTTTGCTGTTGTAAACTTGTTCTTACAGATTCCTCATATGCATAGACCGCGGTAAATTTTAAAAAGTTCTATTTGGTTTAACACTGTCTTTAGAGTTCAATGTATTAACTTTAAATAATTCACTCTTCAAGTAAGTAGTGTATAAACATTGTTATAAACAAACTAAACTAATGTTCTTCTCAAAATAATTCTGTAATGCGCGGTTACACCGGACTGCATCGTACGATAACAATATTGGGCCAATGGAAGGCGTCCCAGAAAAAGAAAAAAAATAGTCTTGCCAGACGTCAAAATTATTTTGACTAGGTCAATATTATAATATTGTCAATGATTTAACTAGTCTTTGCTATGCAATAACAAATATGGCAGTTTTAAATTACAGCCGTAGTTTTTCTTCGTAAAATTCTACATCCAGCAGATCGATATTGGTGTCAACATTGAAAATTAATACACATTTCCCCCGAAATACGATGTATAAACGAATAATGTGTTAATGTAATCTCCATTGAAGTTTTGAGAAAGAGTGCCTTCTTTCACGTCCGCATTTTTATCAAGTATGGCATGCAAAGTTAACATTTTAATGATTACTACAGATAAGAAACACAAATAACAGAACAGTGCACAATACCATACATTGTTATTCGTAGGACATAAAGAGAAACTACGTGACAATTTTGATATATTACACAGTGAATTAATTTAGCTTTTTTTAAAGTAAAGATGGCATAGTGTATATTGTCCATAATATTTATAACCAATAATACATATCTAACAATTTTTTTGCAACTGAAAACTGTAAAATAGATGAAACGAAACTATCCGACACTTTTGTATATCTTGGGTATAACCTTCAAACAAATATCTGATATTGACATGGGATAGGGTTCATAATAACATAAACAATTATTGGACTTTTGGGGATCGCCCAGATATTCCGACACCCCACTGGTCCAACACCCCAATAGTCCGAGTAGAGCTTCATGAGGGTGTTGAAGTGGATTTACAGAATAGAGAATAATGAGGGGGATTAAAGAATAGAGAAAAATGAGGTCCTAAAATAATGGGCAAAAAATATAAAAAAAATAGAGAAAATGGCAAACATTTTAAAGAATACAGATATGACAGACCCCCTCCTCCCCAACCCAGACACCCCTTGGTAGAATAATTGTTGACATGTTATTTGAACTATTCGTTCTAATATCACAGAACCAGATTTTAGCATGCCACCTATAGGGTATAACTATCAAAGAAGTACCATGACCATGATGCATATAAAGAAACTGAAAAGTTTTGGTATAAGAAAATGAGAACACATTCTACTAAAAAAAAGAAATGTCATCAGCAGTGCAGTCTCTCTTCATAAAGAAAAATGTTCCCGTGATCAGTGAACGACCATTTAACTTCAAGAGGGTTATGTTTTTTTCCTTAAAAAAATATTCTGATCCCCAATTTGATGGAAAAAAAATATTTCTGGTCAAGCAGATGAAAAAAAATATTTTGAATGCAGATTCCCCCATACCTTATATATAGTGTTAAACAACACATGCAAACATGCGACACGAAAATTACTCTAACAACCAACACCACACCTTTTGACACTCACAACGGAAGGTGCCAGTTTTCACTATTCCGATTTACGAGCATTTTTTGCGTTTGTAAACTTATTCTAACAGATTCCTCACAGAGAACGCGGCAAACTTTTCAAAGTTCTATTTGGTTTACCACAGTTTTTATAGTTCAACGTACCGCGTATTAACTAACTCTTTAAGTAGTGTATAAACATTGTTGTATATATAGACTAACTGAACTAATGTTCATCTCAAAATAATTCTGTACACTAAACTAAGCATCTCGCATACAATCGTCTAAGCGGTAAAGCCTAACTGGAGCCTTAACTTTCTAATTTCTCTGCTTTTTGGAGAAATACATAGCTGTGTATCGTCATGTTAGTTATTCGATAAAGCTTCACAAAGCTTATTTAGTTTGACAAAATGTTCGCTACACCGCGTCTCATTCATTCTTTATTTTTAGGGGTGAATATATCCGTCCACTTTCACTAATACATATCTACCAACCAACCGTGATAAATTGTCTGAGCCTGCTGCAAGACAAATTCGCGGCGGTTCCTATTCAATACTAGTATGTACTTTCATTGTCTAGTGGCAGTTCAAGTGTCATTGACCTTTTTTCATGCCGGATGGCAACTTTTACAGGGCCTATCTATTTTTTTTTACTGGCAACTGATTGTTCTCGGCCTGAACATGCATGTCAGTAATATTTGCCACTGGACATGATATGTTACTTGTATTATTATTTTTAGGACTATCAGGAGGAATAGGTTTAACTGATGGGATTATTCTCTTGAAATCAAAATTATTTATTTTTAAAAAGTTGTTGAATTATTCCATGTCAGACTATTTGGGGTATCGGACTATCATGGGGTGTCGGACTAATGGGGCGTCGGACTATTGGGTTGTCGCACCAATGGGGTGTCGGACTAATGGGACATCTGAATAACGGGGCTGCCCCGATTGATGATACTTAATTTCTCCCCTCGTGTATTTTTTGGAATTAGACATGTTTTGGTGTCAATTGAAAGTAGACCGAGGGTTGCGTTCAATATATTAGCGGCTACGTAGATGTATGACTATTGAACGTGTAGCTAGCCTAGCAGCTACGTAGATATTGATAGCAGCTAGGCTAGCTACACGTTCAATCCAGTCATACGTAGCATTACGTAGCATTATTTAACTGCTTCGATGTAGAACACACCCCGTTGAAAAATGATGAAATCGCTGAAATCGTGTTGACGTCATGAAAAATTGATGAAAATCGTGAAAATCATGATAACGTCGTGAAAATGATGAAAATCGAGAAAATCGTAATGACGTTGTGAAAAAATGATGAAACTCGCAGAATTAAATGGAGCTTAATTGACTATTAAAATGTTAATAGTCACTTAATTGTCTATTAGTTAATAGTATCCTTAAAAGTGGTGCGTGCAACGCTATTAAATCACTCTATTAACTAATTGTCAATTAGATATTTAATAGTCTATTAGAAGTTAATAGTCTATTAACTTAATAGACGTTTGTGCAACCCAGTCCTGACTGCTAAATCAGCTATTAAATACTACGATATAACAAATGTTAAATATTCAAGCAAGAAAAAAAAATGCAATCATTCATATAAAAAAAAAACCTGACGAAAAACAAACATTACAGACATGCAATAAAGACAAATTCTTATTTATAGGCTACTGACTTGTGACAGGCACGTTAACAATGGAGTTATTAAAATTATAATACGTTTCAAAAAAGGAATACAATATCTTATTTGCGTTGGGAAAAGAAAAAGTTCCCTGTATTAATCAAATATGTCTTTTAAAATATGTAAACAACAAATATGTGACAAACCAATAAAATGTTAAGTCATTGAAAATAAATATGCAAAAACATTCTTTGTCATGATCTGCCGACAACTTACGTACTTGTGCTTACCGGGTGATCCAGATTTGAGGGATACTGGCACTTAGAATGAAAATTTTAAATCTTATCGAAAACCGGAATAAAGCAAAGGTTAAAAACTAGATTGAACACGATGAATGTTTATGATTACGAATAGACTTGCTTGTGAAACAGGCACACATTTTAACCACTGAACATGCAGAAATCATCAAGCTTAGTTATTCTATACGTTTAGTGTCACATTTTGTTATTTGTGACTTTTATTATTTATGTAGAAGAGCAGAAAATTGTGTATATAGGTATAAACTTTCCGTTTTCTGTTGTATAGTTTTGGTCTGTGTACATATCCCCAAAAAATGTATATCTGAAATGAAATGCCGTACATTATACATGTAGTTCGTTTCTGTGTGTGTTACAATTCGGTGTTGTGTCAATATTGTGTCGTATTTTTCTTATATTTGATGCTGTACGTTTCCCTCATTTTAGTTTGTAATCCGGATTTGATTTTTCTCTATCGATCTATAAATTTGAACAGCGGTATACTACTGTTGCCTTTATTTAAAGATGTTACCCGACTAAAAGCATTTGTTGCGAAGTAATATGTTACAACAACATTATAATTAGAAATTTAAACACAAACCCAACTGAATTTTTAATCATTTAATATTCCATTTTCACATAACTTCACGTCGTTCTAGATAATATATATATGAAAACTCTTTTCGTTAACTCATTTGCACGATTTATTATGATGAATAATAAAAAAACAAAATACATCTGAAGGAGACACATTGACCATTTAACGGAGTCAAATTATAGAATATCAAAGCAGAGTTAGAGGGACTTCCAAAACAGTACATGTATTTCAAAGACGCATATTTGTTTGTTTAGGTGTGACAATGCTCTTGGATGTGTTAATGAAACCACATTAACTGATCCAGCGTCTTCGCAGTCAACAACTTGCAACACAGGTAAAACATAAGAATGTGTACTTGCAAATATTATAAAGTGCAGAGTACTAAAATTCGTAATTTTGGCAATTTTTGCAAATGTTGTTTTGCAGGATTTAACTGAAAAAGAACTAGGTAATATAATGTAGAAAACAAATTGCAGAGTTGTTAATCGCTTACACTTATTTAGTAATAATCACTTATGTTTCTTTGTAAGCTTTGTGTAACAGTTATATTTTTATTGACAGTTTGATATTTATGCCATAGCAATTATATATTTTGCCTTCTTCTCTTGCTATGTTTTTAGTTTTCTATATAATACCTAAAGAATCTCAGTTTTACAGGCCAACAATATTAATTGACATACATATCTGTGCAATTATAGTAAAAGATGGGCGAAAGATACCAGACAACACAGACTAACTGTATCGAATTCATCTTGAAGATGACAAAGGAAACTCGTCCGTTTCTGAACAATAAATGGCTACTTATCCATCCTCAATCCATTAACAACTTTGTGCATTTTGTAGTCGCATTTGCCATTACATTGGAAAGCGTCAGCATGATCAGTATATACGTTTAATACTTTTAATATAATTGTTTTATTTTTGTAGAGAATTATGCACAAACAACAGCACCAACCTTGTCTGAAGAATCGGAAATAACAAAAAGTAGCGATGGTTGGTGTATTTAAATATATAGTTTATTTAAGAACTAGTTTGAATATTTCCAACTGCATTTCTACTTTTATACCAAAGACAGATAAAAGAGGGGCGAAAGATACTAGAGGCACATTCAAACTCATAGATAAAAAAAAGTGACAACGGCATTGCTGAAAAAAAATGAAAAACAAAACACAGAACAATAATAGTACTACGACACAACATAGAAAACGATAGACCTACCAACACGAACAACACCAAAAATTGATAAGCGCAGGTGCTCCGGAATGGTGAGCAGTGTTTGCGTCACGTGAGACACCCGTCGTGGTGCTCAAGTTATTACATGTACAAACCCGGTAATTAGTCTAATTCAGTAGGTCACTTTCGTAAAAAGAACCGGGATTATAGTTAGGACATAAGTAACATATCCGATTTCATCTGTGAAACGGATATTCTATAACGATGGATAACGTGATTGAGTCCGTAAATTTTACGAAGTAATGATGACAACTTCACTATTTTGAATTGTTGATATAATAGTTTCCTTGCGAGCAGCAACCCGCAATCAAGGAAATCATGACAGGAAATACAAGCCTGCAAATGTCGTATCAATTGGGACATATATACTTCGTTAAAGGCGCTGCTGCTATGTTGCAACATAGAAATAAAAAGTTCACAATAAGGAAGCTGAATTCATCATTTTTTCGTAAAGTTTTGTCTTTAACCGACCCTCATTGTCAATTTCTAGACGTAAATCAATATATAAGACAAATTTAACTGTACATTAAAATGCATTACAAAAAAAAAAAGAAATTGAAAATATCATCAAAACTGTTTTTTTTTTCTTCAAATTTTGCCATTTTTGCTTTTGTAACTAAATGCGAAATGCGTATAAATTATTTGTTGTGATATTTTTTCAATCGATGTGTGGTATTTATGAGGGGAGGGGAGTAAAGAAGCAATTTGCTAATCGTAAGATTGTAGCACTAAATGTTTTCAGGGGGTAAATTATTTTGCACCAAAATTCAGAATGCGGGTATTAAATCTGATACATTTAGTTAATCTATAGAGAATGCAACGTTCTCTAAATGTACCCCGCAACAACTCTTTATGGGTTCATAGGTGGTTTGGTGAAAGCACCAAAAATGTCCCTTTCAAATAAACTTTCATTCACAAAAGGCGTTTTGAATTAATACTGATTATAATTAAATCTCTTTTCTGAACAAAAATATCTGTCACTTTACAGAAAGCAAACAACAATCAATTCCCACAGAAACAT